>CM059188.1:72762360-73251164 GCA_030323885.1 Branchipolynoe longqiensis
AGTTTCAGTGCTGTGTGTTTCTAGATGTTGCCGGTGCAGAGGCACAGAAGTGCAGAAGCTGCATCAGTCTATGAGGTTCACCACAGCAGAGAGAGACAAAGTCAGGCCACTGAAGGAGGCTTTCCGTGAATATTGTGAGGGTAAGATTAATATCACGGTGACTAGGTACAAATTCAACACGTATAATCAAGGGCAAGAAAACATGGATGCCTACATGCAGGAATTGCGGCACATTAACGGTCATTGTGAATACAGTGAAATCAAAAGATTTGCTTATGATGATGTATTCTCACCGCCAGGAGCATGATGCCTGTCCGGCCAAATGCAAGGTATGTTTTGCATGTAAAAAAAATTGGACAATTTGCTAAAGTGTGTCATGGCAAGACGACAGCTCTGAATGAAATATCAGTTGACAACAATAATGATGCGGAGGAGTGGCATGCTGAACAGAAGGAGGCGGACCTGTTCATAGGAGCGATATCAGCCGATGACATCGAAAATGCAGTTTTGTGGTTCGCGAACATTTCCGATAGGAAGAGTCAATGTCAATATCAAATTGGACACAGGTTTAGAGGCGAACATCATTCCCATGGATGTGTTCAAGAAACTACCCAATGTTGAGTTGACTAAACCCAGGGGTCGTTTAGTCACATACTCATGACAGAGGCAATTGAACTTCAATCCACCACAAGCAAGGCAGTAATACTAGCTATGAAGCAAACATTTGGTAGGCATGGCATCCCATCCGTAGTTATCTCAGATAACGGACCACAGTTCGCTAGCTCGGAATAAAGAAACTTCATGAAGGAATACAAGTTCACTATAACGTCCTCAAGCCCACACTATCCGCAAAGCAATGGCCAGGCGGAAAGACATATTCAGACAGTCAAAACAATGATAAAAAAGCTATGCATGAATCCAAAGATTACAATCTGTTTTGGTGAACTTTCGGAATGCACCTCTGTCAGAACTAAATGCTTCACCCACTCAGCTATTAATGAGTCATAAACTGTGGTCTACACTACTGACATTAACGGGGCATTTAAAACCTGAAGTCGAGAAAGTAAAACAGAACCAAAAGAAATTCTATGATCGACATGCCGGAAAGCGACACAGGCAAATAAAAGTTGGAGAACATGTACGATACATCATGCACAAAGGGAAATGGGTCCCAGGAGTAATAACAAAAACAATTAACAAAGACTTGAGAAAAGACGAAATCAGAAATGGATCTAACTTGACCCTTAGAAGAAACTGCAAACAGGTATTCCCAACCAAAGCCGAAACAAACGAAAACCACTAACCAAACACACTCCCACCAGACCCACAGCTGGCAAACACAGTTAACCCAAATACGACACAAGCTAACTATGTCCCAGGACATAGTAGAGAAATAAGGCCTGTGAAAAGATTTGGATATCAGTAAAAGCGACCAACTGTTACACGCTTATCAGCAGAGCTGGCAAGATAAGGCTAACAAGGTAAATGAAAGGAAATTTATAGCATTACTTGATAATAAATCCTGTGTAACTCGGTTTGTGTAATCAGCATCACAAGTTGAAAGTGAGATAAGCGAAAGCAAACTCCTGAGAATTACTGTTAGTGTTAAGTTAGAAACATCAATGGGGTCAAACTTGATATGTGTATATCCTTACAACCGACAAGGTCATTACATAGAGTGTTTACAATATAACAACACTTGTATGTAGCCATTTGACCATGTTATTGATACTTCATGTACTCGAAACATATTTGATGACATTTCATATACGCCTACTAATATGAACATTTGTTCTATTCACTTACATAAATTGTGACGAAACTCAAAGTTTCATGTGCAGTGCCCACCATGCTAGATTAAGATGCATTTTATTGGAAAAGGAGATAATATATGTAGAGTCCAACATGGAAAACCAGAGACTGCGAAACAAACCGAACTGGACTGTAAACAACTGTTAACTCGTACATTATTTTCTGTTGCTCATTTTATTCATATATCCTCAACAAAGTTTTGTTCTTTTATTGCTTGTGAAAGGAAGATGTTATGTATGTACTCAGGCACAGTGGGCCAGAAACCAGCTGGTCGGTACCAGCATCAGGTGCGACCATCGTAGACTGGCGAGCACAGGAATAAAGCATTGAGTAACTAGATGTCAACATGTGCAGTCATTCCTGAGTTCTAACTTTATAGATATCATGCTCAGTCTGATTATCCTTATACTGACCAATACGTGCCTTATCCTGCTATTTTCAAGTACCAGACTATACTAGGCGGCCACAAATATCAATATTCCAAGTCATTGGTTTGACCGGATCGGAGTTCAAACTCAGGATCTCCGGCACACGAAGCCAGCCAGCGGTCTTACCGATTTGGCCATCCTGTCTGGTCAGTGGTATGTGGTCCTACCCGTCCAAGTAATCTTGTAGTTGATCGATTGAAGTTCTGCATGAATGAAAAGTATGTAGTAATACCAGATGGGTAACTGACCTATAATATTAATAGTGTTCATGTTCAGCAGCTGCATAGTGCTGCCCGATCGAGGTATCGTCCCGTTATCAGACTGAGCCAAACCAATACATACTACTAAGCACTGTTTTGTTTGTTGGGGTTTTATGTCCTGGCAACATTCAAGGTCATACCAACGATGGATACCGCCTTGTGACCGTGTGCGTTCATGGCAAAATTAAAGGGCCGCCCCACCGAGAGACCAGGCCGTTGGCACCGTGACTTTATTTCCCACTCACCCAGATTATCCTGACAGTGAGCTAGCCAGTGCTTATGTCCTAGTAATGCCGATCGCTATGCTAGGTATTGATGTTCTAAGGCATTGGTTTGACTCAGTTGAGCAAGGGAAGGTCGTAGATTAGGGAGGTAAGGATAGGAAAGAGGAGGGTGGGGTAAAGGAAGTCGTCACCTCATGTTCCCCCCAGTACAGTCTGGTCTTAGGTAGCAGTTATTTCACAACCTCTACATTATCGAACTGGTAAATCAGCTGGCCTCGATTTGAGAGCATTCCCGAGATGGCAATGAGGATGCCGGCTTCCACTTCCCCCTCTCCGCTTCTGCCCCACCGCCACGCCCTACCACGGCCTGTCCAGCCCTGCCACGCCCTACCCCACCCTGTGCAGCCTGGCCGAGCCCAGCCCATGCCCCACAGAGCCCCACCCAGCCCCGCCCCGCGTATCCCCGCCCCTCACCCCTATATGAACCAACCCACACCACCGCTAACATTACCTTCGACCCGCTCCCTTCTGCCCCGCCCCGCCTCGCTCCGCCCTGCTGTCCTACGCCTACCCAGCGCCACCCTGCTCGCCCCAACCTGCCCCAATCCGCCCCGCTACATTTGCGCCCCTTTCCCCGCCCCCCCCCCCCCCACCCACCCCACCCCCACCCCACCCGCTCTATTCCGCCCCGCCCCGCCCCACCCCGCCCCGCCCCGCCCCGCCCCGCCCCGCCCCGCCCCGCCCCGCCCCGCCCCGCCCCGCCCCCACCGATTGTCGTCTGCGCGCGTTGCCTTGACGACGTCTGGATGAATGACCGCCAGTGATGACGTGCTCCACTCCGCTGACGTCATCCATCACATAATGGATGCCACCGGCGTCTTGTGTGTCATTTTACCGACATTCCTCCGACCATTACTGCCCCAGAACACCGATATATATATATATATACACACACGCACACCTGGACCCTCGTCAATACCTGATCTAATTTGCTACGAGAGTTTCTTAATTTGCCAGCGTATTCTCTACTTCACACATTTCAATGTTGCATCCGACAAAGAATTAGTCACACACTGATAGGGGGAATTGTTACAGAAACGCCCTTCTGGAAAGAGGGAAGGGTCGGTGAGAGCAGTGGCCTCGAGATGTTATTGTGAATTGTCAATGTGGAAGGTCAAGGTCAAGGTCGCCGTGGGGTGGGGTGAGGTGCGGTCTATGAGCATGGGCGGTAGGTAGGGGCAAGGTCAATATAAACACGCCTCTTTGTTCAGTTTTGTGTTGCCTACATCAATTGGAGCACAATTTATGATATGATTGGGGTGATTTGGAGCAGGTAACAATACAGAAATGTTCTATTTGATAGATGGCAGACCATGTTTTGCATGCATCAATTGAAACATACTTTATGATATGACTGGCATGATTTTGAGCAGGTGCCAGTCAATTCCATATATGTCCTATTTGATAGATGGCAGATCATGTTTTGCCTACAACAATTGGAACTTCATTTATTATATGAGTGGCGAGATTATGACCAGGTAAGAGTCTATTTCAGAAATGTCCTATTTACAGATGGTAGATCAATAGGCAGGCCACAATGCGGCGACTTTGAACCCTGTATAACTGTGTTCTTATAGCCATTAGCAGGCAACTAACATCTTCCAGTCTAGTGAGTACATTGTCTTGTCAAGGTGCAGCTATTTATAGCCTGTCAATAGACATTATTCTTCGAGAGCATGGCATGTTCCATTCGTACACAGGAGAAGGGAGACGCACTGGGCGCAATGGCCGAATTAGTAGAGCATGGGCTTCGTATGCGGGAGATTGGGAGTGCGGTTCGCGGTAGACTCAAAGCAATGACTTATCAAATTGATACTTGTCGCTTCCTAGCCTGGTGGGCAGCATTAATAGGATAAGGCGAGGACTGGTTAGTTAAGGTTCAGGATAATGTGACTGAGTGTGAGATCAGGTCATGGTGCTGGCAGTCTGGTTTCCCAGTAGGACAGCACTATAAAATGTGCAAATTCACAAGTCTGTATGCATCCTGAGATGACCTTAGATGTTGCTAGGATGTAAAATGCCAACAACCAACCAACTAGGAGACACACTCACATCTGGATATTGGTAAACATTATACATATACAAGGTAATTCGATATACACACATATACACATCTATTTCCAATAGGTCTTGTGAGAATACCAAACACTGGCTTGTAGTGTGGTACACTACCGTTGGTGACGCCACAATCGAAATGACTTGCACAAAAGGGGAGCTCTCCAGTATAATCAAGAATTCTCAATGAGAGGAGGATCATATTCGTAATTTATATCCGTATATTAAATTCTATAGCACATAGATATACATGAATAGGAACTGATTGATATCACCCATACCATCCTCATTAGTCACGTGGTAGAGATGCATCAAATAGAACTCAAATAGCAATTATAAAAACATCAATCTGCACCTCCCTCCATCACCAACTACATGGTTGCAAGCAAGACCTCTACAATTATCTACGCATCTTCACATAGTCAACTACATTGGTTGGTTGTTGGAGATTTACGTCCTAGCAACATCTAAGGTCATATCAGGACAGGTACCGACTTCTGACAATTTGCATTTAGGACAACTTTATAGTGCTGCCCAACTGGGAAATCAGGCCGCCAAAACCATGACTCGATATCCCATCCATTTCCAGTATCCTAACACTGAGATAACCAGTCCTTGTCCTCTCCTATTAACGCCGAGCATCAGGCTAGGAAGCAAGAAGTATCAATTTGTTAATTCATTGGTTTGACTCGATGGCAACCAAACTCCCTCCCTTCCACATGCGAGGCTAACACTCTAGGAATTCGGCCACCGCACCCAGTAAATGGTGTGCATAGGTCTATAAATCTGAGATCAGCACCCCTTCACAAACCAGCAACGACGCTTGCTCAAGTAGTACCCAGCTACTTGTATTATTTTGTAATGTTTTAGTAGGAGTCCTGCTATCATCATTGATGTCATATATAAGTGTATTGTGGTGAAAGGCAGCATACAGGTCACCAAACAGGATGGGCAAATGAGTTGAGCGTCCTTCACCCATTTTGGTAGATTGTGGGATTCTAACCTACGGATTCGAACCCTGGTCAAGTCAAACCAGTCACCCCTCCCGCTGCCTACTTCCTGCCCGTTCCACCTCACGACTTCCTTCCCCACCTCCTCCCCTACTTTCGCGTTCCACTCCCCTCCCCTCTCCTAACTTTCGCCTTCCCATCGCCCTCCCTTCCCCTCCCACTCCCCAATCGTCCCCGGGCCATCTCACAACCTCCTGCCCCACATCCTCCCATCCTTCCGCTTCCACTCCACTCCACTCCTCTCCCATTGTTTTTCCCTTCCTCTCCCCATCCCTTCTCCTCCCGGCCCTACTTCCTCCCCCGTCCCTCTCTCTACCTCCTACGCCCCCTCCGCCCCTGCTTTCTCCCTTCACTCTCCTCTCCTCCTCTACTTGTCCTCACACTCACACCCTCCCTTCCCCTCTCGCTACCCACCTCCTCCCAGGTCCCTCTCAGCTTCCCGCCTCCTTCCCGTCGCCCCTCCTTTCCCCATCCACTCCTCTGTCCTACTTTTCCCCACCTTCTCACCATCCATTGCCCACCTTACCCTCCCTTCCCATCCCGCTCCTCACCTCCTCCCCCGACTCTCTCACTATCCCCTTCACTTCACCCTCCCTTCCCATCCCTCTCCTCACCTCCTCCCCCGACTCTCTCACTATCCCCTTCACTTCACCCTCCCTTCCCATTCCGCTCCCCACCTCCTCCCCCGACTCTCTCACTATCCCCTTCACTTCACTCTCCCTTCCCCTCCCGCCCACCACCTCCTCCCCCGACTCTCTCACTATCGCCTTCACTTCACCCTCCCTTCCCATATCGCTCCTCACCTCCTCCCCCTACTCTCGCAATATCCCCTTCACTTCACCCTCCCTTCCCCTCCCGCTCCCCACCTCCTCCCCCGACTCTCTCACTATCCCCTTCACTTCACCCTCCCTTCCCATTCCGCTCCCCACCTCCTCCCCCGACTCTCTCACTATCCCCTTGACTTCATCCTCCCTTCCCCTCCCGCTCCTCAGCTCCTCCCCCGACTCTCTCACTATCCCCTTCACTTCACCCTCCCTTCCCTTCCCGCTCCCCACCTCCTCCCCCGTCTCTCTCACTATCCCCTTCACTTCACCCTCCCTTCCCCTCCCGCTCCTCACCTCCTCCCCCAACTCTCACACTATCCCCTTCACTTCACCCTCCCTTCCCCTCCCACTCCCCCCCTCCTCCCCCGACTCTCTCACTATCCCTTCACTTCACCCTCCCTTACCATCCCACTCCCCACCTCCTCCCCCGACTCTCTCACTATCCCCTTCACTTCACCCTCCCTTCCCCTCCCGCTCCCCACCTCCTCCCCTGCCTCTCTCACTATCCCCATCACTTCACCCTCCCTTGCCATCCGCTCCCCACCTCCTCCCCCGACTCTCTCACTATCCCCTTCACTTCAGCCTCCCTTCCCCTCCCGCTCCCCACCTCCTCCCCCAACTCTCTCACTATCCCCTTCACTTCACCCTCCCTTGCCATCCCGCGCCTCCCCACCTCCTCCCCCGACTCTCTCACTATCCCCTTCACTTCAGCCTCCCTTCCCCTCCCGCTCCCCACCTCCTCCCCTGCCTCTCTCAGTATCCCCTTCACTTCACCCTCCCTTCCCATCCCGCTCCCCACCTCCTCCCCCGACTCTCTCACTATACCCTTCACTTCACCCTCCCTTCCCATTCCGCTCCCCACCTCCTCCCCGACTCTCTCACTATCCCTTCACTTCACCCTCCCTTCCCTCCCGCTCCCACCTCCTCCCCCGACTCTCTCACTATCCCCTTCACTTCACCCTCCCTTCCCATCCCGCTCCCCACCTCCTCCCCCGACTCTCACACTATCCCCTCACTTCACCCTCCCTTCCCCTCCCTCTCCCCACCTCCTCCCCGTCTCTCTCACTATCCCCTTCACTTCACCCTCCCTTGCCATCCCGCTCCCCACCTCCTCCCCCGACTCTCACACTATCCCCTTCACTTCACCCTCCCTTCCCATCCCACTCCCCACCTTCTCCCCCGTCTCTCTCACTATCCCCTTCACTTCACCCTCCCTTCCCATCCCGCTCCCCACCTCCTCCCCCGACTCTCACACTATCCCCTTCACTTCACCCTCCCTTCCCATCCCGCTCCCCACCTCCTCCCCTGCCTCTCACACTATCCCCTTCACTTCACCCTCCCTTGCCATCCCGCTCCCCACCTCCTCCCCCGACTCTCTCACTATCCCCTTCACTTCACCCTCCCTTCCCAGCCCGCTCCCCACCTCCTCCCCCGACTCTCTCACTATCCCCTTCACTTCACCCTCCCTTCCCATCCCGCTCCCCACCTCCTCCCCCGTCTCTCTCACTACATCCTTCCCCTCACCCTCCCCCCCCCCCCACGCCCCCACCTTTTCCCCAGTCATTCTAACTATCCTACCTTCCCAGCCCAACAGTGAAAACAAGTAGCAGCACACTTATCCGCGATGAGCAGGGTAAATAAAGTATCACCAACAAAACAAAATCCCTTCCTCCTCCCCACCTCGTCCACAAGTGCCAGATTTAATATTCTGGGCTGGGACTTGTCACCTTAACGTCATCAGCCTTGTTGATCCGGGTCTATCCGCCTACACTCAGTCGGTGGCTTCGACTGATCCAGTGTATAGAGACCTAAGTGGTACCCCACGTTCGATGTGACCGGCACAATGGGCCCGTTGGACTAACACCACGCCGTTCGCCCGTTTTACTAAAGTTATTCTCTCTGTCTCCTCTCAGAGTCCATTCAATTCTTCCAGGCAATGCATTGTGGCTGGTGGTATGTGTAAGAGAGCCGCTGAGGGTTGAATTCATCATCATTAGTATACATTTGTATACGTCGGTATACATCGGTCTTAAGTGACCGTGCACGGTGGCCGAATCGGTAGAGCACAGGCCTTGCGTGCTGAAGATCGCGAGTCCGCGAGTTCGGTTTCCGGTCGAGTCAAACCAATGACTTAAAAATTGATACTTGTCGCTTCCTAACCTGGTGCTTGTCATTATTAGGATAGGGCAAGGGCTGGTTAGCTTGGTGTCAGGATAATGTGACTGAGTGGGATATTGGGTCATGGTGCCAGTGGCCTGATTTCCCAGTGGGGCAGCACTATAAAATTGCCATGAGTGCAAACTGTCACAAGTCGGTACCCATCCTGATATGACCGTAGATGTTGCTAGGATGTAAAACAACAACAAACAAACAATCGGTGGTAAGTGAATCAGGTTAATGAGCAAGGCAAGCAAGCGGTGGCGCCACCATCGGAGCTGAGGTTGAGTAAGTTGAAGCAGTAGATGACTAGGCCGAGACTCCACCACCCGATCACTGGTGGGTGGGTGTGAGGGGCCAGTATGGAATTCTGGGTTATTATACTCGTGTAGTGGTCTGCACTGACCTCTCAGGCAAGTATCCTCATAGACAGGTAGGTGTGGGTAGTGTGGTTATAACAGGGAGCCCAGGTGGTGTAATGGTTAGCACACTGGCCCGGAATGCAAAGAGATGTGGGTTCGAGTCCTGCTCTAGGTGCAATATTTCCTGTGTTCATCATCCCCATGACACTGGTTGCTGTGACCAGGATCCTGTACAAGCTATGCGCTGTATGGTTGTTGAACCTACCTGGTGTATGTATGTGTTAGTGCATTGCGTGTATGTATGTAATTGTAACCATTACAAGACTTACAATTCCAGGGGGATGAGTGTAGTGGTCTGCACTGCCCTCTCAGGCAAGTATCCACATAGACATGGAGGCATTGGTAGTGTGGTTATATCAGGGAGCCTAGGTGGTTTAATGGTTAGAACACAGGCCTGGAATGCAAAGAGATGTGGGTTCGAGTCCTGCTCTAGGCGCAATATTTCCAGTTTTCATCACCCCCACAACACTCGTATAATTTGTATGCAGCATATATATAATATATAAGGCACTGTATGAGTATAAATGCAAGGGGAACATGTAGTCAATCCTCCCTGGCGCATTGGGAAGCTGTCTGGATAATTGGTGGGTGGGCTGCCCTCCCGCCAGACATACTGTATTTATACCAGACGGGATGGCTGAATGAGTTGACCGTTCCTCTCACCTTTTGGTAGGTCGTGGGATTCGAACTCACAGGTTCGAACCTTAGTCGAGTCAAACCAATGACTTAACAATTGATAATTGTCGTTTCCTACTCTGGCACTCGGCATTATTAGGATAGGGCAAGTCCTGGTTAGCTCAGTATCAGAATAATGTGACTGAGTTGGATATTGGGTCATGTGCTGCTAGCCTGATCTCCCAGTGGGGAAGCACTATAAAGTGACCATGGACGCGCACTGTCACAAGGTGGAACGCGTCCTGATATTACCTTATATGTTGCTAGGATGCAAAACAGCAAACAGACAGTACCTGTTTTACATAACGTGATTTGCCGCCATATTGAACTTTGCCATGTCCATGGCTGAACTGTGCGTAATACGTCTCGCGTGAAAGGCACGGATGACGGATACGGTACCCAGACAATATAAGCCACCAGAGCACGTGACCTGAATGGCGTCTGCAGGGTTTTCTGAGAGGGGGCGGGAAGGAGGGGGGTGCTGCATGGGGGGTGGGGGGGGGGGGGTAACACGCTGGTAGGCGTACACTGTACATACACTGAGTGATATATGTATTTTAAATTGGGTCCCCCGTACATGTGGCATATTTAAAATCGCATAATCAGATGGATTTGATGTGTGGCCATATCCTTTTAGATATGTAACTATGGAATAACAATGTATCTTTCAGAAGGTATATTAGATTTGGTAAGGTACCAGCAATAAATATGTTAAAAGCCACACAGTCAACTAAAGGACTGCCGGAAGGACGTCTTTCTGTCCGAGAAGTCCAGCTATTCGATACAATCCCAGTGTATGTAAGAAATCAATCAAACTGAAGTGTACAATTATTCAACAGGCAGTTTGATAATGTGTTAACAGCAATACCAGATGAACTACAGATTCCAGGATACCCCCTGGAAACACCTACATATTAAAATTAAAATTCATTGCTGCACATGACAAAACTGAACAGAGCGTCCTCACCACATGTAGTGGGCCCTGATGGCGGAGTTTCCGAATTGGTCTGAGCATACAGCTCAAGCACTATAATCTAATATAATCTAAATTAATTTATTAGCTTCATCATTATGAGATACTTCACTTTGGCTAACAGTAAGTTTTATTTTACATGGTTGACTTGCAGACCTTTTCAAGAGAAAATGTGCTAAATTATATTTGGTATACACACCAAAGTCCCGGCCAAGTGGAGCCGATGAGTTAGAAAATTGATAGCTGTCCCTACCTAGCCTGGTGTTTGACATTGATTGCAATACTCACATTGTTTTTTGGTTCGAAGGGAATGACACGAAACTACCACACCCGAAATACTCACAACGCTTCTGATTTCACACACTGTGTCCCTCACCCTCCTCCTTATAAGGAGTCCCGCCACTCTCTGTGTATACTTCCCAGTGAGCCGACACACCGACCACACCTCCAGTTTCTTCCACCCAAGCACCCTTCTTCTTGTACTTTAAGACTTTACCTGCGTTACTTTCTAAGCCAGACATGTCTGTCCACCCGTTCTGTAAATAAGCCTCTTTTCTTGTACATGTGCTGGACGTGTCTGATCACGTGTTTTGGTAATGAACCTATTTTCTTCTTTTACTTGCCCTGTTGAGGTATCCCTTATGGAATCATGAGGATATCACAATAACTGGTCTACTCAGACTGCAGCTGGTGTTAATGTGTAGGATACAGGATCATCGTCCTTTGTTGTTGTGTGCTTGTCTTTGTGTGCATGTGCTCACCGGCTTGCACTTGGGTGCTTGTATTTGTGTGTTTGTGTTTGGTGTTTGTAATTGCATTTGTCTGCTTGTGTGGGTGTGCTTGTGTGCTTGTGTTCATCTGTTTGTGTGCGCGTACATTTGTTTGTAGATATAGTTCACTCATTAACTCAAGTATTTTGTCATCGCCGTTGCACTGGTCTTCCAGCCATCTGACAATACAGTTCTGTACAATGCCTCCCTGGCGTATTGGGGAGTGCCCCTCAATACTTGTGTGAATGTGCGTGTGTGTGTTTGTCTTTGTGTACCTGTGTATGTGTGCGTGTATGTTTATTGTGTTCGTGAGTTTGTGTCCGTGTGTCGATGTAACTATGTTTGTGTTTGTGTGTTTAATCTTGTGTTTGCGTGATTGTGTTTGCATACTTGTGTTCGTGTGATTGTGTTCGTATTTGTGTGTTTGTGTGCTTTGGTTCATAAGTCTGTATGGTGTATGTGTGTGTCGGTGTTTGTGTGCTTGTGCTCGGTGCGTCTGTGTGTTTGTGCTCTTGTCTTTGTGTTCTTTGTGTGCCCCAGGGAGATGGGGACTGAACACACATTTATATATTCGCTCCATCGAACACAAAACTGACCTCAAAACACACGCATAAACCCACTCCCTCTACACTTTCCTGCGCTTCCCCTCTCGCTCCCCACCTCCTCCCCGGTCCCTCTCACTGCCTCCTTCCCCACCTCCATTTCCACATATACCCACCCACACACCCGCACCCACACCTCCGCACCCACACCCACGCCCGCACCCACACCCACACCCACACACGTAGAGGTTGGCGGGTGTGACTCGAAGTGCACTTCGTGTTCGACAATAGAACAGCAAGCCGGTAATCCGCACCAATCCGCCCCGGGACCGGAAGTAGTCGAAAGGTCATAGGTGAGGCCGGGTCAGATGGGGGTGAGCGTGTGGGGGGGCTGGTGTGTATAGGGTTGGGTTAGAGCGAAGGCTTGCCACAGGTGGGCGGAATTAACAGATTAGACGGAGGGTGTGGGTTCTTCTACCACACTACCAGCCAGCTCTACCAACCGCCGTTATATGCACAGTCTGATGCAGTTCACATATCTATATATAATACCAAACAGTGGTTACTTCTTGATCACTACTCCTCTGTTAATCGGCATTCCCAATGCAGATCACCATACTCCACCAATGTTTCGCCACATATGGGTTGTTAATAGCATGCTTTTTTTGTATGCCTATCTTACACATTTCATATTATTTCTGATGATTTTGACTAACTTTGGTCATTTAGACTGAGCGGCATCCATCTTGAGTCAGGTAATCGTGAGTGTTGTTAACTCTGCCATTAGATAGTTCCACTGTTATGGTTTACCACATTATGGTACAGATGGATTTCAACCAGATGGCAGCACCATATTGAAATAGGACTGTGCATGAGTCCGGAATATAGCAGAGAGCGGAGATATATACACAGCCTCTGAATATATATAATGACAGTTCAAAATAATATTGGTCATGGGATTAATGGGGAGTCTAGCTTAAACCTGTTCACATCACGGGGTATAAGTAGTTAAAAGGTGTGTAGTAGTAGATGGAGTAGCGCTAATGAATACATACCATAAAGCGTGACACACTGACAGCGACTTCATAGTGCTGCCACACTAGGAGACCAGGCCATCAGCACCATGACCTAATAATATATAATATCCCACTCAGTCACATTATCCTGACACTGAGCCAACCGGTCCTTTCCCTATCATAATAATGCAGAGCATCTGACTAAGAAATGACAAGTATCAATTTGTAAGTCATTGGTTTGACTCGACCAGGGTTCGAACCTGTGGGTTCGAATCCCATGATCTAGCAAAACTGGATACGGATGATCACTTCATTCGGTTATCCCGTCTTCTAGTTCTATGTTGCCAGGATGTAAAACCCCACCACACAAACACACTACACGGCTTGCTCTGGGTAAATTCGCCAGACGGCAGGATTCAGCTACCACTGACAGTACCTGGCTTTGTTTTGATCACCTGCTCACTGATGGGTTTGTTGTGTCTTTTTCCCAAAAAAGCCTTCCCATTCCATTATTAAAGTTGATTAATCCGATGGAAGTGCAACATTTTTTCGAGAACAAAGAAACAACTGTACCTGGATTTAATCCGAAACGTATAAAAGTGATGCAGTTATTAAATATTGATTGTTCCATACGAGGAATATTGAGCCAATTTAATTGAACTGGTACATTCTGCGTGACTGCTGACGATACACATGCCTGTGATCTCCTTCCACCCCTTTCCCACCCCTCCTCCATCCATTCCAAATCTCGCCCCGTCCCCCACACCTCTCCCATATCCCTCCTCCACCCCTCCCCCACCCCATCCTCCACCCCATCCTCCACCCATCCCCCATCCGTCCCCACTCCTCCCCTACCCCATCCCTACGACTCCCGATACTCTTCCCACACCCCTCCTCCTCCCCTCCCCCCATCGCTCCCACATCCCGCCTCCCCCGTCCGTCCCCACTCATCACCCACCCATCCCCACTCCTCCCCCACCGTATCTCAAACCTCACCCCACACCTCCCCATACTCCTCTTACACTGCTAGGACGTAATAGTCCACAGTATACCGCGTTACTGGTGAGAAATGGGGACACACAGACGCCTGTTTGTAAACACCAGTTGACACTTCGCCCCTTACGTCACTGTCTTACGTTTGGCGGGGACCTGTGCTCCAGCCGTACATCCACCTGCTGAGAGACACCGCCAGACACATTTGTCCTTACCCTGTCCCCTGGTCAAACACAGGCTAAAGTAACTGCCTACCATCACTATACCTGCCCTCCCTACCTCCACCTACCAGCTACAACCTCTACATCCACATCCCACACCACCAACCGGATGCGCTGGCCGAATCAGTAGAGCACAGGCTTTCCGTGCGGGAGATTTGGGTTCGATTCCCGATCGAGCCAACCCAAGGACTTAACAAATTTATATTTTTGGCTTCCTAAATATAGCCATATTGGCACTAATAAGATAGGGCAAGGACTGGTTAGGACAGTATCAGGATAATGTGACTGTGTGGGGTATCGCGTCATGCGACCGGCTGCCAGATCTCCCAGTGGGGCAACATAATAAAAGTAGCCATGAGTGTGCAATGTCACAATTCAATACCTGTCCTGATATTACCTGATATGTTGCTAGGACTCAAACAAACAAACAAAACAAACATCCAATACCTATCATCACTCAGCCTTTCCTGATATAACCATATTTGTAGGAAGGACGTAAAACCCCAACAAATAAACAAATCACTAAGCTAGTGAGGACATGACCACAATCACTCCCTACAATGATTCATACAACTGTATCCACTTCACTGCCTCAAGATCTCACCCTGCACCCGGACCCACATCCACTCACACAACACCCACCCCCCACACCCACCCACATACGACTCACAACTCACCGCCAACCAATACGTACGAACAACCACTCCTCCCCAAATCACTAAGCTACTCAGGACATGACCACAATCACTCCCTACTATATGGATAAACACCACAATGATTCAGACAACTTTAACCACTTCACTGCCTCAAGATCTCACCCTGCACCCGGACTCACACCCACTCACACGACAGCCACCCCCCACACCCACCCACATACGACTCACAACTCACCGCCAACCAATACGCACGAACAACCACTCCTCCCCAAATCACTAAGCTACTCAGGACATGACCACAAGAACTCCCTTCTATATGAATGACCAGCACAATCATTTATATTCAATGCACAACTTCAACCACTTCACCGCCTCAAGACCTCACCCTCCACCCTAGCACCACCAACTCACACACCACTCACCCCCACAACCACTCACACACCACTCACAACCTCTCCTTGCTCACCCAACAAACACCACCAACTCACACAACATTCACCCCCACAGCCACTGACGCACCACTCACACACCACTCACACACCACTCACGCACCACTCACACACCACTCAGAACCTTTCCTTGCCCACCCAACACACACCACCTAGTATAATCTATCACCCCACAGAGCAGCCTCTCCATCACTATTCGCGCCACGCTCTGCACCGTCCTGAGCGGGTCGTGACCTTTAACCCCACCCAGTTACCAGTGTCAGGTGACTCCGAATCAGCAAGTCCCTACCTCCTCCTCCTCCACCACCTCCACCACAGCTGATATGGCAACAGTACTACCACCACCCACTACAACTCGGCGACAAAAAACACTTTCACCACCACCATCACCGCCCCCACAATCACCACCACCACCATCCACTACAACTCCCGACGCAACTCTACTCCATATCCAGCACATCCAAATAACCCACAACAACCACTGCCACCACCATCAGCACCCCTGCCCACGACTAGCACCGTACCCGTAACCACTACAACCACAACTGCCACAACCATCACAGCAACCACCACTAACACCACAGCAACCACACACCACTGCCATCACCATCAGAACCCCCCCCCCCCCGCACAACCAGCACCGTACCCACAATCACTACAACCACAACTGCCACTGTCACAACCATCACTGTAACCACCACCACAACCGGAACCACCACTACCACCACCCACCACTACCACAACCACCCACCATCGCCACAGCCACCAGCACCGCCACTGCCACTGCCATCATCACCACCACCACAACCATCACCGGCACCAACATCACAGCCATAACCACCACCACAGCCATACACACCACCACCACCACCACCACGACAACCATGACTACTACCACTATCAGAAGCAAACCACCACCACCGCCACAGCCACCCACTACCAATGTTACAACGACCAATGCCACATCGACCACTCTCACAACTAATGGACTGTTAGAAGCTGTCAGAACTGGTGTGAAATACAATATTTAAATGCATGTTATATCTAATGTATAAACTATTATGCGAGTATAAAGGTGAGGAATGGTATAACATGTTTTTATAATATGTGCATTATTATATATTCTGCCTCCTCGACCTCACACCTGTGACCGGTGGCACCGCCAACCGGTCATTCTCGTCACTAATGGACATGGCAAACCGTCAGTTGCACAGGAGGGTTATGAAAATGGGAAATATATGGGAATTTAAACCCACACTTATTTCTATACCGGGGCTAACATGTTCTACTATCTAGGCTCCCTAATTCAATCACCTTATCCATGCCTACTTGCCTATTTGGCTCCTTACATGAGAGGAGCAGTGCCGACTACTACACTCGCCCCCTAGAATTGCAAGTTTAAACAGTTTATGTCCATTACCATTTAATGCCTAGAAAATACA
Organism: Branchipolynoe longqiensis; assembly: GCA_030323885.1. Lineage (NCBI taxonomy): Eukaryota > Metazoa > Annelida > Polychaeta > Phyllodocida > Polynoidae > Branchipolynoe > Branchipolynoe longqiensis. The sequence continues at coordinate 72,779,350 of CM059188.1, forward strand.
TTCTAGTAATGCAGTTACACAGGGTAGGTACAACACAGGGTAGGTACAACCACCACTCCATGTCTAACTTATGCAGGATCGTAGTCATGGAAACCAATGTAACAGAGCGGCGAGGTAGATGGGAAATATTGTGCCTGGAGCTTCTTTCCATTCCGGACTAGTGTGCTGACTATTACCCCACATATGCTCCCTGGTGCTGTCACCCCATCGATACTTACCTCTCTCCTTGCCTGAGAGGTCAGTGCAGACTAAATCATTGTTGATAAAATCCTCACTTAATCCGAAACGCTGTCGTCTCCCGTCTTATCAGGGCTTGACTGTCTGGTGACCACTAGCTATATTTCAGCCGATTTTCCCGATAAGACTACACTGTCGACTTGTGTAGGATACATCGGGTTAATCCTATTAAGCAGTGTTCGAAGACGTGCCCTATCTGGTACATCGCGACGTGAGTTCCATCACTGTGACGTCACAAAGCTCTGATACTTACCTTAATACAGAAAGGGTAGAAGTGTTTCCTTTGTGCATTGTGATTTTACACACTAGCAACATAATAATGAAGTCATATCACGAGGGGAACCGACTTGTGGTGGCATGTACATTGATGGCAACTTTATAGTACTGCCCCACTGAGAAGCCGGGAGAGATCTACAACCCATGACCTGATATCCCAGTCAGTTGTGTTATTCTAATATTGAGCAAAGCCATCCTTGCCTTATCCTTTTAATGCTGAGTGCCACGATAGGTAGCAACAAGTACATTTTTATAAGCCAATGCTTTAAGCACGGTTAACATTGGAAGATACAATCTCCAAGACAGCGCTCTGATTCTGCCATTTTGTCCGATCGAGAGGTTAGAAACTACATTCTATTGGATAACATTTAAATTCACAATGCCTCATTAATTAAAGCTGCATAGTCTAATGAAACATCACATTTTCAAAACCAAAACAATTATCTAGTTTGGATTTTATATAATTATCTAACTTAGATACTGGTGCAACATTTGTCACCACACAGAAAGGAACGCTGAGGGAATTCAATAGAATATGTTACTTGAGAAACCTCCAGTGTCAGAGTTTTGGCGTGCTTGCTGAAACAGATTTTGTATAGTTGCACTTCAAATATCTCAAAAGTATGCCATTTAAACGGAAAGTTAGTTTAAACTAAAGTAAGGTAGATTATAATGATCAACGTAATATATGTATCTAAAAAATATTAGAGAAACTCAAAACCATCGGACTATGCAGCTTTAATCTCAACAGTTAATGCATTGTAAAAGTCATAGCAAATATAGCAACAATGAGTCAGAGCCATCATACTATCTGCCATTCACAATACTGATGTGAATATCCTCTGGTGTGAGTTTCTTTTTGTGGTGTAGGTTCTGTTTTTCAGGGATGGGTGTGGGGCGGGTGCAATTAGTGTGATGAGAAACTGCCCAAGGTCAGGCTGCTTACTTACACTGGCCGTTCAGCTTCCAATCACTACTCCACCCACACCATCCCCCTCCACCCGCACCACCCTCCACCCGCTCTCCATCCCTTCCCACTCCCCATCCACACCCCATCCCCCTCCATCCCCTCTCCGTCCCTCCACACTCCCCCCTCCACCGCCATCCCATTCCACCCAATCCCACTCCACCCCCACATCCACCAGTCCTCTCCTCCTCCATTCCCCATACCTCTCCCCCCCCCCCCCCAACCCCCAATACCCCGCCCCCTCCCCTTCCCATCCACCCCTCCCCCTCCTCTCCGCCCATTCCCGTCAACACTCTATCACTCTCCACCCCCATCCCCTACACCCCATCCCCTCAGCCCCCACCGCCCTCTCCTCCCCCATCCCTCTCCATCGTCTACCCTCTCCGCCTCCACGTACATCCCACTGCATCCCCTACCAACCCCTACCCCGCCAACCGCCTCCCTCATCACTCCATCCCCTTCCACCCCCATCCCTCTCCAGACCCACCACCCTCCACTCCCATCCTCCACCAAATCAGTCCCCTCTATCTCCCACCAACCTCCACCTCTCTCCCCCTACCCCGACACGCCTATCCTCCTCCACCGTCCTTGCCAAACCTCTCTGACGCAGCCAAACGACGCCCACCTTGACTCCTCCCTCTCGGCGCCTGGCCACCTAGCGGCCGTCTACAGAACATGGTCCATCCAGGTTCATCGACACCTACACCTGCCCGCCCTTCTCCGCCCTTCCCTCTCTTCCCCACCCTTCCCCACCCTTCACCACAAAGTGCCCCTTCCCCTCCATTCCCCTCCATTCCCCGCCATTCCCCGCCATTCCCCGCCCTTCCCCACCAAGTCCCCCTCCCCCATCCTGCCCCGCCTTACTTCGCCCTTCCCCACCAATCCCACTTCCTCACCCTTCCCCCGTGAGGTCCCACCCTTCCCACACTTGTCCATACACCATCCCACCATCACACATCCCCCCCTCCCCACTCCACCTTTCCGTACCCCCCCCCGTATGCACTCCATCCACTTCCAGCCCCACTCCATCCCTCCGTGCTCCACCCCGCATGCACTCCATCCGCTTCCAGCCCCACTCCATCCCTCCGTGCTCCACCCCACATGCACTCCATCTGCTTCCAGCCCTACCCCATCCTTCCGTGCTCCACCCCGCATGCACTCCATCCGCTTCCAGCCCCACTCCATCCCTCCGTGCTCCACCCCACATGCACTCCATCCGCTTCCAGCCCTACCCCATCCCTCCGTGCTCCACCCCGCATGTACTCCATCCGCTTCCAGCCCCACTCCATCCCTCCGTGCTCCACCCCACATGCACTCCATCCGCTTCCAGCCACACTCCACCCCTCCGTACTCTCCCCCCCTGCCGCATGCACTCCATCCGCTCCCCGCCCCACTCCATTCCGTTGCGATGCAGTGACCCGCTGAACTCCTCCGCTCCCGTCTCCGCCCTTCTCCGCCCTTCTCCGCCCCTCTCCGCCCCTCCCCGACCTTCTCCGCCAGTCATGACACCGTTTACATTCGGAAATCCTCACAAGTGTGTTGCTAAATCGAAAATGACATGGAGGATGGTGAACTCCGCTACCCCTCCATCTCTCATCTCACTGCCCTCCTCCAGCTCACTTCTTCATCCCCTCAGCCCCCACTTCCATCCAGCACCACCTCAGTCCCTCATCCTTCACCCTTTCACCCCCTAACCACCCTCAGCCCATCACTCCCTCACTGCCCCCGGACGCGGTGTCCGAATCGGTAGAGCGCAGGCCTCCCGTGGGGAAGGTCGGGAGTTAAATTCCCAGTCGAGTCAAACCAATCACTTATAACATTGATATCTGTCACATCCTAGTCAGCGCTTGGCATTACAGTATAACCCTGTTAAACAAAACTTGAAGGGACCCTAGAAATTTGTTTGGATTAACTGATCATTGGTTTAACCGAGCTTTGGCTCCGACTTTGACTTGGCTTTGGCAAAAACTCAGGTGCATTATGAATGTAATATACAATGTATGTGGACACTTTGATTCTTTTTTTATTATGTATAAATCGAGGTTCTATTGGAGGAGAAAGGAGAAGCAAGGAGGACTCCAATGGGTTGAGTGTCTTTATTTCCTCTTGACACGGGAGAAATTGTCGTATCGTCAATAAATACAACCCTTTTTTTGAGCAAGTGAATCAGAGTAGTTGGAAATAAGTACCAGGATTACCCTGGTGGCGGCGCCACCATCGCCCCATAGGCTCGGGCAGAATCCTAGCTGACATCAAACTGGATGAAAACCGAGCGTATAATGATATATAATAATAATAATAAAAACCTCCAACCGAGGATTTATACCCGTATAGGAATATACTCACTATATAAAGTATAACCCTGTTAAACCCAGCTCAGTTAAAGCAAACAATCCGTTAATCCAAACTTTTTTCGGCGGCCTGTCAAAATACTACCATTTATCATATAAAAAAGTATCAGATGACCTTATAAACACATGATAGTTTGGTTTAACCATACCGGAAGTGCACTGGGACCCAACAATTTTGTTTAGATTAACCGATACTTTGGATTAACCGACTTTGGTTTAACCAAATTTTTTACATGATAAATGGTAGTATTTTGACGGGTCGCCGAACAAGTTTGGATTAACCGATTGTTTGGTTTAACCGAGCTTGCTTTAACGGGGTTGTACTGTATTTGGATAGGGCAAGGATAGGGCAAACAACCAACCCTCACCCTGTCTTCCCTGAAGCACGATCATCTACTCACCCATCTCATCCTTTCACCCCCTCATCCTCTCACTTTCTCATCCCTGATAACTTTATAGTGCTGCCTCAGAATTGCAGTAATGTGGGTTCGAGTACCGCGCTGCGTATGATGTCACCTTTATTCTCCAGAATATACGTAGAAAACCGGCCATGACCTGACTTGTGTCACCCATAATGCAATTTTCATCTGCAGATTGCATATCTTCACGTCGACTGTCGCTTAATACCTGTTTCGCATTGGGGTTTTGAAGCCGACGAAAAGTACATTACTCACGGTGTGGATATGAAACAGATTCGGTCGCTTTCTACACAATCTGCTACTGATGTGGCATGCGTTATCAGCAGAAGCTTCACATGCACGGCTCAGGGGTGACTTGTACGTGGGCCTGCGAATATGACGTATGACGGATGACGGATACGCAGAACAGAGATTACTCAGCTGCTGCGTCCACCGGCGGCGGTTTACTAATAGATTGCTAACCCATTTCGAGCGAATAATAGGTATGAGGACGCGCGGGTTAGGCTACTGAGGTGAAGGGGTGATATAATCACCGGCTTTGTTTTACTAGCAGTTTGCTAACCTAAAAAAACAAAAAAAACGAAGAACATGTTTAACTGGATTAAGACAACATGTAGTGAACGCTGTATTTTGGACTGTTTAAAATCTACAAACAATTACAAGCCACAAGCAAGAAGCAAGACAAGCAAAATAATTACTAAAACAAAATAAACAAATTTGAATCAAATTTGACTAGTGGTGCCCAGCAATGGAAACAAGTGTTAACACGCTCATCCGTTATGAGCAGGGTACATGAATTCATTTAAAAAGAAAACACACCAAAAAACACCATTTCCCATGAGTATAATGTGGTAGTCTGCACTGACCTCTCAAGCAGGAAGCCGCATAGAGATATGAGTGTAAATTGGGTGCTTGTATGAGGGAGCCTAGGTAGTGTAATGGTTAGAATTCTAGCCCCAAAATGGCACCTGTTCTAGGGAGAATATTTCCTATTTTGATAACCTCTCCTTCACTGGTTGCAGTGTCCACGATCCAATAAAAGGTACCTGTTGTTGGGATGTTGAATGTAATATGTGTATATGGATGCAAATTACCTGTAAGTATCAAATTTTAAGCATTAAATTACTTATGGACATAAACTGCTTAAAGGACTTAAACATCCATAGAGACAAGGGTAGTAGTTTGCACTGACCTCTCAGGCAAGGAGCCACATACACAGGTAGGTGTCAATAGGGTGATTGCAACAGACAGGAAGCCGACATAATGGTTATCACGCTAGCCCCACAATGACAACAACTGTGGATATGATTTCTGCTCTAGGCGTAATATTTCTGATTTCCAACACCCCACCACAGTATGTGAACACTGAGGCTGCTGGGATAGGTCGACAACTGGTTTTGTTTCACTAGCCGTTTGCTAATCCATTTCCAACGAACATAAATGTGGAATCACAGAAATTACTGGAGTGGGGCGAGAACCAGTTGTGTTTCACTAACGTTTACTAACATATTCTTACAAAATATAAGTAGGGCATTATAGAAATACTTGTGTGTGGTGATACCAAATACCCTATACTAAGACGTCTCACTCAGCCTGTACTGTGTAATCAAAATGATCAAATCCACCACTTGGTGCGCTGGATGTTCTCTTGGTTAAACAGTTGCTATATTATATGTATAAATGTAGATATGAATGTGAAAGATGTGTGACGATGGCAATGATGATGATGATGATGCTGATGATGATGTGTATTTGTTCATAGCAATTTCATATTGATGTGTATTCATACTTACCTATATCATGTATGTGTTTACATGTGAAACACCAACCAGCAGCTGGGCTGATCAAACCCACCACGAGGTGGCACTGCAAAATTTACATTACCATGGGAGAGATAGGGAGTGAGCCGTCTTAGTATTATAGGGTCTTTGGTGATACCCAGTTTTGTTTCACTAGCAATTTACTAACATATTTCTCACTAATATAAGTATGCAACCACATAAATTACTGTGGTGAGGTGATAACCAGTTTTGTTTCACTAGCGACAAACAAACAACATGGTTATATGCACACTTAGAGCATTGTTTCTCTAGCAGTTTGCTAACATATTTCTAACGATGCTAACAATTCGTTTGCTAACATTTTCTAACATATCCCTAACAAATGCCATGTGAATCCAGAAGTTACTGTAATACTGGGATGAGGCGACCACTGGCTTTGCTTCATTAGCAGTTTGCTAACCCACTTCCAACAAAAATAAGTGTGCATTCACAGAAATTACTGGGGTGGGGCAATACCCGGCTTTGTTTCAGTAGCAATTTGGCTCCTCGTGCTCCCCCCGACTCGAGGGCGTCCATGTGCGTAGTGAGGTGCTGCAAGGCCTCGAGAATGAGGGCTGTGTCGGCGCCCGAGGTCGCCGAGGGGAAGGCCGGCGCCGGAGGTGTTGAGGTGTCCCCGGGCGACCCCGAGGCGGGTCCCGGCGTGGCCTGGCCGGTCGCCCGGGAGCTCTTGCGGCCTCTTCCCTTTCCGTGTCCGGGCATAGTGTAGGAGCCTGAGGCGGGGCGGCGGTCCGAGGTGAAGCAGCAGGGATGAAGAGCCAGACAGGAAAATGGGCAGAGCGTGGAGGAGGGCTGGAAGGCGAATGACTGAGAGGGGCCGGCGGGCGGCCTTATAAGGGAGGGCAGGAGGGCGGTGACAGGTGAGGTGCGAAAGCAAGGCGGGCGGAGGGGGAGGAAGAAAGCTGAGAGGCGGGCGTCGCGCGAGGTGAGAATGCTGCGCGACGCCGGGGAGGCGGGGGGAGGGTCTCTTCCTCTCCACACATCAAGCGCAATGCTTCGCATTACGACCAATTCCACACAAATTAGCACCTTTTTGTGTCAGATTGTTTTGGTTTCTGGGGGGGTGAGAGTTGATTTTTAGCGGATGCGTTGATAAACTATTAAGCTAGGATTCCTTACACGCGGTGTGCGGTATGCGGTATGCGAATGCGAATGCCGCAAAAAATCAAAACGCCTTGAAGTCAATGGGCTACAACCCTTACACGCGGTATGCGAATGCGAATGCGAATGCGAATGCGAATGCGTTTTTCCGATCGGTCCATGTAGCGATCGGTGCGGCATGCGGCATGCGGCATGCGGCATGCGGCAAGGGGGGTGCAAATAGAAACTGAGTCTGATGTGTCCATTAGTTTAACACTAGGAGAGGCGACTGAGCATTATGGAACGGTCACGCACAAGGGTGCTGAGGGGAAACATATGGTAGTGGTGGTGGTGGGGGTTCGGGTTGGTAAAAATGCTACCAGAGCTACAAAAATATGAATACTTATCTATAATTTGGTAATTATATAGGTAGGAACCTCGATGTGACGTACCAAGAGTTACAGAGATATAAATGCCATATTAGGCCATATACAGTGCAGTATGGGGTATACTTGTTTATTTATATTTTTTAAATATAGGAGGTCGTGTGCCGCATGCCACATGCCACATACCGCATAGAAGGAATCTTCCATTCGCATACCGCATGCCGCATGCCGCATACCGCATGCCGCATACCGCGTTGAAGGAATCTCAGCTTTAGTGACTATGGTCCGCTGTGCTTCTTAAACCAGGCTGAGTGGAGATTGTTTTGGTGTGTGTGGGAGTGATAGTAGATTTTTAGCGGTTGCGTTGATGCGCTGTTAGTGACTAGGGTCTGCTGTGCTTCTTAAACCAGGCTGAGTGGAGATTGTTTTGGTTTGTGGGTGTGTTGGTGTGTGGGTGAGGATTTTTAGTGGTTGTATTGATAAACTGTTACTGACTGGGGTCCGCTGTACTTCTTAAACCAGGCTGAGTGGAGATTGTTTTGGCGTGTGGGTGAGTGTGTGTATGCATTTTTACCGATTGTTTTGATAAACTGTTATGGGCCTGTCACACTACAACTTATACCGTTATAGCCTTAGCATATTCCAACGTATGTGATTTTCGACCAACACGTCAGCCTACATCTGTGTACGTCATCATACATTATGTATACATTGGGCATATGTCGGGTACATTCAGGGTTTGTCATTATACGTCGCCTTACGTCGCCGTGTGTCGAGGCTCCAAAATTTGTTTGTGCATGCTCCAAATTTCCGACGTGTGTCGACATGTGGCTCATACGTTGAACGTACGCTGCATGTATGTTCAGGATACGTTGGCGTATGTTGGGAGTACATTATGGATACATTGGTATATGTTGCTGCACATTAGCCTACGTTCAGCCGGTGGGAATGTGGAGTCCACATACAGTCCGCATAATGCCAACTGATGCATTACGTACTCCTAACGTACCTCGAACATATGTCTGCCGCATCTCCAGCATATTTAACATATACGCCATAGTTCTAGCGATGGAGTAACATATGTAACGTTGGTCAGCGTTCCGCTGAGCATATGCGAGCATTTTGCAAACATTTTGCAAACGTTTTCCGAGGCACATGAACGCTCTCATACGCTAGCAATAGGTCACAGATACGTTCTGCATATGTTACGTACATTGTGTGTACATTGTCTAATGCTAGGTACACACCTACCGTTTTTCCGCACCCACCTACCGTATACGATCAAAAACTCCCCAAAAGTTGTGAGGTGTGCACTCCCCTAGCACACCTACCGATTGCGATTCACGACTTAAAACTCACTTTTTGGGCTAAAACTGCTTCCTTACGATTGCGATTCACGATTAAAAAAATGAATCACCCCGTTTTCAGTTTTAAGCGGGGCGGGTCGAGTCGCGAGTTTTAGTGCGCGAATCGTAAACGGTAAGTGTGTACTTGGCATTACATTGTGTATACGCCAATTTTTATCCCCCGCCGCTGAAAAGTTTGGCGAATGCAGACATACTGGCAAATTTTCTAATGTTGAGCATGCGCTGACGCTGTACATCGTAGTGCGACAGGGCCTTAAGTGACTCGGGTCCGCTATGCTCCTTTAACCAGGCTGAGTGACCAGCGCATCTGGTCACGTGACCATCTGCACCACATAGTGTAGCTCATCTTTCATTCTTGGTGGCGATTGTGGCCAGTCCGGCGTCCTTAAACCCCATGTTTACATGGGCTCGTGCAGCGTCACCCCGCCCTCTGCCGCCCAAACAGCCAGGAATAGATCCTGGGGAAAGTCTCGGTGTGCGTGGATGTGGATGTGTATGCGGATGCGTCTGTGTATGTAGGTGGTGTGTTTGTTGTATGAGCCGGCTAGTGAGGGTGTGTTGAGTATGCTGGTTTCTTATGCGTAGCAAGTGTTTGGGCCTGGGTCGGTGGTTAAGAGCTCAACGGGCTGTGGTGGTCTGTACTGTGCTGTGGTGGGCTGTGCTGTGCTGTATTGTACTGTACTGTAGTGTACTATGTTGTGCTGGGGTGGGCTGTACTGGGCTGCGCTGTGCTGGGCTGTGTTGGGCTGTGCTGTGCTGTATGGAGCTGTGCTATACTGTATTGTGCTGTGCTGGGTGAGATTTGGTAGGATGTGCTGTGTTGTGCTGTGCTGTACTGTACTATGCTGTGCTCGGGTGGGATGAGCTGTGCTGTGCTACGTTGTATTGGACTGTGCTAGGATGGACTGTGCTGGGGTGTGCTGTGCTGGGCTGTGTTGGGCTGTGTTAGCCTGTATTGTGCTGTGCTGGGGTTGGCTGTGGTAGGCTGTGCTATGCTGTGCTGGACTGTGCTGTGCTGTAATATGCTGTGCTAGGGTGAGCTGAGCAGTGATGTGCTACGTTGTATTGGACTGTGCTGGGGTGGGCTGTGCTGGGGTGGCTTGGGCTGTGCCGGGATGCGCTGTGCTGGGTGGGATGTGTTGGGTTGTGTTGGGCTGTGATAGGCGCTGTTGGACTGTGATGCACTGGGCTGTACTGTGCTTGTGCTGTGTTGTGCTGTGCTATGTTGGGATGTGCTGTGTTGTGCTGTGCTGTTTTATCCTCTGATGTGCTGGGCTGTGCTGGTCATCCCGTGCTGTGCTGGAATGTGATATGGTGTGCTGGCCTGTGCTGGATGTGATGTGCTTGGGCGGGCTGGACTGTGATGTGATGTCCTGTGCTAGGGACCAGACGGGATGGCCGAATGAGTTAGAGCGTCCGTCTCCCGTGTTGGTAGATCGTTGGATCGTCGGTTCGAACCCTGGTCGAGTCAAACCAATGACTTAAAAATTGATATTTGTCACTTCCTAGCCTGGCGCTCGGCATTATTAGGATAGGGCAACACAGCACATCACAACAGATTATCTGCAGTCAGGATAATGTGACTGAGTGGGATATCAGGTCATGGTGCTGGCGGCCTGGTCTTCCAGTGGGGCAGCACTATAAAGTCACCATGATTGCGCACTGTCACAAGTCGGAACCCGTCTTGATATGACCTTAGATGTAGCTAGGAAAACAACAAACAAACAAATCCTGTGCTAGGGTTGGACTGGGTTGTAGTGGTCCAGTGACTAAATTAAATGACTAAGCCGGTATCTGTGCTGAGACTGCTCACTGCTCACTGCTTACTGCTCATTCCTAACTGCTCTACCCACTACCCCAGGATAGTGATTGGGTAGAAGTTCCCACCGTCGGCGGATAGGTACACCCCAGCACAAAAAGCGCCACCTGTTGCCGTACTCAGCATGATAACTCACCCCTGCCCCACCCACCCACACACACCCACACACACCAACACATCTGCGCTCCTCTTGCTCCTGACGCTGTACCGGAAGGGACTGCACGGGCAGCGATGGGAGGGAGGGAGGGGGGAGAGTGTCTCACAACAAGAGGAGTACGCAACTCAGGATTGGCGTGTGTACAGTCACAACACTCTACTGCCTGGATGCAATTTAAACTCAAGACCCTCTTCGCATTGGCGTTTCACTCTAGACAGAGAAAGGAGCCACACACAGTAGTAGAGAAGTGCTATATATATATATATACTCACTCCAGACAGAGGAAGGAGCCACACCCACTCGGAGAGAAGTTATATATATATATGTATATATTCACTTTAGACAGAGGAAGGAGCCACACCTAGTAGTTGAGAAGTTATATATATATATATTCATTATAGACAGAGAAAGGAGCCACACCCAGTGGTAGAGAAGGGTTATATATATGTATTCACTCTAGACAGAAGAAAGAGCCACGCCTAGTCATAGAGAAGTGATATATAATATATATATATGTATATTCACTCTAGACAGAGGAAGGAACCACACCAGGTCATAGAGAAGTGATATAATATATATATATATATATATATATTCACTCTACACAGAGGAAGGAGCCACACCCAGTCGTAGAGAAGTGATATATATATATATAATATAATATATATATCTTCACTCTAGACTGAGGAAGGAGCCACACCCGGTCGTGGAAAAGTGCTATATATATACATATATATATATGTGTGTCTATACACATACACATGAGTTGACCGCCATGACATTATCCACCCTTGGTGGAGCGAGTAAGGCCTCGCCTGGGCAACAGCAGGCAGCATCATTCGCAGTAGCAGTAGCAGTACTTAGTAGTGGGCAGTGAGGAGGCAGACATGGACGGGCTTGACGGCTTGGAGTTGCCGGCGGCTGTCACCCACTTCCTGCGGCGCATGCACGGCGACGCCGACCAGGCGCTGTCATATGAAATAGCCGGTGACGGGTGCAGCACCAGCCTTCACCTCACCTGGGCATCCCTCACCTGCACCGGATGTCGGGGCGAGCGGTGCCCGGCACGTCCCCGACACGCCGTGTCCCGGGCCCGCAGCTGGGACGGGGTCTTCTCGTGTAGCTCAGTCAGCGGGGAGGACCGGGAGGACGGCGGCGGAGGCGGAGTTGGTGGTGCCGGGGGCTCCTCGCACTTCTGTCCGGCGTTTAGTTTCCCCGTGCCCGAGGGGCCCGATGGCGAGGAGGAGGAGGATTCCGGCGGCGGGCGCGGCGGTGGCGACGGGGGCTGGGATGGGGAGCCTGCGAGGAGCCTGACCTACTGGCGTTATTCCGACTCAACCCTCCCACGGCCAGTCTCCATGGTGGGCATGTCGTTGAAGCCCACCTCCAGCGATGAAGAGACGGCTGACCATTTGCACAACGATGACCACCACAGCCACCACCACACAGGGAACCAGCATCGGGAGAAGAAAGTCGCCGCCGCCGCCGCCGACACTGCAACAAATCCCGACAACAAACCCCCTTGCCACCGCCCCGACCCCGACCTGAACGGCTCCAAGTCCAGCGACTCCGGACTGTGCCTAGAGGAGGAGGCACCACCCCATAACGACCACAGCCGTCGCCTTCCTCGGCGCTTCTCATCCAAACCGGAAGTGTCCTCTCACATACCGGAAGTGGCCCATGTTGACCGCGGCGTGCAGACTGTGAGCTCGGCGCGGTGCATGGTGAAGCGGTGCCACGCGGTGTGGGCTGCGCTGGAACAGCTGTACGTGTACTATGACGAAAAGGAACACTTGCTGAGGGTGTCCGAGGTGGACAGTGGTCAGCTGGTGGTCAACACGCACCGAACGGAGGCGACCCTGCGCACGCTGACCGGCGACAACGGATGCACCCTGGAGGTGGCGCTCGAGATCGTCTGGATAGGGAGTGATACAGAGTCCTGACTACCTTGGAAATAACTGTGTGTTTCTCTTGATAACATCTTTATTTCTTTTAATAGTTTGCTATCATCTGGATAGGCAATGACACAGAGTCCTGGGACCTTTGGAATAACTGTCTGTCTTTTTCTATTTTTATTATTTTAAATCTTTTGCTGTCATCTAGCTGGGCAATCATGCCGACTTTAACTATCTCTCTGTCTTAAAATATATATTTTTTCATTCTTTTGCTATCATCTGGAGGGGCAATGACACTGATTCCTGCCTACCTTGAAAATAACTATCGTTTCTTTTTTGTTCTTTTTTTTTGTTACCTTTTGATATCATCTGAATGGGCAATGCCAACGTTTCCTGACCACCTTGGAAATAACCTGATGAGGGTGTCCGAGGTGGCCAGTGGTCAGCTATTGGTCAACACACACCGAACCGAGACGATGCTGCGCACACTGACCAGCGACAATGGATGCACCCAAGAGGTGATGCTCGAGATCGTCTGGATTGGCAGTTACACCAAGTCCTGAAAACCTTGGAAAACTGTTTGTTTCTCTTTTTTAATTTTAATTTATTTTAATATGTTGCTATCATCTGGATAGGCCATAAGACATAGTCCTGACTACCTTCGAAATACCTATCTTTGTTATTTATTAGTTTTGTATCTTTTGTTATTTATTGCATAATATATATGAGACTGTCTCAAAAGGTGCTAAGCAATATGGGACAAAACTTTGTCCATAGTAATGATCAACACACTGTCTACATATGCATTTGCTCAGGATAAACTGATTTGTTTTTTACATGGTGTTTCATAATCCCAATAGAATACATATCGATTTGAAGCAAATGTCCTTGTATTTTCAGTGTAACCGTTTCTGTGTTGTTTTGTGTCAATCGTTACTATGGACAACAAAATGAAGAGATATCACCTTTTGAGACAGGCTCATATACTCCTGTGAAAGTATCACTTTTCCGGAAAAAACACCAACACTCTTTCCCTAGGGGTAACTTTAATAGACGAGATTGTAATTCCAATTGTTACTTCCACGTAAAAGGAAACAGATTGTAATGGTACAAATTAATCTTGTTTGTGGTCACTTCAAATATTGTAAAAGTTAACCTTTTAACATAAAACCTATTTCAAACTAAAATAAAGTAGATGTTAATGCTCAAAATCAATCCATCTTGTTTTCACTTCAAATATGTCCAAGCTTAGCCCCTTAAAAATAAAAGTTACTTCAAGGTAAAATAAAGTAGATTATACCAATCAACTTAATACATTTTGCGACCTTACTATGAAAATGTTCTATCTGACAAAATGGTCCTTTTCGAGATAATGAGGATTGAAGCTGTGTAACTGCATGATATCAAAATAGATAGAACAATATTAGTTGTAATATATCTCAGTGAAAAATACCAGTTGTGAAACAGTTGTGTAACTGCATGATAGCATTTTGTAGATAGAATATTTTTACACCCATAACACCAATTCGGTCACTTTGTCAGATAGAACCTTTTTATAGTAAGGTGACAAATATATCTAAAAATATATGGGAGACACTTCCAAATCATGGAATTATGCAACTATGTCACAAATCAACAGGGTACTTCCTGTGTGTATCATTGAGAAAATTGTCTAAGAATGGGGACTTCGATGTGACAGTCATTAAATGCAATGTTACATGTAATATAGCTTTAAATATGCTAAGCTTTCCCATGTGCTTATTATTCATAGTCTTGTAGAATTATAGGATAATACAATTGAGTTAGATAGTAGTTTATCTATTCTGCTTGCTGCCGACGTATGGGCATTTAACGGAATTATTGGTCGTGCCATCTGGTGCCAGGGCTAAGCAGGCGTTCCCAGTACTTCACTTCTGGCTGGGCCCATTACTTGATGGCAAAGCAGGCCATTACATATATGTAACTTCTAAGATAACTATTGGCATGATTGGCCAGGCGCACTAGTTTGATAGCAAAACAGGCCATTACCAATATGTAACTTCAGAGATAACTGTCGCGACGATTCGCCAGGTTTGATAGTTTCATAAAAAAAAAGGTCATTACCATTATGTAACGTCAGAGATAACTATCGTGACGATTGGCCAAGTTCACTAGCTTCATTGCTAAACAGGCCATTGCCAATACGTAACTGCTGAGATAACTATCAGGACGATTGGCCAGGTTTGATAGTTTCATAGCAAAACAGGTCATTACCATTATGTATCGTCAGAGATAACTATCGGCATGATTAGCCAGGCTCGCTAGTTTCATAGCAAAACAATCCATTACCAATACGTAACTTGTGAGAGAAGTATCAGCATGATTGGACAGGCTTGCTTGTTTTCACAGCAAAACAGGCTATTACCAATACATGACTTCTTAGATAACTATCAGGATGATTGGCCAGGTTTGCTAGTTTCATCGTAAAACAGGCCATTACCAATATGTATCTTCTAAGATAACTATCGGGACGATTGACCAGACTCTCTAGTTTCATACCAAAACAGGCCATTACCACTATGTATCTTCTGATATAACTATCATGAAGATTGGCCATGTCCAGTAGTATCAGTGCATTGTCAGTATGGCACTTTTGAGATAACTATTGGCATGATTAGGAATGGTCAGTAGTTTCAGGGCAAAGCAGGCCATTGTCGATATGTTTCCTCCGAGATAACTATATACTAATAAACCCAGCCACATGCGAAGCCACAGGGCATCGTAGGCTGGAGGGGAAACAAACTGCAACACCTGATTTGCCAGGAACAAATAAGCGACGGCTCAACTGAATAAAGACATCAAAGTCATCCAACTTGCAGTAATCAGTGGGATATCGGGTCATGGTGCCGGCGGCCTCATTTCTCAGTGGAGCAGCACTATAAAGTCACCATGAGTGCGCACTGTCACAAGTCGGTACCCGTCCTGATATCACCTTAGATCTTGCTAGGACGTAAAACCCCAACACAGAGACAAACTGTCAGTGATCAGCCCAGCTAATCGGCAAGTGGTGTCTTAATAGATTCATCATAATTGGATTGGTAACGAAGTGCTTTGGCGATATACGGTCCACCTTTCAAGGTCTTGGAATGCTGTAAGTTGCCATATTGGTTTCCATGATACCCAAATGATACGGAATTCTGAATGGGTACAACAATTCAGCAATTGCCAAACAACAGAGGTACTATTGATAATCTACCTATTTTCCCCTCTCGCCGTGAATATGGCCTATGCTGCCGACACTGCGTAAAGCAACCATCAACCAATCAATCAACACCTATTTTCCCGATACATGAACTATAATATGTCGTTATGCTAGGCCTATAGAGTCCATGTACATAGTTTAAAGTATTGTATCAGAATATATTTGTTTGCAATGGGCTATCTAGTAGTTGAAATTATTCTGCAGGTACCTATGCTAGGCCATTTAGGATGAATATATCTGGATAAATGGTGCTTATTTTGCATCAATACCTGCACCAATTGCGATTCCTATTTTACCGAGTAGAGTGTATATAAATATATATAAATCACACGTGAGCTCTCTTTGACCTGGCTTCTGTCACTTTTATGTAAACATGTTAAATGTGAATGGAGCCATGCTTTCAAATTGGCGGGACCATTATAATAGGTGGCGCGGAGTTAAATATGTATATGTTGTAGTGACAACGCCACACTATAATATGAGAGACAATAAACACATTCAATAGGTACACATGTCATCTTACGTCATCTATTTCATAATCTATTTCATAATCCATTACAACAAAGACCAAACGTGGTGGCCGAGTCAGTATAGCGCAGGCTTCCCGTACGGAACGTTAGAAGTTCAATTCCCGGTCGAGTTAAACCGGTGACTTTCAAAATTGATACTTTTCGCTTCCTAGTTGCTCAGCATTATTAGGATAGGGTAAGGACTGGTTAGTTTGGTGTCAGGATAATGTTATTAGGTTGGATATAAGGTCATGGTGCTGGTGGCCTGGTCTACCACTGGGGCAGGACTATGAAATTGCCATGAATGTGCACTGTCACAAGTGAGTACCCATCGTGGTATGACTTTAGATGTTGCCAGAACGTCAAACTCCAGCAACCAACCAACCATATGGAATTCTATGGTATTTCAAGGCCTTTCATGGCTGCTTTTTATGGGAATTGTGGGAATTCAATACTATTTTCATTGGCATTTCGGGGAAAAACAAATATGGCAAATGGTGATTTCGGACTGATTTAGATCAGCGGGGACAGTTTATTGTAAATCAAGGATTTTTAAGGCTAATTTAAAAAAATAGGTTTAATTCAAGCCTCTTCAAGGCTTTGAAATGAGACAAATGAAGTTCAATACTTTTCAAGACTTTCCAGGCCCCGTACTGACCCTGCAATCAGTATGCCCTATCATCCCATTTCTATGCAGCTCTTTTCTCAATGGCGCTCCTTTAAATCTTAATTGACTGGTGCCGGGGCCTTGTTGGTTCTGTCTCAGCTTCGAGGCTGGAAGCCATGCGCGCCTGTGTTAAACTCCGGGGCGAGGCGCCGCTCTGAGTGGTGTGACGGGGCGGGGGTACGCGGTTAAACCTGCACAGTCCGATGAAAACAGCAATTTTCTAAAAACCAAAATAATTATTTAGATTTGATTCTACATAATAGTGCACACATTAAACATATGTCGCTATCTAGAAGGGAATACTGGGACACTTTAATAGAGCCTATTTTTGTAGCAGCTTACTAAATACTATGGTGTCAGAGTTTTGGCATGATCGCCACAATTAATTTTGAATGCTTGAACTTCAATTATCTCAAAAGTTAGCCATTTAAAATAAAGGTTACTTCAAACTAAAGTAAGATAGATTCTAATATTCAACCTAATATATTTAGCTAAACAAATGACAGAAACTATGCAAATTTAAAGCAGTGGACGGGACTAGGAGGAACTAAGGGCACCTCTTCCGCCTTCTGTGTAAATAATGTATTACCCTGCTCCGCCTCCCTTCCCCTCCCCACTCCCACTGCATCCTACCCCCTCCCTCCTATATCCTCCTTCCTTCTGCTTCGACACTCCTTCTCTATACTACTCCCTCCTCCCCACTCCGCACTGCTCCCTCCTCCTCACTCTTTCTCCGTGCTCTTCCCTCCTCCCCCAGCATCCTCCATTCTACTCCGTCCTACCCCGTCCTCGCTCCTTCTCCTTCCTCCTCCCCACCCTCCTCATTTCTTCTCCGTTCTCCTTCCTCCATCTTCTTTCTCCCCCCTCCTCCTTCGGTCTCCTACCTCCTTCATTCTCTCTCCTCCTCGCTCCTCCTCCAACCTTCCTCCTACTTCCTCCTCATCCTTCCTCCTTTTCATTCCCACTCTTCCGTCCACCTCCCTCCTCCCCTTCTTCTCTCCTTGTCACTCCAACGTCCCCCTGCCTCATTATTAGGATAGGGCGAGGACTGATTTGCTCCGTGTCAGGATAATGTGACTGAATGGGATATCAGGTCATGTTGCTGGTGGCCAGGTCTATCAGTGGGGGAGCACCTTTTGGTCACCATGAGTGTGCACTGCCACAAGTCGGTATCCGCCCTGATATGACCTTAGATGTTTCCACGATGTAATATTCCAAAAGGCACCCCCATCACTGCTCCGCCCGTTCGTCACGAAGACACACAACGCCACATTGGAGAAAGCTTAGCTCCAAACATCAGCATCACCAAACCAAACATCACCATCACCAAACCAAACATCGCCATCACCGGCCATTCTATCAGGTGCCGGGCCCGGCCTCAGCCTGGCCTAAACCCGGGCTAAGCCAGTCCTCACGCCGACCATACCCCGGCCTCACCCAGGCCTCACCCCGGCCTCACCCCGGTCTAGCCCCAACCATGACCCGGGCTAGTGACGCCTCCACGTTGGGTAATGCAATACGAAGGAGGCCTCCTCTGCTTTGTCAGCCAACTATCGCTTTTAACACACACCTGTTTTAGGTGAGCGGTCTTTGAAACTGATAGGCTGTGACAAGTGGGTAGCAATGGACTGTAGTAAGAAGGCCTGGTGCTTATAGGTTTATCTGCGCGAGCCGAGGCTATTTTAGGCTTCTTTAATGTTGTTTTCGGGAAAATGGTGCTGAAGGGGAGTTGAGTTGGTTAATGGAGTTTTACGTCTTGGCAACATCTAATGTCATCTCAGGACAGGCACTGACTTGTGACAGTGCACACTCATGGTGCCTTTATAGTGCTGCCCCACTGGGAGACCAGGCTGCTTAAACCATGTCCTGATAGCCCACTCAGTCACATTATACTGAGTCATCCAGTCCTTGCCCTGTCCTAATAATGCTAAGGCGCCTGGCTAGGAAGTGACACATATAAATTGTTAAGTCATTGTGTAAAATTCTCCGATTAAGTATGTATTGAGTATCGAGATGGCTAAATTGGGAACAGTACTCCCTTTATAATGCTCACACCGGGGGAGGGAAGAAGTGCCCCTTTAAGCAGAATCCCTCCTCCTTATCTCACCCAGCCACACAGTCACCATCATGTGATGTGGGAATCCCACGATGGCTAGGTGGTGGTCTGAGCTGGGTGGGAGGGGGGTGAGTCCTGAAGGCAGCCAATGGTGAACTATGTTAGGGAGAGATCATGCGGGAGAGGAATGACTGGTGTGCATGAGTGTAATAGCCAACAAGGAGGTCTATAACATCCACTGTTGTATGTATCTGAAAACATTATATAAGTGAATAAAACTAAGCATTCAGGACCATTATCATCTGTAATCTGCACTTCTGCTGGTGCAGAACTCGGATTGTGTGTTGTGTTGTGTGTTGTATCTACTATGGGGTAAGCTCTAATATATAATTCATATAATACAGAGAGAAAAGGGGAGCTATGAACCATACGTATTACACTGGATATCAGGGCAGTATAGCCTTGTTGAGCAGTACAGCTAATGATATGAGAGAACATAATGACAGTAACCATAGCCTCCGCAATAACATTCTGTAGCCCGCAAACACAGGATTTCATAATTGGTTTGACTCGAGCAGGCTTCGAACTGATGGGTTCGAATCCCACGAGCTACCAAGACGGTAGTTTTACGTCCTAGCAACATTTGAGGTCATATCAGGACAGGGGTACATCGGGGGTGTGGGGAGCTTGTTGGGGGCGGGGGGAGGCTGGGGGGGGGGGGGGGGGAATAAGGGCAGCTGTAGGGAAATTGGAGAGAGGGGTAGTGAGCTGGGAGGATATGGAAGAAATTCGGGAAGCCGGGAGCAGCTGAAAATAAATTGGGGGAGTGGGGGGTGAAAGTGGGGGCAGGTGTAGGGGCATAGGGATAGGGGGGGGGGTGGAGGGAACTGGATGATGAAGATGATGATAATGGGAGCCCGACAGAACAGTGCAAATAAACTTGGTGTGTGATTGTGTATATGAAACCTAAGAATGTGATCACTGAAGTCGAGAGGACAAGTAAATAAGATGTGCGTGCTGGGTATACACACAAAAAAAGACTGCCCCAAAACACCCTAAAAACTGACACATCAACAACACAAAATCACTATTGGCGTACGTCGTGTCGTGACAGATAATGCCCAGAATGCATTATCTCTGGCAATCCCCAGGCGGCGATCATATTTGGACATGGGCATATTACTTGTGGTGACTGCGCATGTCAGTGGATTGGCTAGGGTGGTGCCTTTTTGTTTACGCTTCCTAGATAAGGCTGTAGTGATGTAGGATGCAACTCTGAGCCAGTTCTGAACCAGCACTGAGCCAGCTCTTAGCCAGCTCTGGGCCAGCTCTTAGTTAGCACTGAACCAGCTCTGAGCCAGCACTAAATTAGCACTGAAGCATCACTGAGCCAGCACTGATCCAGATGTGAGCCAGCTCTTAGTTACCACTGAACCAGTTCCGAGCCAGCACTGAACTAGCACTGAAGCAGCACTGAGCCAGCACTGAGCCACATGTGAGCCAGCTCTTAGCCAGCTCTGGATCATGTTCTTAGTTAGCACTGAACCAGCTCTGAGCCAGCACTGAATTAGCACTGAGCCAGCATTGAGCCAGATGTGAGCCAGCCCTGAGCCAGCTCTTAGCCAGTCTGAGGCAGTTCTCAACTAGCTCTCAGTCAGCACTGAGCCAACACTGAGCCACCTCTTCGAGCACATGTTAATTACCGGCTCGTTCCATCTCCCGTGTATGGAGTGTGGAGAGAGGAGGCAGTTGTTGATTTTCTATTGATTGTTATTCTGGGACAATTTCTTTTATTCTTGTTGCTTGGGGGTTTCTTTCTGATAGTATCTAATGTCACATAAGGACGGGCATGGATTTGTGCTTGTGTGACCTCATGGCAACTTTATTGTGCAGTCTCGATGGCACCATCAGCTGATTTCCCACTGATGCCTAGGCTACAAATGCTGCGATCGCCATATGGTGCTGTGGGCTGGAGTCTAGCTTGCAGTTTATGCGCATGTTATGGCGTTGCAGTCTGCGGTTTATCTATTCACAAATCGTACGGTCATCGTACTATATAAAAACGGTGTAACTTTCTTAATATTGACCCCAGAAACATGAATATTGGAACACATTGATCTTCATTTTATGCTCTTTTCATTGATGTAAAAAAAAGGTGACCGTACAGTGTTGTGAGGGTACTTGCGGCCTGCGGCATTGCGATTTTGCGAAGTTAAGATAACTATAACTTAAAACAACTGCAACCTTTGCGGCGAGCATAAAACCGCATGGTGCGGTCACCATACGGTCTGTCCGATGCGGCGACTTATTGTCGCCGCAAGCACGCCGTAACGCATTTGTGACCGAAGCATCAGTTACATTATCCTGATACCAATCTAACCAGTCCTTGCCTCATCCAAGCAATGCCAAGCACCAGGCTAGGTAGTGGCAAGTGTAAATTGTTAGGTAAGCGGTTTGACTCGACCGGGTTTGTACTCGCGACCTTCCACATGGGAATCCTTTGCACTACACATTAGACGACTGCATCTGGTAGTGTCAGAAGGTGAATAAATTAGTGCTAGAGCGAATCAGCTCTAAATGGGCGTATTCCTAAGCATGTTATTTGTTTGTTTCTTGGGGTTTTACATCCTGGCAAAATCTAAGGTCATACATGGATGGGCCTAAGCATGGTATGCCTGTATACCATTTGTTTCCAAGATTAATAATGCTTCGGTATTGAATGGTCATTTTCCTAACAAAAATGTACCATCTCTGTCACTAATTTCCTTGGTAGTTTCCCGGTATACAATGCATCTCTGTGCTTAGCCCAGAACTGGTGACAGTGTAAATAACTCTTTGTCTGGTCAAAGAAGCGAAGCCAACTACTCACTCGACTGGAAACATTTGCAAATGTCAATTTATTGATTGTTCAGCGAATCAAAGACTACAACTTTGCATCAGTAGATTTATTACAGAAGTTTCTCTTAAGTCAATACGGGTATCGTCTAATCCCTTAGTGAAGATTGATTCGGTTGGTTGTTGGAGTTTTACGTCCTGCCAACATAAAGGGTCATATTAGGACAGGTACCGAATTGTGACAGTGCACACTCATGTTGATTTTATAGTCCTGCCCCACTGGGAGATCAGGCCGTGAGGACCATGACCTGATATCCCATTCCATCACATTATCCTGACACTGAATCAACCAGTCTTTGCCCTATCCTAATAATACCTAGCACCTCGCTAGGAAGCGACGAGTATAATTGTTTAAGTCATTGGTTTGACAGGACCAGGGTTTGAACCCGTGGGTTCGAATCCCACGGTCTACCAAAACGGGAGAGGGAGGCTCAACTCATTCAGCCATCCCGTATGGTGGTAGTGAAGATTGAAGCTGGGACGCAGCATGCTGGGTCGCCACTATAGATTTCCATGATAGGACGTATGGGTGCTGCCCTTCACCGCCTCACACATTACTATATAACCTATATTCCAAAATCACTCTGCATCTATTAGTGCATGCTTCCTGATAGTCAACCTTGGTAGAATTATTGCCTTACATTTAGTGTTAATGTAAATTGCAGTGAAATTGTCCAGGCAACAATTTTTCATGAGATAAAATAACACTTCCGGTATCATGCGTCTTTACCACCTCCTCCAGCGTCCACCTTGTAAGCTGTAGCTGTGACCTGCATGTCGGGTCCTAGCCTCAATCCTACATAAGTGACAAGCATAACTCAGAAGACCACTCTTCTCATGATGCAAACCCTCGTCGTGTCAAACCAATGAATTGATACTTGTCGCTCCCTAACCAATGCGCAGAATTACTAAAATAAGGCAGGGCACAGTATCAGGACAATGTGACTGTATTAGATATCGGTCATCATGCCTGCAGCCTGGTCTCGCAATGGGACAGTACTTCAATAGTTACCATAAGTGTGCACTGTGACAAGAGGGTACCCGACGTGCTTTGACCTTAAGGCCCTGTCACACTACGACGTAACGACGTCGACGTAGGGAGAACGTGAAGAACGTTGAACTTCTCGGCATAGTATGCAAATTTGGGCACAAGTTGAACGTGGATGCAGTGTAGTGGACGAGAGCGCAATGTCGGTAAAGCGTAGTGATACCGTAATTCAACGAGAGAGGTCAACGTAATGACGCTCACGGAACGTTATGAACGTTATTCCATCGCCAGAAGAACGTTACGTGACGTTAGCTATGTCATGAGACGTTGAACGTACGTTGACTGCACGTTCTCCTGACGTTCTCCTGACGTTCTCCTGACGTTCTCCTGACGTTCTCCTGACGTTCTCCTGACGTTCTCCTGACGTTCTCCTGACGTTCTCCTGACGTTCTCCTGACTTTCCCATTACGCCACATGGACGTTTCCACCGGTTTTAATGTGGGTCAACGAGTGGAACGTAGTGGAACGTAGTGGAACGTAGTGGAACGTAGTGGAACGTAGTGGAACGTAGTGGAACGTAGTGGAACGTAGTGGAACGTAGTGGAATGTAGTGGAACGTAGTGGAACGTAGTGAGGAACGTTGGCCTAACGTCCGTTTAACGTCATTGACGTTCGCTGAACGTGAACAGAACGTACGGCGAACGTAAACCCTTACGTTCGACCTACGTCAAAACTTTTGAACATGTCAAAAACATTGACGTAACTCGACGTAGCACGACGTAATGTGACGTACCTCGACGTCAGTCTAACGTCATTATGATGTCATAATAACGTAATCCAACGTACATCAACGTAATGACGAAATATCACCACGTTAGGCTCACGTTCGCTCATTACGTCGTAGTGTGACAGGGGTATTAGGTGTTGTAAGGATGCAAAAGACCAACACACAAACTATTCTTAACTACTAAGCAGACATACCTCCACCACTGCACCCTGCCCACATCTCACTGCTCTAGCCTCTGCTGTCTTAGTGAGACTCTATGAAGAGTGGATGCATTATCGGTCAATCGATATAAAACCGCCAGAGGAATCAATACCCCTACCCATGATTGCATCTGGTATCAAATCAAAACAAAATCATCTACAATAAATTCTGACTGGGGCTTCCATCGATTAACTGCTTCCGGGAAATCGAATTTGTACAGGGTCTGGAGAGGAGAATTTGGAGGTTGTGACGAGAACTCCGCGATAAGATCTGACGCTGGCTGATCTTGATTCAGAAGGGTTAGAGAGACAAAGAGTTTGGGGTTAAATATCATTTTAGCCTTTGAATAAAGTTATTTGTTCATCACCTGGTCCTTGTTTGTTTACGCTTGCTACAATATTAGTTGCATTTAACTAGTATTTTTTAAGTTGGAATGGTACAATAATAAGCTTGCGTGATAGGGAATCTGAGAGGTGTAATATATACTACATAATATTTAATATATGGTATGTGATATATGATATATGATATATGGGTGATGATATATGATATGTGATATATAATTCATGATATATAATATATATTATATAACATAGAATATATACTATTTTCGTGGGGGTGATGAAAATGGGAAATATTGCGCCCAGAGTGGGACTCGAACCCAAATCTCTTTGCATTCCGGGCCAGTCTGCTAGCCATTACATCACCTAGGCTCCCTGATCTCACCACACTACCCACGCCTACATGTCTATGCGGTTCCTTGCCTGAGAGGTCAGTGCAGACCACTACACTATATTATATATAATATGTAATATATTCTTTATTATATATAGGGAAATGAGGGATATTCCGGGTTATTATACTCGTATAATTCGTATACAGCATATAACATATATCATATAACACTTAACAGATATGCTTTGCGTCAAAGAAATATAACGGTATGGGTGCATGCATTACATGTGAACGTTCAAGCATTCCAACGGGTCATGGTCATTATTTTATTGATAGGAGAACGAAGATCATCGGGACAGATGAGGTGTTCTTGCTAGAATAAGGTCTAACATAGGTATGAAGTTATCTAAATGAGGATATAAAATATTATTTAGCATTAGCAACAATACCAAAACAGAACAACATAAACGATTTCATAATCCCTTTTTGTTGAGGAAGGGTCGAACATGATGAAATGGGGTGTTAGTGTAAAGGCGGCCATGTAATAAGATGTTGCTAAGATGTAAAACCCCAAGGAAGCAACAGACATGGACAGTCCCAAGTCGGTACACATCGTGATATGACCGTACATGTTGCTAGGATGTAAAAGCCAGACATACAATTTAATTGGGCATACAGTTTTGTGGATGATATTGAACGGTTAATTAAGCAATACATAGTGTGGTAACAAAGAACCACGTGCAGTTTCATCGACCAGGGCACTGTTAGCCGTCCTGCTATGACCTTAGATGTTGCCATGACGTCAAACAGCAACAACATGAACACTGTTGTTTAGCCTATCGGGACGGATATTTTAGGGAGGACGTGATCAGTAGTAAGAGTAGGTTAGTTTATGTTACCTCTATATGTGTTGGGTGAGGGGACAGACGGGAGAGGGGAGGGTGCATGGGGTATGGGAGGGGTCTTGGGAGGGGGAGGGAATGGGGTAGACGGAGGGGGAGGGGAGAGCGGTGCAGGGAGGTGTAGAGAGAAGAGAGGAGTGAGAAGGGAGGAGGAGGAGGTAGGGGGCATGTCTGAGGGGGAGGGGGGGGCGGGGTAGGGAGAGGTGGATGGGGGTGGAGAGGAAAGGGAGAAGGGAGGAGAGGGAGGTAGGGGGCATGTGGGAGGGGGTAGATCGAGGTGGATGGGAGTGAAGAGGAAAGGGCGAAGGGAGGATGTGGGGGGAGGGAGGGGGTGATGTGTGTGGTGGTGGGAGGTACAGCTGTGTTTGCAACACAGGCCATGTAGGACATCAATATGCAGTGAAGCCTGGATGTCAAGAGGTCACAGGGACACACAACCATGATGGAAATATCCCTGCCAAGGTTATCGTACACAGTTGGTTCCACACGTAATAATACGGATATAACATTTTATATAATACATAAAGTGTAGTCGGGTACAACACAGTAGTTTTCTTATGGGATGTATAACGACTTGTACAAATATGAATAAGGGAAGATTCAACATAGGCATTCAACCAAGCCGAACCGGTGGTGCCACCATGATGCATCCGGCTCAGCAACTTTGGCCATCCCACATTCTCAATTGCTGCAGACAAAAATAACACTCGTAATACGCTTTATCTATATATACCGCATATCTGATTCTAGCTTTTTTTTAAAGTCAATGGCCGATTAATTGGAACAATGTATTTTACATAAGCCTGAACTTTAAGTTAAGGTGACATTGGGTGCTTGGTTGGAAGATCGCCCCTTGGGAAAACCATGCAGTCACCTTCATACCTGTTTGTGGTTAAATGAAAATCAATTCAACTCATATGAACAATATTGTAATTATGTTTTCAATGTTCATATCTTATTCTGTATCAAAATCATGCAGTTTAATATATATACATATATATATATATATTTATATATGTGCTCTATAATCTAGTATAGGAATATAAACAAGGAGACTATCTATCTTCAGTTCCCGATATTATACTATACTCACATATATCCTATCTAAGTCACCCAGTGTAGTACAATATTGGCTACATTGGCGCCACCTGTGCGGGGCTCTAAGCATTGTATGCCAGCTCCCCTGGCCATTTTCGCCTATAGACCATGATCTAATCATTGATTCAAAAACAGGAAACACATAGACACATTTGAACTCAGATGCACATGACATAAATTGTATGCATCCAAACCAAGTTTCTAAGTGCCCTATCCACATTCCCAGAGCATCTTTCCATTTCGACGCCAAGACGTTTCTTGTTGATATTTACTTCATGAAACAAAGAAAATATCACAAACTTACTCTGTCACTCGGTCTCTTCTTACTTCTTTCCCTCTGGCTCGTTCTATATTGTTATTATTGCTATCTCATTCTCATACTTGTACTTGCTCTTTCACTCTCGCTGTCTCACTTTCGTGCTCACTCTCTGTCACACTTTCCCTCTCTCGTATTCTCTATAATTCACTCTAACTCTCACCCTCACTCTCTTCCAATCTCTCACATCATTTTCTCGCTCTCTCACTCATTGAGGATCTCACTCCCTCACTATCTCACTCACTATCTCACTGACTATCTCGCTCACTATCTCATTCACGATATCGCTCACTATCTCACTCACTATATCACTCCCTATCTCACGTGTTATCTCACTCAATATCTCACTCACTATCTCACTCACTATCTCACTCAATATCTCACTCACTATCTCACTCACTATCTCGCTCACTATCTCACTCACGAGCTCGCCGACTATCTCACTCACTATATCACTCCCTATGTCACTTGTTATCTCACTCAATATCTCACTCAATATCTCACTCACCATCTCACTCACTATCTCACTCACTCTTTCACTACATTCACCCTCTACGTTCACCCTCTCAATATCGCCATATCGTTCACTCTCACTTTATTTCACTCTCACTCTCTGTCTCACCCTGTCTCACTCCCAGTCTCTCTCTCCCTCTAACTATCAGTCTCTTTCCCTCTCACTCTCTCATTTTCGCTCTCTCACTCGCTCACACTCTCTTTATATTTAAATATCTCACTCTCTGACGCCGTTATTCTCCCACTGTCTCTCACAGTGTCTCACTCACACTCTCTCTCATTTTCTCTCAGTCTCTTGCACTTTCACACACTTTCACTCTTACCCTCTCATCCCAACTGACTTACTCTCTTTCTCACATTCGCTCACTCTTGTTTGCCCACTCTCCCTCGTTTCAAGTCACTTGCTCATTCTGTTTTAAAGCTAAGATTCCATATGCGCGGTATGTGGTATGTAAATGCAACAACAAATAGAAAAGCATGTAAACGCATGGTGATGCTTCCATGTGTTTGCGAATGCAAACGTGAATGCAAATGCGAATGCATGGATGGCAAAGTGGATTGCGCAATGGACCAGTCAGTGTGAATGCGCATGCCTATTCGCACGCTGCATAGAGAGCATATCTTAGCTTTACTCTCTCTCACACACTCTCATTTACTCAGTGACTCACTCGCATACCCTCTCTCTATACCAGTCCACCTTTTCTTCTATCCGAGTGTCACTCTCTCACTCAGTGTCTCTCACGCTCTCTTCCTGCCTATATACAGCATCCTAACCGATATAGCCTTTCGGTTCTCAATCTCTCAATCTTTACAATGTCTCCCATACTTTATTGTTGAGCAATCCGGCTAGCATTTCTGATATCCGAGAGGACACGCCAAGTTCACCGTCCCAGGCACCAGCTGAGGCTGACGGATCGAGGCCCCTCCCTTCCGCCACTCTCCCCCTCCACCCCTCTGCACCCCTCTCCCATATTCCCCCTACCTCCCTCGCCACTCCCTTCCACCTACCCTCTCCATCTATGCACCCGCTCCCCCTCCCTCTCTCCTCGCTTCCGCCCCCCCCCCCCCTCCCTCGCCCGCCCCCTCCTCCCACCCTCATTCCCTCTCCCACCAGCCCCCTACATCCCTCCCCGCTCCCACGTACGCCCTCCCCATCTCCACATCATCCCCCTCTTCACCCCATCCCCTTCCCCCTCCCCCTCCCTCCCCGCTCCCTCCCTCCCGCGCCTCGTACCTCCCTCCCTCCCCCCTCTCACCTCCCCCTTCCCCCTCCCCCAATCTCACTTCGCTCCACCAACCCTGGCGTGTATCGTTTGAGAATCTAAATTGTTCGCCCTCTGAGGCGCCGCCTTCATGGTGGCTAGACCCCCCACCCCCACCCCACCACCACTTCTCCAATGCCCCCTACCCTCTCCCCACACATACACGCACACGAACACATGCCCTCCTTCCCCAACAATAGGGCCCGTCCTGATATGACCTTAGATGTTGCTAGGCCGTAAAACAACAACAAACAAACAAACCCAACAATAGGGAGTCCGAAACCGGTGAACAAAGACCTCAGGAAACCCCACACCATAAGGAGATTAGGTGGTGTCAGGATAGATTGGATACATGCTAAGGGTGGCTTATTGTTTCAGAGGAGGGCTGTCTTGTAAGTCATACGTCATTCTCATGGTTGTTGGTTGGTTGTTGGATTTCACATCCGGGAAACACATGGCAATACATATGGCATACATTGCACAAGTATATGGGTGT
Organism: Branchipolynoe longqiensis; assembly: GCA_030323885.1. Taxonomy (NCBI): domain Eukaryota; kingdom Metazoa; phylum Annelida; class Polychaeta; order Phyllodocida; family Polynoidae; genus Branchipolynoe; species Branchipolynoe longqiensis. The sequence continues at coordinate 72,808,748 of CM059188.1, forward strand.
TTTTTTTTTACTAAGGTTGGTTGCTTGTTGGAGTCCTGGCAACATCTAAGGTCATATCAGGATGGGTACCGACTTGGGGCAGTGCACACTTATGGCAACTGTATAGTCCTGTTCCACTGAGAAATGTGGCTGCCAAAACCATGACCCACTATCCCTACTACGTATCAATGTATCACTATGTATTAAATGTAGCACTATGTGTTCAATGTAGCACTACATGTTCAATGTAGCACTATATGTTAAATGTAGTACTACATATTCAATGTAGCACTACTTGCTCAATGTAGCACTACGTATTAAATGCAGCACTACATCTTCAATGTAGCATTACATGTTCAATGTAGTACTACATATTCAATGTAGCACAGTGTGTTCAATATAGCACTACATATTAAATGTAGCACTACGTGTTCAATGTAGCACTACGTGTTCAATGTAGCACAATGTGGTCAATGTAATACTACATATTCAATGTAGCAAAATGTGTTCAATATAGCACTACATATTAAATGTAGCACTACATATTCATTGTAGCACACATTGTTCAATCTAGCTATATGTCTTAAATGTAGCACTACATATTCAATGTAGCACTCTGTGTTCAATGTAGTACTACATATTCAAAGTAGCACAATGTGTTCAATGTAGCACTACATATTCAATGTAGCGCAATGTGTTCAATGTATCACCACATATTAAATGTAGCACTACATGTTCAATGTAGCATTAGGCATTACATTGAGCACTGTGTGGTCAATGTAGCACTATGTCTCAAATGTAGCACTACATATTCAATGTAGCACTATGCATTCAATGTATCATCACATGTTCAATGTAGTACTACATGTTCAATAGCACTACCTGTTCAATTAGTACTATATATTCAATGTAGCATTACATGTTCAATGTAGCACTACCTCTTCAATGTATCACTATGTGTTCAATGTAGCACTATGTGTTCAATGTTGCACTACATATTCAATGTAGCACTATGTGTTCAATTTTGCACACATATTCAATGTAGCACAATATGTTCAATGTAGCACTATGTATTAAATGTAGCACTGTGTGTTCAATGTAGCAGTATGTATTCAATGTAACACTACATGTTTAATGTATTCAATGTAGCAATAATTGTTCAATGCGGCACTACATAGTCAATGTAGCACTACATATTAAATGTATCACTACGTATCCAATGTACCACTACGTACTCAATGTAGCACATGCATATGCATACATATATATACACACATACACATACATGCATATACACATACATGCATACACACACATATACATACATGCAAATATATACATGAAAATAATGGAAGTTGCACTTTTCGAAGGCATAACTATGTTCCAGGTCACAAATGTCTGGATATATCCTGATTAGGCAACACATGCCATCCAAGTCTCGTCTGCGATGCCTTACCATTGCCTCTTGTCCTCTGTGTTCTGTCAGAATCGCATTCAGACAGTCACTATCAGATTGCAAACACCGCTGCTTATCAGATATGGAATATGATATACTTCCTTATACAGGCTTATTTAGTCTAGCATATCACGAGTAAATGTGTGAGGACTTCCAGAAGCCTGGTTTTAAAGAAGCTACACTGAATATTAGACTGGAAGGAACAAGCAGAGGGCGCAATGATATACCGGTACAACGTAGCCAGGTCATTTCGTTTACATAGCCAGCCGTTTTACTATAAAACAGCCGATCTATTTCTATAAGGTCTGGCATAGTTCCATATAAAGTGCTGTGTGGCGTTTTTGTTGTTGTTGGTACACTACTTGATTAAGTAGGTTACATTTAAATCGAGGAAGATATGGTCACATTTAGATCTGACCATATCTAAATGGTCAGATCATCTATGACCCCCCCCCCCTCCCCACGCCCCCACACTCGATCCGTCAGCCTCAGTGCTAAGACGACTTCATAGGTGCCTTATCCTAGAAATACAGATCGCCAGGCTATTAACACACCATTATCAGTTTGTAAGTCATCGGTTTGACTTGACCAGAATTTGAACCGACAGGCTCGTATTCCATGACCGACAAAACTGGGAGACGGATACTCAACTCATTCGACCCTCGGGTCTTAGCCTCTCATTAGTAACAATTTGTGAAATTGTATTTAATTCATCGCTGAACAAGTGAGTCCAGCCTTCCACTCCCCATCCCGAATCCGTTACCACCTGCTTTGCTGCTGCGCTTCCTGCTTTTTCACCCCTTGGACCCCCCCCCCTCCCCACGCCCCCACACTCATATTGTCCTGCTGGGCCTCACATCCTGGGGAGCTGGCAACCCGAGCAAACTTTACACCCACCCACCCTCTACTTTATTGTTGCTTTATCTTATTAGCACTTTACCTCAGGCCTTGTGTCGGGTCTCATCCATCTGTTTTTGATTGAAACATATTTTGTACATGCAGTACCACCTTCTTTTCATTCGTTCACCAAATTATCCATGCGGTCGTTGGCCTATCATTAACTGTCTAATACTTTTTCTCAGGCTAACACTGACATGGCATGTCTAGTGGTATTGGAGGGTAGTTCTATACATAGTGTTAACCTTACTGTAGTGCTCGGTCTGACATATAGGAATTATAACTAGACAGTGCAGCAGAGTTATGACTAGACACTACAGAATTTGTTATTAACACCAGACACAACACTACAATCATTTACCATGGGATATATAAGGAACAAGTGCAGACCGCTGAGGCAATTTACAACGACAACACAAGTTAAACTCTTTTTTTGTATTTGCCTTTCAAAATAAGTTATGCAATACCGAAGTTATGGGATGGCCGAATGAGTTAGAGTGTCTGTCTCTCGTGTTGGTAGATCACAGGGTCGTGGGTTCGAATCCTGGTCCCGTCAAACCAATGACTTAAAAATTGATACTTGTCGCTTCCTAGCCAGGTGCTCGGCATTTTTAGGATAGGGCAAGGAGTAGTGGAGAATGAGGAAAACCAATCGTCCGTGATTGAAATTTCCCTGCTTAAATAACTAATGTACCAACAAAAAATACATAGACACCTGAATGCGAATATTATTAAATTGTATAGTCTGGTGGTTTAACGTTTCTGTTATTTGTTTAGATAAATCTATGCGGCTGATTGTTATTATCTACTTTACTTTAGTTTGAAGTGTCTTTTATCTTAAATGGTCAACCTTTTAGATATTTGAAGTGCAATGATGCAAACCTAATTTTGGCAAGCATGCCAAAATTCTGACACCACAGACTTCTGCAGTAGCAGCTTCTATTAAATTGCCTCAGTACTTACTCCCTTCTTATGTGGGGACAAATGTTTAGTAAGTGCACCATTACCTACATTAGATATGTAGAATCAAATCTAGATTTGGTTTTGAATATTTTATTATGTTTTCATCGGATTATGCAAATTTAAGTATGAACCTGGCTATGCCAATGTAGATAAACACTGCTCGCTGGAAGGAACCACCACCTTCACAGCTGTGTTCATAGATGAAGTAGTTTCACTCGGCTGCTCTGGCTAATGGGTGAATAGCTTTATTAGTCCGGGAGATATGCACAATATTTGAGGGAATTGTGCCTTTCACGATACAAGCATAGTCAACCTCACAAAGTTCATCAATGATTTTAGGTGGTCTAGAACCTGAGATACTTGTAAAATAACAACCAATGGCAGGCATTTAGTAAAATGGCCACCATTATGGCCATGGGACAAATCTTTGATGGCCCTATAGCTAAGAATCTTCCTTAGGGCATGCGCTAATAGCGTGCCAAATCTCATGATTGTATCGTAAAAAGACTCAATTTTTCACATATCTCCCGGAGTATATCTAGGAGAAGGGGAGAGCTTGGCCTGAAAGGGTTTGTGGCGGTGCTGGTTTTCCCTTTTCAAATCACACATAATTCCCACCAATTAGGTGTCAGCGTTGCCGGCCCTGGTTTCTATCCTCTGTCACAGTCACATTCATATATCACAGTGCGGTTAATCCCCTTTCACTGATTGTCTGCGTTGTGTTTTATTCCATCTCCACTCTGTTGCTTGTTTCTGTGTTTCTGCTTGAGTCACAATGGACAATGTTCGACTGGGCGCGCACATTTTTATATCGCTCTGACTAATCTCAAGGATTTATGTTCGCCTGGTATTGAATTTGGGCTCTTTTGGAGATATGTTTGTGTGGCTGGATAGAGTTTGTTGGTTGTTGGCGCTTTACGTCCTGGTCTAAGGTCATATCAAGAGCAGTACGGACTTAAAGCAGTGCATACTCATGGTGACTTCATAGTGCTGCCCCACTGGGAGACCAAACCATCACCACCATGACCTGATGTCCCACTCAGTCACATTATCCTGACATCTAGTCAACCAGTCCTTGCCATATCCTAAATATACCAAGTGCCTGTCTAGGAAGCTACAAGTGTCAATTTTTAAGTCAAGGGTTTGACTCGACCAGGGTTTGAATGCGTGTGTTGGAATCCCACGATCTACCAAAATGGAATACAGACGCTGACTCATTCGGCAATCCTGTCTGGTCCACGAATTTATGTTCGCCTGGTCCCGGAAGTTGGGCTCCTTTGGAACATGGCTGGATCGAGTCAAGACAGAAGAGAAATTTGCTGAACACTTCCTGTGTGTCTCACAGTGTCACCAGAATTTGCAACCCTGCTTTATTCATGCCTGTAAGTTGCGACATGTGTTTTGTTTGTTAGGGTTTTATGTCCAGGCCACATCTAAGGTCACATCACGAAGGGTATCGACTTGTGACAGTGCACATTCAAGACGACTTCATAGTGTTGCCCCACTGTGAGAGCAGGTCGCCGACACCTTGAACCGATATCCCACTCAGTCACATTATCGTGATACTGAGCGAACCGGTGCTAGCGCTATCTGGATAATGCCAAGCAGCAGCCCGCTAGGAAAACAACGTTTTTGTTAATCATTGGTTTGACATGGCTGGGATTCGAACGTAACAGTGCGCACTCATGGCGACTTTATAGTGCTGCTCCACAGGGAGATCAGGCCACCAGCATCATGACCTGACTTCCCCACTCAGTCACATTATCTTAACCCTGAGCTAACCAGTCCTCACCCTATCCTAGTAATTCTGAGTGCTAGCCTAGGTAGTGACCAGTATCAAGTTATAAGTCAGTGGCTTGACTCGGTTGAGCTTCAAACTCCCGACCTTCCTTCCACACAGGAAGTCTGTACTCTAACTAATTCGGCCATTGCATCCGGTTTAATTTGCTAATAAAACCTGGGATGGAACCTTTTTTGTATTCAAACAATAGCTGTATTTACTATAACTATATTATTTTCAAAGGTGTTATTGAATGAAATTGCACCCGCTATCATCTTTTCTGAGAAACTACTCCTCAAATATCCTGTTCGACTGGGCAGCATTACAATGCTAATCTGCGCAGGTGGGTGGAACCGAAAAGAAGTCACTAAGGGTATCTGCCCAGTCGAACGTACACACTTATCAATTCATACCTTGTGATCTTCAGTCCCATTATCGCCCACGCAGCTGCCACCTTCACACCGGAAGGGAACGCCGACCTAGTGCTGGGATATAACCCATGTCACCACCGCCATCCCCTCCCCCCACACCCACCTCATCATTCCCTTCTGTTTTCTTCTTGCAAGCCCGGACGTGGTGCCCAAATCGGTCAAGCACAGACTTCCCATGCGGAAGGTCAGGAGTTAGCAATCCCATCCGAGTCTAAATTGATAGGCATACTTTGTCGCTACCAAGCCAGGTATTCAGCATTACTAGGATACGGCAAATAATGGTCAGCTCAGTGTCATGATATTGTGACTGAGTGAGAAATTGAGTCATGGCGCCCGCGGCCTGATCTTATAGTGGGGCAGCACTATAAAAGCTCGCGAAAATATGTGTGTGTACTGTCAGAAGTCATTATTCATCCTGATATGACCTTAGGTGTTGCCAGTATGCACAACCCCAGCAAATAAATAAACAAATCTTGCAATTAAATAACAACATCTTTGTTCTCCTCAAGCCATTTCTCTGGGCGTTTACTCCTCTCAGATCATCTAGAAAACTCACCCTTCTTCCGGGTACCGGGCGCGGTGGCCGAATCGGCAGAGTGCAGGACTCGCATGCGGGAGATCGGAAGTTCGGTTCTCTGTCGACTCAAACCAATGACTTATAGTTATACAATTTATACGTGTGACTACCTACTAGACTGGTGCTAGGCATTAATAACATATGGCAAGGACTGGTTAGTTCAGTGTCAGGATAATGCGACTGAGTGGGATATCGGGTCATGGTTGTGCCAGTGGTATGATTGCCCAGTGGGGCAGCACTATTAAGTCCCCATGAGTGTGCACTATCACAAGTTGGTACCCATCCTGATATGACTTTAGATGTTGCAAAGACTTAAAACGCCAACAACCAACCAATCTCCAATTAGGCCGAAATCTCTAAATAAGCAAACCTCACTGTTGTTGCTGTCAAAGCTGATGCTGCTGATGCTTCTGATCCTGCTGATGCTGCTGATGCTGTTGATGCTCCTGATGCTGCTGATGATGCTGATGCTCCTGATGCTGCTTATGCTGTTTATGCTACTGATGCTGCTTATGCTGCTTATGCTGCTTATGCTGTTGATACTGCTGATGCTGATGCTACTGATGCTCCTGATACTGCTGATATTGTTGATGCTGTTTATGCTGCTCATGCTGCTCATGCTGCTCATACTGCTGCTCATGCAGCCGCTGCTACTGCTGTGAGGAATGGAGCACTCCGGCCGGAATCTGGCCGGAGTGCTTTGTGGGAAGGGGGGTAATTGGCGGGCGGGGTTCCGGTCCAGCAGGCCTGGTGTCCGTAACCCCTGGACCGGGTAACGTGGTTAGGGCTTGTAGCCCGCCTCCCCCCGGCTGACTGCCTGCTCCCACTCCTCCACGGCATCACTCATACATATGTAGCCACCAGCGTCACCAGCACCACCGCAAGCACCATCACTCCTCTCTCTCCCACCTTCAGTCCTCTCCCCACTATCCCTTCCTCAGCACCCCTCCCTTCTGCTGCTATTACCCGACCAAGAATCATGGCCAGACCCCAGTACATGGGTACCCTGATGAAGGCGACATCTTTTCCTTAGACATCCCCTCCCCACCACCGCCCCCCACCTCCACCACCATCACCTTCTCCATCCACGCCTCGTATCTCCCCCACCCCACCCCACCCCACCCCACCCCACGGACACCTCTACTTCTACCACCACTACACCTTCACTATCACTTCCCCCTGCCCCTCCTTCCCCACTCTACCCGGAGGTCTAGCTTCACTACACCGTCCATGCATTCCTCCCTATTCCACCACAACAACTACCCATCCACACAACCTGTCCCTACTCCACCCTACCCCACACTAACTTCCATTTCTATATAATACTACAGGTCTGATACTATTCCCACTCCCACCTGCCCCTACCCTACCAACGCAACCTCTTCCTATCCCCCACACCACACGAACCCCCCATTTCTTCTACCACTACATCTCTGCTACTATTTCCACTTCCACCTCCGCCCCGCCACCTGTAGCCGGGTTTCAACCACCCACCCTATCCCCGCCTCAACGTCAAACTCCCCCTCAACTCTACCCTCTACCCCACCTCCACACCCACTGTTGCCGTCATCACCAGTTCCACCTCCACCTCACCCTCCAATCTTTCTTCCCTTCCCACCTCTACCAGCACCTCCATCCCAACCCCCACCCCAACCTCCACTCACACCCCACCTCCATTGTGGTGGGTATGTACATGTGACAGACATCACACGCCTCTACCTCAACCACATATCCACCTCCAAAAAGGTTTTTTTAATTTAACGATGCCTCTAGAGCACATTGGTTTTGATCATCGGCTATTGGATGTCAAGTCAAACACATGTCATTTCGACATATTTCTTCGGAGGAAACCTGCTGCCCCCCACATAGGCTACTCTTTCCGATAAGCAGCAATGGTTCTTTCATATGCACTTTTCCACAGATAGGAAAGCATATTTGGACAACTGGTTGGAACGGACAATATCCCAAACTGCAAATAGCGCCACTGAGCAGGATCGAGCAGATGATCTACACCTTCACACATGGACAATCTACTGCCTGAGCTACATCCCGCTCCCACATCCACCTCCAACCCCCATACCCCCTCCTAATTCGGAGACCATCCTCCCCCTCAACCTCAACCTCCATCTCCTCTCTGCATCTCCACCCTCATCACCACGCCACCCCCACTCCAACCACCCTCCATCTCCATTATAATTCCAAACCCATCCTTCCCCTCAACCTCAACCTCCATCTCCTCTCTGCATCTCCACCCTCATCACCACGCCACCCCCACTCCAACCACCCTCCATCTCCATCATAATTCCCAGCCCATCCTTCCCCTCAACTTCAATCTCCTCTCTGCATCTCCACCCTCATCACCACGCCACCCCCACTCCAACCACCCTCCATCTCCATCATAATTCCCAGCCCATCCTTCCATCGTCAACCCATCAACCCTCCACTCATCTCTTCCAGCATCTTCTCACCTCACCCATCACCCTCTCACCACCACCTCCTACCACCAGCCATACCACCACGTTCATCACCACCACCAATCCCCCACCTCGACGGTCAATGCACAACGCAGCTTCTTCTCCCAGCACTGATTCATTTCTTCAACTAGCGGGCTCTTAATTAATGACAGGAAAAATCCTATCAGCGTGTACCTTCTTTATCAAAATAAAAATCAGTTTCATCCCGTGTTCCCCAACCACCTCCGACCCACTAAAAAACAACGGACCAAACCCAGGGAGGATATAAGTCAAAATCAAACAAAGACAAATGCAATCCAGGATTAACTAAGATGTAATTGTAAACGAAATATTCATAGTTATTGTATGGCTGAGAATTCCTGGAACAAATTGAGGACATTGACTGTGTCCTATTTATGATATATACTGGTTAGCTCAGTGTCCGGATAATGTGACTGAGTGGGATATCGGGCCATATGTGCCGGTGGGCCAATTTCCCAGTTGGGCAGCATTATAAAGTCACCATGAGTGCGCACTGTCGCAAGTCGGTATCCATCCTGATATGACCTTAGATGTTGCCAAAATATAAAGCTCCAACACCCAACCAACTAATTCTGAAATATGGAGACAGGTGCCTTGCTTCAAGTGTTCTAGCTATGGGAGCACTGCCCACTGCCCACACATGAGTGTTTCCATAGAAAGAACATGCTACCACCGGTGTAGTATATGCTGAGATCCATACAAAGACCATGTTATCAATGAGGGGTATGTGCCAAGATCCATACAAAGACCAGGTTACCAATGAGATAGTATGTGCCAAGATCCATACAAAGACCATGTTACCAATGAGATAGTATGTGACAAGATCCATGCAAAGACCATGTTACCAATGAGATAGTATGTGCCAAGATCCATGCAAAGACCATGTTACCAATGAGATAGTATGTGACAAGATCCATACAAAGACAATGTTACCAATGAGATAGTATGTGCCAAGATCCATACAAAGACCATGTTACCACTGAGAATGAGATAGTATGTGACAAGATCCATACAAAGACAATGTTACCAATGAGATACTATGTGACAAGATCCATGCCAAGATCCATACAAAGACCATGTTACCAATGAGATAGTATGTGACAAGATCCATACAAAGACCATGTTACCAATGAGATAGTATGTGACAAGATCCATGCAAAGACCATGTTACCAATGAGATAGTATGTGCCAAGATCCATACAAAGACCATGTTATCAATGAGGGGTATTTGCCAAGATCTAGTAAGCAATTGGACCATAACAAACTCTCCTGAGGGCCGTATTTCCAATTCATCAGATCTGGCTGAAACCATTTTGCAAGGCATGATGAAAAGGGGACGAAAATAAGGCAAATGAAGAAGAGGTGGGAAGAGAACATGTAGGACTGGACAGGTCTGGATTTGGCAAGTTGCAGAGGGCGGTGGAGACAAGTTACAGAGTCATCTGCGGGATTGATGACGATGCCTGGTGTGCATGACCCTCTCATTGCAGTACTTTCCTTGTGTAACAAGAACCCGTGTCACCAACAAATCGACCTCATTAAAGTTGTATTATCCATGGCTTTTCACTTTCTTCTATAGTTGAACAGTAAATATATTAGGAGGAGGGTTATAATCCTTATTTTCGCTTGGAATAATCTTATTACTTTGAAATGTTTTTGTTAAATAGACGCTGTGTGGGTAAATAATATTATTTGCTGAAATAACATTATTTTTGTTATTTTGTTATTTATTATGATATTTGCCGTAAATAATCACTTGTCGGGATCTAAACAGTGGAGTACCAGCTATATGTGATGACAGTCAATTCCACTAATCCTTTAAATGTTGATAAGAAATGATAGTAAAAGAATGATGTATAAGAATGGCGTATAAATCTCACCAAAACCTTACCTACCCTAACGCTGAACAATTCTATGATAGGTCAAGGAGGAGTGGAATAAACCCGAGATTGAAATTGGCCGTGCTTAATAAACAAATAAAACCCCCTACAAAAACGTACTATCATAGCATATCGATCACTGTGGTCTACACTTGAGAGAAACATGAGTCATGTCCTGCATTAAGAAGTATCATTGAGTGCATTCCACTAAGACGCTAAGGAGTTTAGGCGTCCTTGCCAAAATTAATGTTGCATGTTTGTACTTCAAATATCTTTAAAGTTAACCATTTACAATAACAATTACTTTAAACTAAAATAGGTAGATTATCACAATCAATTTAATATATTTATCTCAGAAAAAATGAGAGAAACTCAAAACCATCGGACTATTCAATAAGTCCTTATTATCCTGAGGGCAAGGAGCGATGGCATGAGAAATTCTAATTGTCCGCGATTGAAAGTTCCCCTATTTAATCAACGAATCTAAGCAAAAGAAACTGTTATCATAGTGTATTAATCATTGTGGCTTTGTTTTAAATAAAATACATACTAGGGGTAAAGAAGGACTAGATCCTGCTCTAACAATTGCCACTACCTCAGCCGTTAGCAGTTAGTCAGTGCATACTACTGATCAGTACAACAAACCGGAACTGTCCAGTGTGCACATGCAGGCCCACAATTCCCATCTACCAGAAGGCCCTTGGTGACCCACGATCAATCCTTATTTTCCTTCCACAGAAAGAAATGAACATTTCGCGCTGAAAGCTGAGATAATTATTATTCTGCCGTGATAGAAGAGATTAATTAAAACCGTATTGGAAGCACCATGATTGAATCCGTTTCTTGTGGCGATGGGAAATTAATCTCTTATCTAATCATGGGCGGCGGGCGTGGTGGGGTCACGTGTTTTCTTTTTGAGGTTAGAAGGAAGTTGGTTCCCGCGCAGTTATTTCAATCTGTCAGACGCTTGCTACGTCACATGATTTATTGCGTCCTGTCGTGGGCGTGACGAAAATGGGAAATGTCGCATCTAGACTAGGATCTCGAACCCACACGTCCTGCATTCTGGGGCTAGTGCGCTAACCAACACACTACATAGCGGGCTCGATGGCCGAATCGCTAGAGCGTGGGCGTCGCCTTCTGGGGGTCGAGAGGGAGTTCGGTTCCCGGTCGAGTCAAACCATGACATATAAAGTTGATACTGTTTTGTTTGTTTGTTGTTCTTTTACGTCCTAGCAACATCTAAGGTCAGATCAGGACGGGTACCGACTTGTGACAGTGCACACTCATGGCGACTTTATAGTGCTGCCCCACAGGGAGACCAGGCCACCAGCACCATGACCTGATATCCCCTCTCACTCACATTATCCTGACAATGAGCCAACCAGTCCTTGTGCTATCCTAATAATGCCGAGCGCCTGGCTAGAAAGCAACAAGTATCAAGTTTTAAGTCATTGGTTTGAATCGACCAGGGTTCGAACCCACAAACAATACGTGTCGCTTCCAAGCCTGGTGTTCCCATCATTATCATTTAGCCTTAATGACTGTCGTCATTGATGTAGCTTTGCGCATCTTACACACTTGGACAGTAATACAAATCCTATTATGACTTAGCGTAAATTTGAAGGTTTTAAATTGTGCCTTCTGGTTATTAAGTATGCCTATATGACCATCCCTGTGTGACGTCACATAATTACCACTAATAGCCATATAGTCTAATATTATGCGCACACTGATGGCAAACTATGGGATTTTATTTCAAATTTATTTCTAAGTATTATATTTGATTACACCTTCATAGTCCGTAGAAAGTATCACAGTTTTTAAGCCAAAACACTTCTCAAGATTTGAACCTATGTATCCAGATACTCAGGAAATTGCCGTTGTATAGAAGGGAATACCAACACAATTTGAATATCACTTGTTAGTGCTGAAAGCTATGGTGTCAGAATGTTGATGTACAGCAAAGCCTCTCTAAATCGACCGATCTTGGGACCGACTTTACATGGTCCATTTAGGGAGGTTCTCGGTTTAGGGAAGTAGAATATGGTTACGATACGCGACGAAGGAGGAAGAGGAGGCCGAGGTGGAAAGAACAGCAGTTTATTACATAATAAAATGCGAGAACATGAGGAAAATATCAGAGAACAATACTAACAGTAAATGGAGGCACAAGGGAACAATACCATAAACAATGAGCAATCAAGAACAAATCTATACAGGGCAACAAGATCTAAGTTAATCAGGGTAATGGGGGGGGGGGGGTAATGTCAGGAAGGGGGGAAGAGGAGCCCCGAAGAGCCCTCCACCCTAAGAAGGGAAGAGAAAGAAAGGGGAAGGAAACTATGGGTGGGTGGGTGGGTGGAAAATGAGCAGCAGGACAGGGTCACGGGGGGAGAACCGGAGGCGGAGTGGCTGGAGCCAGCAGCGGGCCTGGTTATTTATCTTGAAGATTTATACTGCCTATTATGGATAAGCCTGAATAGACTTGTTTTCACCATTAGACAGTTTGTCGATAGAAAGTCCGAGCCTACCCTACACTTTTACTGACCCAAGGGATTTTTAACCTGCCACACCACATAGACATGGTATGAGAGCAACTGGCTTTGATGACGCCGTAAGTTATCCACAGGGGTGGAAATTCAAATTGACAGAGGTGGGGGAATGGGGAATCAAACCACCAACCTTCAGATTAGGAGTCTGACTTTTTTCTAGGTCCGCCACAGAGAACACCACGGTTATAAGGGTCGGGACCCTAGGGGGGGGGAAGATTACATAACTGCCAACGGTCACTCGGGAGAGGAGAGAGATGGGGGAGATTCTCCTCCTCCGCGAATCAAACGCAATGCAAGCATTACGACCAATTGTTTGGACCCAAATATAGCGATCGATACAGGGGAGTGCTCGATCTGTGGAAGGGTCACCAAAATTGAAATCATCAAAGTGTTTAAACCAAAATAATTGTCCAAATTCGCTTATGAATATCCAACTTAGATACTCGGGCATTTCTTGCGACAACTTAGAAGGGAATACTAAGACAATTCAACCAACGAAACACAAGTACAGTATAAAGTGGCATTTATTCTTACTATTTCGTTGTTACATTTAAACCATGTGATGTTTGATTTATTAAGATTTCGAGGATTTCAGGCACGTAGCCCTATGAATGTCACTTGTAGTTTGGGTGGGTGGGACGGTAAATCCAAAGGAGAGAACACGTCCTATCGATCGAAATGCTCTGGTCAAAGTGTCTATAATGAAACTGGGTCGCATCACATTATGCAAATTTACAGAAGATGGCGCCACACTCGGAGCATTTATTATTAAGAAAGACATTATAGATGGCGCCAGTAGTCGCCTCCATATTAAGTATGTACTTTTTCTTGCGGGTTAAATTATCCATGTTGAAATCAACACTGACAATGTAATTGCACTGGTTACTGCTGAAGCCTACGGTGTTAGAATGTTGACGGGCTTGCCCAAATTAATTCGGAACGATTTCACTTCAAACAACTCCAAACTCAGCCATTTAAGACAAAACTTACTTCAAGCTAAAAAAAAAAGTCGAGTATATCAAATAAGCCGTATTTATATGTATGTTTAGGGAAATTCAGAACTCAAAACCATGGAACTGTGCAACGATAAAGTACGCTGAATATTCATGTACATAATATATGGTAAAAGTCATGTGACCAGATCTTTAAAGTTGCATATTCCGATGGTTTTGAGTTGCTGTCATTTGTCTGAGATAAATATAAATATAAATTTGATGATTAAATCTACCTTACTTTGATTTGAAATACCTTTCAGTTTAAATGGCTATGTTTTGAGATATTTGAAGTGCAAGAATGTAGAATGTTGGCAATCAGGCCAATGCTTTGAATCCATAGCCTTCAGCAGTAATAGGTTCAATTAAATTTCCCCAGTATTCCCTTCTATATGGCAACAAAGTCTTACTAAGTGAATCAGTATCTAAGCTAGGTATGTACAATCAATTCTAGATAATTGTTTTGGTTGTGACAATTTGAAGCCGGACGTAACTCAAGTGATAGAGTGTCCACCTGTGAAGCTGTAGCTCCTTTGATCGATCCTGCTGAGTGGACCCATTTGCAGTTTGGGATATTTTCCGTTCCATCCAGTGGTCCACAACTGGTTCAGCAAAGGCTGTGGCATGTGCTGTCCTCTCTGTATGAAAGTCCATATAAAAGACCACTTGCTGCATATCAGAAAGAGTAGCCTATGTGGCGGTAGCAGGTTTTCTCCGAAGAAATATGTCAGGATCACCAGATGTTTGAGATCCAATAGACGATGATACAAAAATCAATAAATCAATGTGTTTAGATGCATCGTTAAATAAAACAAGCTTTTAGTTTTTTTTAATTTGATGGTTCATTGGACTATGCAGCTTTAAGACTTTGGCTTGCATCGGCAGGTATTGCGTATAATGGAAGTGCCACCAGGTCATCTCCGAGAAGACCTAAGAAGAGACCTTGTCTAATGGTTACTTTACCCCCAGAGGGCTGACACAGTGTAAAATTGTCCGAGGTAATACATGTGAACCGAGGTGAAGTACTATAATAAATTACAGACTGTCTATATAATGATAAGAGTTAAAATATAAAAACCCAAAGACATATAGAGGAGGTGTGAAATTGGTAAACTATTATTCATTGAGTATAGAATTTGTATAATTGGATAGTCTTTGGAGGGAGTGTCACTTCCGAGCTTGACTAAGAACAGTCTTTGGAGTAGTCACCTCACATGCCCCCTCCCCCCCCCCACATGGTATTGTTATGATCATTGACCACTGCATTGTATTCTAATTGGAGGATTAAGTCAGGTGACCACTGCATTGTACTGTGATTGATGAATGGAATCATGTGACCACGGCCATCTTGAATCTTGAAAAACCTATATAAGCCAATAAATTGAAGAGTCTCATTCTCTTACTTTTCACTCTTACCCTGTTTTCCTTCATTACCTGTAGTGCTTTCATTTGACCTATTTACACCACCCACACCACCAGCCGGCATGTTTACAACAGTACTATGAATAATGGCTGCGCTTACCCTACAACAAAATAAATTGACCCCAGTTGAAAATCACTGAAGATAGAGATGAGTGCCTAGCAATAGTTTGCTTCATCTAATTTTACTTATTTTTGGGGGGTTAATATTTTATTTCTCTGATCTGATTTTCTTGTCAATGCTGATCAACTTCTGGGATGAATTCAATATACAGTGGAACTCCATTCTAAACCGACCAGCGTTAAAGCCAATTCTTATATAACGTGATGATCCATTGGACCAACATTTCCTTAAGTCAGTTAATTCAGCAGTTAGTGGCGTGTCCGACAGCCTAACACCAGCGTGGAGACCGTCGACTGGCGGATCGAACCCGCATGAACACTTAGTTAAACGTATTAACTATAGTGGAGGCCACTGTGCTCACTCTACACCAGTATATAATGTATATACAGGGGTATATATATGTAACATATAATGCATTATGCAAGTATAAATATACATAGGGGAATTATTATTATCATTATTGTTATACTCCTTCAGACCCAACATTGTACCAGTGGCGCCCCTGCGGCCTCCTCTCCTCCATCAGATCAGATGTAGACCAGTATCAGTCACACCGGAGGATAATATTACAGCTGTCTGAGCCTAGGTTTGATTAATACAACAATCAGGTTGGCCAATTGCCAATTCCCCACAGTATCACTATCAGGATGGGTCTACATATAGCTAGATACATCATGTTTACCAGACCGGGGTTGCATGTTGATATATGGCCTATTATCATTCTGCTGAACCGCCCTAACAACACTGAAGCTACAGTAAGCAACAAACCCAACATTGCCATCACCAGGAACCATCTACATCCCCCACCACCCTCTCTCCCCCACTCCCACCCACCCACCCTGCCGCCCCCAGCCCCTAGAGAATGAGATATGGCCCACAACGATTCGGGGCATGCACACTCTGCCCATGTAACCAAACTAGTCAGGCATGCTATGAGCTGAAGTTGTTATCTCGGGAGGAGACACTCACATATACACCCAGGGGAAGGTCCATTACATTATGAATTATTGGCTCCCATTTACTAGTGAATGGTCAACTGCAATAATGTTCAAATACCACACAACCCCCCCCCCCCCACTCCAGATACACGTTCCTCCCTCAGAAAAGCCCAGGTGATTCAATGTACATAGTCAAATGAAAACTTAATTTTGTTTAGGTTGGCTCCCTTTTACTAGCGAATCGGTAACTGCAATTGTGCTCAAATAAAACACCAACACCCTACCCCTTGATACACCCTCCCCGTACAAAGAAACCATGTGATTCAATTTATATAGTGAGATGAAAACATTTTTTTCGGAACCAAAGCAATTAACTAGATTTTATTAGGTATTTGTGTCATACTTACACATTTCTTGTTGTGTTGATTTAACACCAACAAACACCACTTCATGCTGATCTTATTCATTCTACATGTTTTCATTTATGATATCTCCACAATTCATCGCCTAATGCCCTGTCACACCTCAATGGATTGGGGGAAACGGACAGAAACCGAACCAAGTCCGGTTTGTGTCCGTACAAGTTTTGAACAGCCACAAAACTAGGAATGGAAGCCGCTGGATTGATGTCTATGTTTCTTGTCCAGTTTGAGTTTGTTTCATCCGTTGTCTATCCGGTCATGTCCGTTTCCTGTCCGTTTCATGTCTGTTCATCCAGCTCAACATTTTGACACAATCAAATACATTGTGATTCTTATCACCACCGAATGAGACAATTCTGTCCATTGCTCAATCTGGCGAGGTGTGACAGCCACTTTATAATAAACCTGTTGTTATAAATGATCAATGAAGATCTATCTGAAGAGAAAAAAATGCAAAATTAATAGGATTCAGCATTAAAAGTGATTGCGTGTGTGTGAAAATGACTTACCATACAAACTGAAGTAAAATGAATTATAACGATTAACCTAACATATTTATCTCATATAATGGGGGAAAGTCAGATGCATCGGGATATGCAACTTAAATTAACATGCACAAAATCACATGGATGAATTAAGTACACATTACTCTGGGTGGGGTGGCCTAATCGGTGAGACCACTATCTGGTTTCCCATGGGGCGGTCATTGGTTCGAACACCGACCGAGTCAAATGAATGAGTTATAAAAATGAGTACAGCAGTGTTCAGCATCAATGGGACAGGGCAAGGACCGGTTTGTTCGGATACCTTGCCTGAGTGGGATATAGGTGGCAGTGGCCCGATCTTCCAGTGCGGGAGCACTGTGAAGTCGCCATGAGTGTGCACTGTCATGAATCAGTAGTCCCCATCATGATATGACATTAGATCTTGGCAGGACATCAAAATATAATAAACAAACGAGGCAGTGCCCATCCTGATATGACCTTCGATGTTGCTAAGATATAAAAAACAATACCCGCAAAAACCCATATGACTACTACTGTTCATCGGCATAGAAATATGAGTACTCGTGTTCATCAGTACAGACAGGACTTGCACCCCAATTATGACCTTAAATCTTGCTATGAGGTAAAACCCCCAACATATACAACTATATATCAACTAGATATGTAGTTACTGGACTTAGATACTGAAATCAAATCAATTTGAGAGTTGGGAGAATGGATATCTGGGAAGGGGGGGGGGGAGGGAGGGTTGACATTGCCTACAATTTGATAATGATTTACAGTTGTATTGTCCAATAAATACACTCACTGAACTGTTTGTAACCCGCACCATATCGGCATAGTTTGGGGTAGATAAAGGATTCACCCGATACTGGCAGTCGCAGTACATGGGTGAATAGCAACCCTATATAAAAACGGTCGAAAAAGCGGGTTACTGAATTGAGAGCCTAATTTCACAATCTAAGAAGCAACATTTATTCTTTACATATGTCTTATTGATAGCCTGCTACCTTTGAGTTGAAAAATATAATATAATATCTAGTTTAATAAGATTTAAAAGTGAAATCGACGGTGTTCTGTGGCTGCCATCTTGTCTTTTTGCATTCTCTCCCATTCCACCAACTCTGTGCCTTTATGAGTAGCCATTTGATCATGGAGCCACAGTTTCTAGGTCATGTTCCATACTAAACCTATTTTCGCCCGTCCTTCACCCGTGTACTACAAGTGCTGGGTGAATCTTTTAGTTTGGGGTAGTTTGCCCAATACCCATCGCCTATCCATTTGAGGCAACTCTGAAACAGGCCCTGGGCATGGGATGAACATCACAAACAAAACACTGAGTGTATTATACTACAGCCTCAGGGTACAGGAGCGGGGCAGTTGGCGGGACCAGCGGTGGGGGACAGGCAGTGTTTGGCTTGCAATGTTGGCTCTTCCTCCTCCATACCCCACCCGCCCACACCCACTCACTCATCCACCCACCCACACATCCACCACTCCATCCTTTTTGGCTGCCAATAGCCAACCAGTGCCAATATATAGGACCCCGTGGGAGAGGGTTATGTCACCTAATCAGTGAGGGCACTGGGTGTTGGCATCGTTGTCTACGCGTGTAATAAGATGTGCATTGGCTGGATGTATGTGTGGTGTGGGTTGGCGTGGACTGGGCAGTGGGAGGGGGGGTGAGGATGTGGGGGGGGGCACGGATAAGGAATCGGTAGGAAACCAGTCCTTGTTATATCATATTAATGCCGAAGGACAGGCCAGGTAGCAACAAGTATAGCTTTTGTACGTCAATGGGATGACTCGAAACTCCCAAACAGGAAGCCAGCCAGCACTCTTACCGGATCGGCCACCCTGTCCAGTGGGTACCAGTTTAAAGCTAAAATTCCATATATGCGATTATGCGAATGCGGCATAGAAACCCATGCAATTTTCATTCTTTTTCACTCCAAATTTGTGAAGGAAAGTGGAAGTTGCAGGTATAGTCTGTGGTAAATGGAGCCGCATTCGCATTCGCATTCGCATTCGCATTCGCATTCGGACATATGGAAGCACTACTCTGCCTTTACATGCTTTTCACATTTTTGCTGCATTCGCATCCCCATTCGGATACCGCATATATGGAAATCTTAGCTTAACGCCATGTGAAGTCATAGCCTTAAGGACTTGGTCACGTGATTTTACCTTACATGAATGTTCAATGTACCTTAAATTTGCATAGACTGATGGTTTTGAGTGCTGATTACATTGCTATCCATTGGAAAACAAGATCCCTAGTTACTGGATGTCGATGTGCATTGTGTATGTTGAGCTTTGACTTTTATTTAACCAAAAAAATGTCCTAAGATCACTGTATGTCTTCCCCAATGGTTGCTCTTCCAGCCGAGCCACCAATGTAGATACCGTAAGGTAATCACAAGTTGGTTGGTTATTTGTTGGAGTTTTACATCATTGCAACATCTAAGTTCATATCAGGATGGGGACTGACTTGTGACAGTACACACTCATGGCAACTTTATAGTGCTGCCCCACTGGGAAATCAGGCCACTGGCACCATGACCCAATATCTCACTCAGTCATATTATCTTGACATTGAGCTAACCAGTCCCTGCCCTGTCATATTAATGCCGAGCACCAAGTTAGGAAGCGACAAGTATCAATTTTGTAAGTCATTGGTTTGACTCGACCGAGAACTGTAATGCGATTGAGCGAGGAACGACTGCACACATTGACGTCTTGTTACTCAATGCTTTATTACCCACCAGCATTAGTCTACACTGGTCCCTCGTGTCGCTGGTCCCACTGGTCCCCGCCAGCTGGTTCGTGGCCTGCCGAGGCGTAGTACATACATAACATTTCCTTTTCACAGTGAACAAAAGAGAAAATGGTTTGGGGATATACAAGATAACATGGAGAAGTAATATTAGTTTAAGTCAGTGGTATGATGAGCATTCAGTCTGGTATATGACAGTCTCCGGTATGCAATGATAGGTTTCGATTATGGATCAGTCCGATTTGACATGTGAGCAGTTCACATATACAAATATAGACATGTTGTTCTTTGGGTATTAGAGACGGTATGGTTATTTTGACAGTCTTGCCTTAGTACATACATAACAAGAACCAAACTGCCAATCTCCCGCAAGCGAAGCCCGACCTCTGCCGATTTGGCCACCACGCATAGATTTTTTTGATTGATTGCTTGTGTGTTAGATTCTTATGCAGTAGCGCCATCTATGATGGCTACAGGGGAAGCGTGGTGGGACCGGCAAGAGTCCTGGCTGGCTTCCTGTTTGGGAGTTCCGACTCAACCAGATGACTTTTAAGAATTATGCTTGTTGCTAACTAGTAGGATGTACTGTTTGGCATTAATATGATATGGCAAGCACCGGCTTGTTCAGTACAGGATAATGTGACTGAATGGGATACTGGGCCCTGGTGCCAGCGGTATGGTCTTACAGGTAGGCAGCACTATAAAGTCACCAGTTGGTTCTTATCATGATATGACCTTAAATGTTGCAAAGGATTTAAATCTCCCAACAAACCAACATAATGGTATCGACTTGTGGCAGTATGCACCGATGGTAGCTTGCCATATCCTATTAATGTCAATCAATGTGCAGGTAGTGACAAGCGTTAATTTAGTGAATCATTGATTTGATTCGGACAGGGTTCGACTCCACAACTCCCGCAGGGAAACCAGCTTCCATAATCTAAGCGATTCAGGTCACCACGTTCGGCATTAAAAACGACAAGCAAAACGACGAAAACTAATTCTAAAAAGTGCTATGTTAACGCCATCGTGAGAGAACACGACCTTACTAATAAATACTAAGCGGTACACAAGCCATCCATTTGCAAACTGAAGTTTATTTGAAGCTATAGGCCTACTTTATTTGATCATTCAAGAAATAACGTTATTAATAGAGGGCCGGGACACTAACTAGCTCTTAGGCACGCTGGTACTGAACGGGCCAATCAGGGCACTCTCTCCTCCCACGTGACCTGAGTGATACGTGACTCCCAACTCCCCTCTCTGCGATATTCTTTAACTCACAATGATCGAGGACGATTGCAGAATCTGTAAGACTAAGAGCGGTGTATTCACCTTCCACCATCCACCCTCTATGTATGTCTCCCGTTTTGGTAGACCATGAGATTCGAACCCACGGGTTCTAACACTGGTTGACGCAAACCAATGACTTAAATAGTAATGCTTGTGGCTTCCTAGCCAGGCGCTCGACATTATTAGGATAGGGCACAGACTGGCTAGTTCAGTGTCAGGATAATGTGACTGAGTGTGATATTGGCTCATGGTGCTTGTGGCCTGATTTCCCAGTGGGGCAGAACTATAAAGTCGCCATGACTGTGCACTGTCAGAAGTCAGTATCCATGCTAAAATGACCTTAGATGTTGCCGGGATGTAAAAAATCAGCATCAAACCAACCCGTCACCTTCCACCACCCTCCACCCTCTACTACCCACCACCCTCCACCCTCCACTACCCACCACCCCTTCCTCCACATATTCATTGGCAATTGACACCCTGATCTGGTCGGTGTGTGACCTGCCCTCTGACGGCAGTTCACGGTATTGAGGCTGTGCAATGGACAACTACTGAGGCTCAGACGGGCGAAAGCCACCGCCCTGCAACCAAGCTCCCCCTCCAAAGAACACTGTGTCGGGAGAGTGTAACCTTAGCAGCATCCTGCTCACGTGGGCAGAATCAGTGACACAGAGCACTGTGTGGGGAGAGTTAACCTTAGCAGCAAGCCGGCAGCATGGACAGAATCAGTAACAACTGTTTTGCACGATGTACAAAGCAATACAGAAAGTGTAGCGAAGAGGGAACATTGGTCGTAATGCGAAGCATTTCGTTTGATGCGAGGGGAGGGAGAACGACTCACCCCGCCCTGAGCGACTCCCCCCCCCCCCCTCCTGCCACTGCTCACCTCCCCCCGCCCCTGAGCGACTCACCCCTGCCACTGCTCACCTCCCCCCGGCCCTGAGCGACTCCCCCCCCTCCTGCCTCTGCTCACTTCCCCCCTTATAAGGCCGCCCGCCGGCCTCCCTCAGGCACTCAGCCTCCAGCCGCCTTCCAGCTCTCTGCCCCTTCTTCTTCTATTTGGCTCACCTCGGACATTATGCCAGGAAAGGGAAAAGGACGAAAGACCGCACGGGCAGCCGCCCACGGCACCCCGGGACCAGCTACAACCCCGAGGCGGGACGAGTCACCCCCTTCCGCCCCGGCAACCCCCTCACCGCCGGGCACCTCACACGCCTCGGGCATCAACGCCATCCTGGAGGAGCTACAGCGAATACGGCTGGATCAGCGGGACCTCCACGCACGGATCGACGACTTGCAGAGCGGGCAGGCGCGGCCCGCCGCCGAGGCGCCCTCCCCCGGGCCCAGACACCAGGCCGCCCCGGCCCCCACACCTCGGGCGCGCACCTCGGTGGGTCCCAGGCCGCCGCCGCCGCCGCCAGCAGCTCTGCCGGGAGCCGCCCACCCGCAGTACGAGCGGTACCAGCACATCGGCGGCCATGCTCCCCTGCCGACATCCCCGGCCTACCACCAGGAGCCTGCACAGCACACCCCGGCATCCGCAGCCGACGCCGTCAGAGAGATCCTGACTTCCGCCGAGGCGCGCCACTCAGTGAGGCGGCAAGGTATTCCGCCTGATTATGTGTTTCCTTGTGATCTTGTGCAGAGGGGGGCGGAGAGGAAGTCGGTGAAGAGGGGGGAAGCGACGAAGGACGAATACAACCTCGCCCTTCTCTCCCTCATCAACCACCCCGATTTCCCCGCCCACTCCGCCCCCGGACTACATCACCACATCCTCACCGTCCTCCAGGATCACCTCGTCTACCCGTGGGCGACCGTCCGCCATTACTCCGAGACGGTCTTTACTTGGATCGCGGACGGCCGACTCCCCCACGGGTGGCACGACCCAGTGGCCCTAAACCTCCTTAGGGTCGAATGTATAGCCATGCCACCTCAGCAGACTACCGCCATCGCACCCCGCCAACTCGACCCTCCACACCGAGCCCCCACTTCACCCGAGTCCAAGTCGACGCCCGAGTCGCCTACGACAGGCTCACTCACGGGGCTCCCTGCCCGGCCTGGAACCGAGACCCCGCCTCGTGCGATCGGGCTTCCGTCGGGGAAGCCCACGGCGAGGCGGGGGACAAGCGCCGTCACGCATGCGCCTACTGCGCAAACGTGAGGCGCGTACTCACTATGCACTCCGAGGCCGACTGCATCACCAAGCAAGCCCGTGAGCGCCAGACCCCCCCCACCTCGGCGGATTTTTGATCCGCCGGCCTCCCCCCGGCCGGCCCGGGGGGACCCCTCCGGCGCCTCACCCCCACCACTGCCGACAGCCCCGCAAGCCCAGCCGACAACCTCCCAGTGACCATCGAACGCAGCGCCGCCAAGCCCCAGCCGAGGATCATCACCTCGGGCATCACACCTCGGACCGCATCCCAGCCCAGCCTCAGGAGGAACCCTCTGCCACCGATCCTCACGACACCGCCTTCAACTCCGCCCAGACCCCGACCACCACCCCATCCAGCCCCGAGGAGTTCGCTGCCCCCCTGATCGACCCTGGTCGGACCTCCTCACCGGATCCCGCCAAGGAGCGGGCCTCCCCTTTTTTGGCCGCCCGCTCCCTGTCGATGCAGGCCCCTGACACTTCCCGCCCCGAGAGGGAGCCTGACCCCCGACACGGCCCACCGCTCGGCCGGCCCGCCCCACCTGCTCCGCCTCGGGCGCGCCGCCAGCTTTCTCCGCCCAGACCTCCACCCCCGGACCCCCGCCTCGGATCATCACCTCGGGCGCGCCTCAAGCCCTCTCCTACTTTTGGTGGAGGGCTCCTCGGCACCCCCTCACTCCACTGACTTTTGAACTCTGCTCCTTAGCCACTCCGCTCATCATCATTTATCCTTTCCTTATTTACCTCTCTTCCCCGTTACCCTCTGAGCCCCACACTGACTCTCTTACCAGCTCCTTCTGAGCCCTTTATCCTCATTATTACACTGCTCCTTATGAGCCCCTCACTATTTATCCTCTGCCCCCTGTATTGCTCTGCCTCCTCAGCCTGTTTACCTCCTCAGTTACCCTGTTTGTACCTTACTTGTCATTATTGTTATTTCACTGTATCTCTGTATGTTGCCCGAGGCGTCACAATAAACGCCTCAGTTTTCCCACCTCCGCCTCTGTTCTTCCTTCTCGCGCATCGGTCGTAATGCGAAGCATTTCGTTTGATGCGAGGGGAGGGAGAACGACTCACCCCGCCCTGAGCGACTCCCCCCCCCCCCTCCTGCCACTGCTCACCTCCCCCCGCCCCTGAGCGACTCACCCCTGCCACTGCTCACCTCCCCCCGGCCCTGAGCGACTCCCCCCCCTCCTGCCTCTGCTCACTTCCCCCCTTATAAGGCCGCCCGCCGGCCTCCCTCAGGCACTCAGCCTCCAGCCGCCTTCCAGCTCTCTGCCCCTTCTTCTTCTCCACCCACCCACCCAACTCTCCCTCCTCTACCCTCCCCCCTCTGCGGTGGAGGGCTCCTCGGCACCCCCTCACTCCACTGACTTTTGAACTCTGCTCCTTAGCCACTCCGCTCATCATCATTTTATCCTTTCCTTATTTACCTCTCTTCCCCGTTACCCTCTGAGCCCCACACTGACTCTCTTACCAGCTCCTTCTGAGCCCTTTATCCTCATTATTACACTGCTCCTTATGAGCCCCTCACTATTTATCCTCTGCCCCCTGTATTGCTCTGCCTCCTCAGCCTGTTTACCTCCTCAGTTACCCTGTTTGTACCTTACTTGTCATTATTGTTATTTCACTGTATCTCTGTATGTTGCCCGAGGCGTCACAATAAACGCCTCAGTTTTCCCACCTCCGCCTCTGTTCTTCCTTCTCGCGCATACAAGCCAAACCGTCCCAACTCCCTTCCTTTTCTTCTTCTCCCCTCCACTCTCTCTCCTTCTTCCCCTCCCCCTTCAGTTCATATCACCCCATCCCATCCCTGTACTTCTCCCACTCTCCTCCAACTGTCCTTCTCACCGCATCCCTATCCCCCTCTTCCCCATCTGCTTCACTCTCTCCCCTCTCCGCCCAATCCTTCCACTCGGCCCAATCCTTCCGATCCCTATCCTTCTCCCGCAACGATGAATTTCGTCCTCGATCCATATCCTTCTATACATTTCCCCTCCCTCTCCTCCTCCCCTCCCATCCCTATCCTTCTTGGTGCCATATCCCCAAACACCCCTCTCCTTATATACCCTTGCCCTCCCTCTCCTCCTCCCATCCCTTCCTTATCCTTCTCGGTGCCCTCTCCCCAACCACCCCTATCCTTATATACCTTTCCTCTCCCTCTCCTCTTCCCCTCCCTTCCCAATCCGTCTCGGTGCCCTTTCCCAACCACCCCTCTCCTTCTCCCACACCCCTCCCACTCCCTCTCATCTTCCCCCTTCCCTGCCGCTCCCCCCTCTCCTTCCTCACTCCCTCCATCTCCGGTTCCTCCGCTCTACCCACTGCCCCCTCTTCACCCCCCCCCATCCTGCTCCTCCCCATCCCTATCGCAACACCCTTAACCGCGTCGCTCTGCACATCCACTTCTCTCCCCCCATGGCCCTATCGCCCCTCGCACGTCCCGCACCTTACTCCCGACCCCCCAGGCCCCCCGCACCCCTCCCCTACGCCACCACACACGGAAGCAGTGCTGTGTAAGGAAGCCCCTGGATTCAGCAGGAGGCTGTGACAAAGCTTTGCAACCAGCAACAGGAAGCCAATGGAGATCACAACGCTCAGGACCCACCTCAGGGCGACGGCCGGAAACTGGGGTGGTTTACTGGGAGAGCGTCCATGTGCATGTGTGTGGGTGTTGGTCTGTGTGGAGGGGGCGGGGGAGAGGATGTGTACCTAATAGAAACCATTGATGCAGCCAGACGGAGGGAAGACAACAGCCCTTTGTTTGATGGGATGATGATTGCTGGGTAAAATCTCGCCCATGTTCTGGGCAATGAATGTAGGGCTTTAATTGGGGGTAAGGCATGTGTGTTGTAACTAGGAAATGTGTCTTGTGCTTATAGCCCCAGATTTGTATGGGTGGTGGTAGAGCTGTTTGTCTGTCTGCAGATAAGGAGATAGTTGTGTCGGTGTATAGAAATTGATGGAATAAACTTAGGTCCGTGGAACTAATAAGTAATCATTCAGGTAGATATAGATTATGTATATAGATATAGGTATTTAATATAGAAGTATATGTGTACGAATATAATTATATATATATATAATAATAATAATAAGTAATTCACCATATGTTCTTATATAGGACAGGTCGATGAGTATTGCCCAACAAATGCTACATTGTGGAATTGATAACTACACCATTAAGTGTAACTACCATTGTGCATGTCTAATGATTAACTGTAACTACCATTGTACATGTCTAACCATTAACTGTAACTACCATTGTACATGTCTAACCATTAACTGTAACTACCATTGTACATGTCTAACCATTAAGTGTAACTACCATTGTACATGTATAACCATTAAGTGTAAATACCATTGTACATGTCAAACCATTAAGTGTAACTACCATTGTACATGTATACTCATTAAGTGTAACTATCATTGTACATATCTAACCATTAAGTGCAACTACCATTGTACATGTATAACCATTAAGTGTAACTACCATTGTACATGTCAAACCATTAAGTGTAACTACCATTGTACACGTATACTCATTAAGTGTAACTACCATTGTACATGTCTAACCATTAAGTGTAACTACCAGTGTACATGTATAACCATTAAGTGTAACTACCATTGTACATGTCAAACCATTAAGTGTAGCTAACATTGTACACATATACTCATTAACTGTAACTACCATTGTACATGTCTAACCATTAAGTGTAACTACCATTGTACATATCTAACCATTAAGTGTAACTACAATTGTACATGTCTCACCATTAAGTGTAACTACCATTGTACATGTCTAACCATTAAGTGTAACTACCATTGTACATGTCTAACCATTAAGTGTAACTACCAGTGTGCATGTCTAACCATTAAGTGCAACTACAATTGTACATGTCTAACCGTATGTTAGCCGGCGACTGGACAGAAAAAAGGTGCTTCCAACGATGGGGACGAATCAATGTTATGTGGGCACATATTTGATAAAGGTGTTCAGTGTGATGGCTTAGAATTGCTTTATTTTCTGAGATAAATATAATAGATTACTGATTATAATCTACTTTACTTCTCTTGAAATAATGTTCATATTAAATGGCTAACTTTGGAGATCTTTGAAGTGAAAGCATGCCCAATTAATTATAGCAGCCACATCAGAATTCTGACACCAGACGCTTCAGCAGTAACCGGTTCTATTACATTGACGTTGTTCCCTTCTATGCAGCAACGTATGCTTTAATTAAATGCACCGATATCTAAGGTGGATACTCAGGATCAGAATCTAGATAAGCATTTCGGGTTTGAAATTATAATCCTTTCATCGGACTATGCAACTATGCAACAATTGAATCCGATACAATTAGGGTTAGTTTGTTGTTGGAGTTGTATGTCCTCGCAACAGCTAAAGCCCATACAATTAGGGTGCATACAGGAAAAGAGCATTGCACTCATTGCAACTGGGAGCTAGAACAAAGAAAGGACACAACAAAGGTTCCATATGTGAATTGAGTTGAGTTACACCGGGGACCGGGCCGACTGCTAAGCCAGGTAAATTCCTCGCCCGCCCCGGGCCGCCGCGGCCCGCGCCCCGGCCCCCCGCCCCGGCCCCCGCCCCGGCCCCCCAACCCGGCCCAAGTGCAAGTCCAGTCAGGCAATGGGCCGGTCCCCGACGCGATGGTCGAGGAGCTGAAGAGGTCTTAAGGGAGCCTTGGAGGATGTGGTGGTAATGGAGGAGGTACGGGGTTGGTGGTGCTAGTAGGTGGTAGTGGTGGTGGTGTGGGTAGGGGAGTGGTGGTGGTAGAGGAGGAAGTCTGGGTTTATTCAGATCCAGAGCAACTATGGGGCAGATGAGTGGGAGATGTAGTATGGGGGGGGAGGAGGGGAAGGGTGAGGGAAGGTGTCCTGAAGGAGAGGGGAGGAGGAGGGTGGGAGAGAGAGTGAGGCTGGATCAGGGGGAGGAGACTGAGAGAGGAGGTGTGCTGAAGCAGGATGATGAGGAGGGCGACGGGGGAGGCTGGGGAGGGAGGGGGGGGGGGGAGGGAGAGAGAGGGTGGACGGGGGGAGGAGAGTGGCAGGGAAGGTGGCCTGAAGGAGGGGGAAAGTGAGGGGGAGCGGGAGAGGGGATATAGGCTGTGGGAGAGGGAAGACGGAGAACGGGATGGTTGTGGGAGGGGGGGGGGGAGAGAAGGAGAGCGGGTCGGTTGTGGGAGGGGGTGGGGGAGTATGGGAGGGGGAGGGAGGAGAAGGAGAGGGGGTGAGCTGTGGGAGGGAGTGGGGGGATATGGGAGAGGAGAGGGGAGAAGGAGAGGGGGTGGGTTGTGGGAGCGGGTGGTGTTTACAATGCACTCATTACGGGTAAGCCGGCGTCAGCCGCTGGGAGCGCTGTTTCGGTAAGCGCTATTAATATGGCAATGACAAGCATATGAACAGCGGAAACACAGGAGGTCTGAGAGGGGGGTGGAATAGTTACCTCACTATTATCTATGCAGATGGGTTGGATGGGCGCTTTAGTTTGTAAACGCATGGGGAGGTGAGGCGGTGAAGGTGGGTTGTTGGTTGGTTGTTGGAGTTTTACATCCTGGCAAAATCTAAGGTCATATTAGGATGGGTACCGACTTGTGTCAGTGCACACTCATGGTGACTTTATAGTGCTGTCCCGCTGGGACATCACGCCACCATGACCTGATATCCAACTCAGTCACATTATCATGACACCGAGCCAACCAGTATTTGCCCTGTCCTAATAATACCGAACACTTGGCTAGGAAGCGATAAGTATCAATTTGTACATCATTGTTTTGACTAAACCCGGGTTCGAACCCGTGGGTCTCGGGTGAGAGTGGGTGAGAATGAGTTGGTGACAGGAGTGAATGAAGGGAGTGGGTGGTTGAGGGGAGAACGAGGGGGATGCGAATGTAGAAATCGGCGGTGGGTGTGGGGGGGGGGGGGGGGGGGGGGGGGGTATGTGTGGGGTAGGGGTCTGGGGATGGGGATGGATAGGGCTGGTGTTTGTGCGGGTGGGGTGGGGTGGTTGGGAACTGGTAGGAGGTCTTGTTTTTGAGGGTGAGGTGGTTTGGGGAAGATCTCAGGGAGGTGTTTGGTGTGTCACTTACTCCTTCCATCACATCCCTGTTTTAACGTAACCTAATAATAGCACATGTTACTATTGGTCGCAAGTCTCCCATTGGTTTGATTCAAAGGGAATGATCCCCTTCCCCGCCATACCTGAATCACTCAGGACGGTATCGGTTTCACACCCTGCACCCCTCCTCCATCATATAAAGGGGCCCACCCACCACTGTCCATCAGCCCTTGCCAGCCAGCCATCCTCAGCGACCACACCTCCAGTTTCTTCTTCTTGTACTTTAAGACTTTACTTGTGTTAGTTCCTGAACCATAGGCAGATGCATCCATCGACGTTTTTGGTAAATAAACCTCTTTTCTTGTACATGCACTGGATCTATCTGTCGACCTGCTTTCTAAATAAACCTCTTTTCTTGTCACTGTGCTCCCTTCGTTCAGTTGTTGTGCACAAATGCCATTATTGGGAGTGAGTATTTGATTTAACCAGGTTTAATTAAAGCTACTTGATCGGAGGTGAGGCGTTGGTGGAGGCTTTATTGCTGCAGTTGGACGGCGGACAACCACAGCCACCTGGTGACCTTCAGGGAAGGAGTGATATAGCGTCACTTAATGAGGACAGGAATGGAAATAACTTCAAACAATTGTCGGCATCGACAACTTAGTGTAGACACCGTTGTGGCGGAATTAGACTCACATACATTAACATAGTCCGATGGTTTTTGAGTTTCTGTCATTTTCTGAGGTAATTTATTAGGTTGGTCGTTATAATCTACTTTACTTCAGTTTTAAGTCACTTTTGTTTTAAATGACTAACTTTTGAGATATTTGAAATGCAAAAAGAAATGTTGCCAAACATGCCAAAACTCTGACACCATAAGCTTCTGCAGTAACAGCTTATGTTAACTTAAATTGTGTCAGTGTTCCCTTCGAGTGTGGTGATAAATGCTTGAGACGTACACTCATAACTAACTTAGATATAAAGACAAGCTACAGTACAAAAGAGACAATACAATGAAAGTGGGTTGAGATCATATATTTCTCTGGCACAGGGAATATTTGCTCTAGCCTAAAAAGACAAGGTTCCGGGCACAAGTTAGTGCCAGAAGTATGGTCGGGCGGTGGTGGAGCCACCACTACCCATATGAGTAAGGAGCAAATACATGCAGAGAGCCCATTGGCTAATGATATATCAGAATAATATAATATAATAAACATAGAGAAAATCCCTTATGCGGCTTTATACTCGAATAATGCTTATACATCACACATAGAATCAAATCTAGGTCACTGTCTTGGTTTTGACAAATTTGATGTTTTCATCGGACTACGCAGCTTTAAAATGATAAACTTCAGAGATATTTGAAGTGTAAACATGGCTAATTAATGTTGGCATGCCTGTCAAAATTCTCATCCCATAGGCTTCAGCAGTGACAGGTTTTATTAGGTGCATTATCATTGAGTGACAGGCCTGAGGCACGTTAGTAGAATGGTGCATTTGTGGACTGATACATGGTGAAGTGACACATGGTAAAGTGACACATCGTGCATCAGAACACATACGTTGCATGGATGGAGTGGTGCATTGGTCATGTTGCATAGGCAACATGAGTAATTCGGGATCGACACAAGACCCAAGGCTCCCTCGCTTCCCCTCCCCCCACCTACACCTTAGTTCCCCCTTTTAACTATAGGGGCCCGGAGGCGACTCCAGGTGGCGCCTCCGCCCCACCCGCTGGTAGCCCCGCTTGTACGCGGCCCCACCCCCTGTGACATCACTTCTGCCCTCCCGCCTCTCCAGATGGCACTTCACCTCCAGACGCCGACCCAAGACCACCTCCCGCCTTTTCTCACCGCCCCACCTCACCCTACTTTCAGATGACATGTGCGTTCAGTGCCTGGTTCACGCAGAGACTCACCTATACCTATTGTTATTTGACCTCCTATTTGTAAGATACAAGTCGACGGTGTGAGTTTCAGTTAACGACTGACTTTATTTACTCCATGGTTCCCTTGGTTACATTCCAGCCCACGCTGGTTCTCTGCGTGTCCTGGTTTACATACATGCATTACATCTCCCTTTCATCATCATTATTTTTTTTTTTTATATAGCCTTTCGCCTCCTTTCACACAACAGTGTAAATGCAACACTTAACACTATGATACATATTCTAACGCCCTTCTTTGCACTATTAACATCCTTATATAATTATTACAATGTTGTATACACCCGTATTGATCAACAATATCCCAAAGGACAATAATTGTCTCTATCTCATTTTATACATGTGTAGCTCTAATAACATCTAACCTCAGTAACAGTATCTGTGCTTGCAGTAACCAATGACAAATAATTACATTAGCTATACATCAAGCATAGTAATGCATAACATACCTCATATAATTTTTTCTTGCCTAGAATCTTAAATGTACATTTCTGTAAACTTATATGCTATTGTAACAGTGTGGCAGTTACAAAGATCTACTGTACCACGTTTTGTGATGTTATAAATGACAACATGAACTTATACGTTTGAACACTTATGTAGTTATGCATGAACTGTTCTTGGTTATAAGGTTGATTCCAGATCAACTAAGTTTCGTAACAGTGATTGCTCAACAGTGAGCATAGTTCCGCGCGTGAAACAATAAAGCATTCCCGCTGCATTATGTGTTCGGTGTAACTGCCTTCGACATGGTATTCGAAACCCTATAACAGCAGTCCTACGTGATACTTATGTCGTCACACATCACCTTCAAGTACCTGTCGTACAACGGTATTATGGCTGGCCCTCCATCCCAAGTCGGCGTACAGGATGAACAATTCGGCCGTATCGTGTCGTGTATCTGTTTGTGTTTGTTTGTGTCTGTTGGTCTTTTGGTTGGATACTACTTTTCTGTGAAACAAAAACGTGTCTCCGATTTCTTCGCACTACATTGTTTTGTGTATTTAACAGAGTGTAGTCTCTAGGGCCGGGTGTGTTTGTCTGTACTACCTTCCCTGAAGCCCAACCTCCTTTGTGATGTTTATATCGAACTGCGGCGCCAGTACGTAATTTTTTGTGTTCATGTCCGGCATGTGCATCAAAGTATTTTTTCTGTTTCTGTTGTATTTTGCGTATATCCCTCTGTGTTGTAGTTGCACACTGTGGACTCAACCGCTCTTTCAATATCGGCAATCTGGTTCGTATTCTACGGGACATGAGTAATTGTGCCGGAGATGCCCCTAGGCCCTGAATAGTGGTGTTACGGTAATTTAATAGGGCCATATTTGCATCCCCGCCATTCAAAATTGACTTTTTTATCATTAATTTTACAGTCTGCACGTATCGTTCTACTTGACCGTTACTCTGTGGGTACATGGGGTTTGTAAATTTGGGTGTGAAACCGTAATCATGCGCAAACTGCAGGTACTCTACGCTACTAAACTGCAGCCCATTATCGGATACTACAATAGTGGGGATGCCAAACCGGCAAAACACTTGCTTCATACTTTTTATTATGGCCATACTTGTTGTGGATGTTAACTCTACAATTTCAGGGAATTTTGTATAGTAGTCTATAATTAACAGAAAATTTGTGTTATTCACAGTTAACAAATCAACGCCCACCTTATGATATGGAATACATGTTATGTCATGGCTCCTCAATGGTTCAGAATGTTGATTGGCAAAGTTGACACTGTGAAACTTTGTCTTCTATCTGGGCACTCATCCCAGGCCAGAAAATGTTGTCCCGTGCTAACTGTTTGCACTTTACTATGCCCAAATGTGATTCATGAATTCTATTAAGCATATCACTCTGTAACGTGCTCGGTATTATTACCCGATTATCCTTCAACAATATATTGTCCTGGATTGTTATGTCATCTCTATATGTAAAGAATGGTTTTATTTTTTCCACTGAGATTTGTGTTACTTTTGGGCCATCCGTCTTTCGCTAACCTCATAACCTGCTTTAAAGTATCATCCTTGTCCAACTCTTGTCTTACTCTATCTATATTGTTCACTTCCATATCGACTGTGGCCACGGTTATGTCTGTGTCGAATAAGTTGTTTGGTGTTGTCAACGCGATGTGTGCCCTGGACAGCGCGTCTGCAAAGAACATCAGCGTGCCCTTAATATGTATGACTTGCAGATTATAGTTTTGCAGCCGCATTCTCATGCGTTGCATGCGAGCTGATAGTGTGTGTATGGGCTTATGCATTATAGATACTAGGGGTTTATGATCGGTTTGGACAGTTACTTCTTTTCCGTAAATATACTCATGAAATTTCCTGCACCCAAAGCAAATGGCTAATAATTCTTTTTCAATTACTGCATAGTTAGATTGGGTGTTATCTAATGCTTTTGACGCCATCGCAACTGGCCTACCTTCCTGAAATAAAGTTGCTCCAAGGCCAGATTTCGACGCATCAACTTGGAGCACGATTTCTTTACTTACATCAACAAATTTCAGTACAGGTGCTTTTGTTAATAACTCTTTTAGTTTGTCGAATGCATAAATTTGCTCGCTTTCCCAATGCCATGCGACATTCTTGTTTAGTACTAACCTCAATGGTTTGGCCAAATCTGCCATGTTTGGAATAAACTTATTTACATATCCGACCATTCCCAGAAACTGTTGTACTGCTTTTTTGTCTGTGGGGGTTGGCATATCTGGTCACTTCTCACAAAACTGCAACATTTAGAGTTCTGAGGGGGTATTCTAGGAATTCTTTATATCATTTCAGCTCTAAGCTGATTCTATTCACTACATATTGGTACATTAGTGACAGAATTTGGGCAAGTTAACTCTAAAAATTGACCATTCTGTGACTATTTGAAAAATAAGGTTCCTTACTGACTATAACCGTCCGTCTGCACTTATTTCCATGTACATAAAGCCTAGATATACCTATTTAATACCTGTTAACCTATGATTTCTTAATTTATATACATGTACAACATATTTGTCAATGTAAATATGTCAGAAATATTTCCTACCTTTACATTTTTATTTCATGGTGAAGGACTAAACTTATCTGTACCACCCACAACTATGCTGTTTTTTCTACTTAACTATGTACTAGTTGCTCCAATTAATAGGTAATAGCATCTTTTCCTTAGAAAAAATGTTCAATTATATGCCACAATCTTGCGCTTTTCAGAAAAAAAAACTTTATTCTCCTAGCATAAAGCACTTTTTAGGGGTAACCATTTTATTCTTGCAGACGGACGGTTATAGACATTCATATTTCCAGTAATATGTAGTAAATAGTAATATATAGTAAATAGGACACTGACTAAAGACATTTAGTTTTAACATTCCTTATGCCTATAACACACAGTGTCCACATCAGATGGGTATATTCCAGTAGGTACCATGGTCATAGTACAGATATTTTTATTATTTAAATAGCGGAGACGGACGGTTATGCAAATAACCTGTAAAGAATACAAAAAATACACATCCGAGTTAAAAATAAATAAACCCAGTGTTGGAACCTATTAGAATATGCCATAGGCACAAACAAATCACTTAACTTTAATATATTGTTGCAGCACTGTAGCTATGGGGGCAAAAACTGGCCGGAGACGGACGGTTATGGTGAAAGTAATTTTAGATAGGTTTAGATAGGTATATTCCAGAAGGTACAATGGTCATAGTACATATATTTTAACATTCATTATGCCTATAGCACAGTGTCCACATCAGATAGGTATATTCCAGAAGGTACCATGGTCATAGTACAGATATTTTTAATATTTAAATAGCGGAGACGGACGGTTATGCAAATAACCTGTAAAGTATACAAAAATACACATCCGAGTTAAAAATAAATAAACCCAGTGTTGGAACCTATTAGAATATGCCACAGGCACAAACAAATCACTTAACTTTAATATATTATTGCAACACTGTAGCTATGGGGGCAAAAACTGGCCGGAGACGGACGGTTATGGTGAAAGTAATTTTAGATAGGTAGGTATATTCCAGAAGGTACAATGGTCATAGTACATATATTTTAACATTCCTTATGCCTATAACACAGTGTCCACATCAGATAGGTATATTCCAGAAGGTACCATGGTAATAGTACAGATATTTTTATTATTTAAATAGCGGAGACGGACGGTTATGCAAATAACCTGTAAAGTATACAAAAAATACACATCCGAGTTAAAAATAAATAAACCCAGTGTTGGAACCTATTAGAATATGCCATAGGCACAAACAAATCACTTAACTTTACTATATTGTTGCAACACTGTAGCTATGGGGGCAAAAACTGGCCGGAGATGGACGGTTATGGTGAAAGATATAAATTGTATTATTTAAATAGTGGAGACGGACGGTTATGCAAATAACATGTAAAGTATACAAAAAATAAACAGAAATAAATAAACACAGTGTTGGAACCAGTTAAACGGCTTCATATTTCCTCTGAGCCAATATGGTTTCCTCCACCGGAATGTCGAGAAGCTTCCCAATGGGTAAGGGATTTGACACCACCATGAGGACATCAGTTTTGTCCACCTTCCCGCGGTCAGTTTGGCCCCATTTCCACCTGCCCCTGCATGGTGTCATGTAGCTGATGTAGTAAGAGCTCTTCTTTATCTTGAGCACTTTGGCTAGGTACCATCTATGCCCATACGGTACAGCAAGATGACTTCCTACCTCAGCTACTCGTTTCTCCACCACATCTAGCTCTACCTCTCCCCTTTCACCCACCACTGCCTCTCTCACCTCCTCCACCACTGCCTCTCCCGTTTCCTCCACCACTACTTCTCCCCTTTCCTCCACCACTGCCTCTCTCGTCTCCTCCACCACTGCCTCTCCCCTTTCCTCCACCACTACCTCCCTTCCTCCACCACTACCTCTCCCTTTCCTCCACCACTGCCTCTCTCGTCTCCTCCACCACTGCCTCTCCCCTCTCCTCCACCACTACCTCTCCCCTATCCTCCACCACTGCCTCTCCCCTCTCCTCCACCATGACAGACAGTCCAGTTCTCTTCCATCCTTGGCAAGTTGGGTGAAACTGTCCTTTAGTGTAGCAGCACTCCTTGAAACATGAAGTGCTGCGGATAAAGATACCACAATCGGGACCAGGCACCATGGCATGGGCAGCCATGATGCCACGCACCTCCTTTGCGTTCCATTGGCTGAGTTCCTCACTACACTTCTGTATCTCAGCCTCACCAACTTCCAGAAGGGTCATTGCTGTGTTGGCAGCGTTGATCTCGTGACAGAACTGGGCACTGTTTGAGATCAACTTGCCAGCCTTTACCAGGTTATCAGCTTTCTTCTTTATTCCGCCACCGACTCCATCGCACGGCCCCTTCCCATGACCTGCCTCTAGCCATGTCCATGAGGCTTTGACCCCAAAGAGGATGGGGAAGTTTGCCAGTAGAGCTGCAATGGACCGATTGCGGTACTGGGAAGTTGGTGAGTCTGTGATGAAGTGTAGGATTTCGAGTGAAGGAAGCCATTTTGTTATCTCACTCATCACGCTCTTAATGAAGGCGAATGTTGTTGGCACCGAGTGTGCGGTGACATTTGTCACACCAACAAAACTCTTAGCCATCAGCTTCCCATCCTGCCTCGTGTGAACAACCATCGGATGGATGCTCACTTGAGCCTTATCAAAGTATGCGGAAGTTATCTCGTTCGCATACTTGCAGGCCCAGTTTTCTGCATAATCCATTTGGATTGATGCCTCCTTCCCCTCCATCATGATCTCCTTCACCCGCCTGACTTCTGCATACTGGGTTGTAACCCGCCTGCAGTGGTCACGGAACTCAGGCATGTTCCTGATGAAGTTGTCTGTGAACTCGTTGAGTTCTTGTGTGACAGCAGACAACTTCACCTTGACATACTCCTTTCCCTTGTGTTGCACTGGTTGAGTGGCCCAAGTGCGGAAGTTGACCTCTTCCTTGCCCAGGCCAAGGAGTTTATGACGAATGGCGTTGTCTTCCATTTCGACAAGCACCGCCGGAGACTGTGGGAGGACCTTCACAGCCTCTACCATCAATGCAACATTCGCATGTTTTTGGCAGAGGCATTGGTGCCTCTGTGTGTACCGGATAAGCCGGATATTTCTTGGCCTTGCCCGACAGAACACAGCCCGAGATATCCTTATCTCAGGGAAATGTGCCAGGAATTTCCGGTACAAGTTGTCCAGGGTATCGGTCAAGGCAAAAGTGCCGCTTCCCCGGACCTGCACCTTCTTGGAGGGCAATTCATAGCTATTGTCTGGCTGTTTGAGGAATTCCACCACTAGTGTCATCTTTGAACGTGCAATGGAAGACTTCATGGTGGACTGCTTGCGTCGGTTGAATACATAGTTCCTCGCCAGTCCAATCGTCTTACATATTCCCGATGTAACCCCTCGTGTTGAACTTTTCCCTCCAAAGAGGGCCTTCTTTAGCTTTGGTGGTGCCTTCCGAACTTGGGATGCGGTTTCAGTGAGGGGGAGCAAAGCCTTTATCCGGTCAACCCGTGGGGTCACATCCACTGAAGTGAGGATGTCGATGGCTGCCTTCTCTGGAGATGCCACCGGGTGTATGCCCATTCCATCCTCTCTCTCAGTTTTCTTCAGCATCATTTGCAAGCGCTTGACCTCTTGCATCGCTGTTGTCAGGCTCTTCTTTAATTTCCTGGCCTTGGACATTTTGCTGAAGGGCATCCTAACGACCATACTAAAATAAAGACAACGATGCACAGAAATAGTTAGCATGATTTATTTTTGTACCGATGGAATGTTGAAATTGCATTGAGTAATAAATAGGGGTTACATCCAATGTTCATTAAATAGATCTATAAACTAATGGAATGTTCAAGTTGCGTTGATTAATAAATATGGGTTACATGACATGTTCAAATTGCATTGAGTAATAAATAGGGGTTACATCCAATGTTCATTAAATAGATCTATAAACTAATGGAATGTTCAAGTTGCATTGAATAATAAATATGGGTTACATGACATGTTCAAATTGCGTTGAGTAATAAATAGGGGTTACATCCAATGTTCATTAAATAGATCTATAAACTAATGGAATGTTCAAGTTGCGTTGATTAATAAATATGGGTTACATGACATGTTCAAATTGCATTGAGTAATAAATAGGGGTTACATCCAATGTTCATTAAATAGATCTATAAACTAATGGAATGTTCAAGTTGCATTGAATAATAAATATGGGTTACATGACATGTTCAAATTGCGTTGAGTAATAAATAGGGGTTACATCCAATGTTCATTAAATAGATCTATAAACTAATGGAATGTTCAAGTTGCATTGAATAATAAATATGGGTTACATGACATGTTCAAATTGCGTTGAGTAATAAATAGGGGTTACATCCAATGTTCATTAAATAGATCTATAAACTAATGGAATGTTCAAGTTGCGTTGATTAATAAATAGGGGTTACATGACATGTTCAAATTGCATTGAGTAATAAATAGGGGTTACATCCAATGTTCATTAAATAGTTCTATAAACTAATGGAATGTTCAATTAGATGACATGTTCAAATTGCATTGATTAGTAAATAGGGGTTATATGAAATAGATCTATAAACTAATGGAATGTTCAAGTTGCGTTGATTAATACATAGGGGTTACATCCAATGTTCATTAAATAGTTCTATAAACTAATGGAATGTTCAATTAGATGACATGTTCAAATTGCATTGATTAGTAAATAGGGGTTATATGAAATAGATCTAGACAATAATGTAATGTTCATTAAATAGATTACTAAATATGGGTTACATGACATGTTCAAATTGCATTGATTAGTAAATAGGGGTTATATGAAATAGATCTAGAAAATAATGTAATGTTCATTAAATAGATTACTAAATATGGGTTATATGAGGAGACTAAATAAAAAAAACCACTAAACAACTACAGCCTATCAAACTGTTTCCGTGTCATATAGACACGCTTTCCTTTGACAAGGATGTGCCGCCCTCGAGGTGTGGTCTTCTGCCTCGGTTTCCTCTTGGCCTCGGTTCTGTAAATAGTGAGTGGGCTACTGGGGATAACACGTGGGTAACATGCAGGTAAACTATACAGATGCAGGGAACATACAAGTAGACATGCAAGTGGCTACGGGCAAGTAAAATACTGCACATTATCATTGTTTATCCTAAATAAAAGTGACATGCTGATATCTTTAATGGTGGTAAAATACCTTTAAAGATTGGGAGTCTATCATTGTTACTTTATTCGATGCAAGGTAATGAATTAATAAATCAAGGGTATTATGTGAATAGGTAGTACCTGTAAAATGTAATTATTAAATCAAGGGTGTTATGTGAATATCACATTTACCTTGACACAACAGGTGTTGCCTGTTCAGGTGCCCTCCTGGTCCGTTTCGGCAAGGCCACCTCCAGGACAGGCTTGCCCGCCAACCGGCCTGACTGCCTCCCCGCATCATTCTGAAAGCAGAAGTCTGTCCTATATTAGCACAACACTCAGGGAGCCAAATGGGAGGTTACATAAGAATCCAGACAATAACGGGAAAAAAGACACAGCCCTGGCACTATATAAAGAAAACTAAATTTAGCCATTGCACTATAGCAATATTTTACTCACCGTCTCTTCTGGTCCCTCGTCCAGCTTCCTCTTCCGGAACTCGCGACTGTTGCGGGCCTTCCTTTCATGATAGGCCTTCAGCTTCTCAGGGGGGAAGTTGGCCGGAACAGCCCGGTTTCTCTGTAAAACAAAAAATATAGTATTTATATAGGCATTACAGTAAACCACATGTGTATCTCTTCTGTTGGATGACCTTTAATAAAGCATATCCCATTAAATGTGTTGAATTACATAATTTACTCCCATTAACTATATCTGCATTTGAATTATCTATAGGTGAAAATTACTATAGGTGAAAATTACTAACAAAATTAGCTTAAATTAATAATACTTACGGAAGCTCGGGCACACTCGCTGGCCTTGTAGTCTGCGTCATCTTTCAGCCGCAGGCGGCGTTGCCTTGACCTTTCAACATCAGCTGCCTTCTGAGCTGCTGTCTTCACGCGCTTTGGCTGCACCATACTAAAAGAAGAAAAAAACCATTGTAAGTTAGTGATATAGATTGATAGAAGTCCAAAATCAGAACCGTCCGTCTCCCACTCCAAAATCAGAACCGTCCGTCTCCCATAGTTAAAAGCTATTTGGTCTAACCGTCCGTCTCCCGCTCCAAAATCAGAACCGTCCGTCTCCCATACTTGGTATGCAGGTATAGCAATACCTCAGGGAGTTTGACGCCCCTGCCTTGCAGAGTTCTAACCATGCCTTGTGTACAGTCCTGACAGAACGAAGGCTAGGGAGCAACCCTAAACGAAACCATGTCACTGTGCGCATTAAGGCGGTGATGTTGGACTCCCAACATTCCGACCAGCCACTGCAGGACAAATAGTTTTGCGCCTGTCTGACATGTTCTTGCGGTGTGAAACCTCTATTTGTCTACAGTCCGCTGCACTCAAAAGTCAGAACTACTTTTCGCAGTTAGAATTGTACCCGAATACGACCCAATATGGTAGAGACTACTATTCCAGTAATGTTTGACCCGAATAGACCAATATGGCTTTATCACCTAAGTATTTTGCCAATACATGCATTGTACCACCTACAACCAGTGGAATCATGGTTACCAGTAATATGTTTTTATCACAGAATGCCTATAAGGATAGATATTTTTAGAATAAAAAATGTTCTCGTCCAGAATCGAGCCACTGTTTTTCCCAACGTAGTACCCGCATCGTGCTATCCACCTACTATACGGAGCCAGGCCTGGACAGCGTACAGACAGCAGTGAAAAGCTGCATGCCTTCATGATGCGACATCTGCGTTCAATCATGAGGCTAACCTGGAAGGACAAAGTGACGATAGGAAATACTCGAACGGATGGGGTGCCCTATGGAAGATCTTCTGATCAAAAAGAATCTCTGGTGGACTGGACACTCATGAGGATGTCATCAACAGGCTACCAAGCAGATCCTTTATTCTCAACTGTCTCTGGCTACAGAAAGAGAGGCGCCCCGTCTCCGGTTCAAAGATACCTCAGAGAAACCTGAAGCTGAGAGACATTAAGACCGACTCATGGACACAACTCTCACAGCAGAGAGCTAAATGGAGAGCGGCAGTCAAGTAATGAAAGCAGTCTTTGTCGCATCGCGACCGACAGCATGATGATGATGACATGTTTACCACCAAACAACCATTGGAATAAATTGTTATTATGTGCTAAAATATTTGTTATCACAGAATGCCATAAGGAAAGATATTTTTAGAATAAAAAATGTTTTCTCCAGAATAGAGCCACTGCTTTTATCCCAACAGCTAAGTAACTGCTACATGCTACTTTCATAGCTCAACATGTCCTCCTTACACAGCTGAAGTCAGTTCATTTCTAAGTTAAATAGATTTCCGTACAGACCACTGAACTCAAACCGTAACTATTTGGTCTAACCGTCCGTCTCCCGCTCCAAAATCAGAACCGTCCGTCTCCCAGTTAGTTTGTACCCGAATACGACCTAATATGGGATTGATATCTATGTATTTTTGCCCAATACATGTTTACCACCAAACAACCATTGGAATAAACTGTTATTATGTGCTAAAATATTTTTTATCACAGAATGCCATAAGGAAAGATATTTTTAGAATAAAAAATGTTTTCTCCAGAATAGAGCCACTGCTTTTATCCCAACAGCTAAGTAACTGCTACATGCTACTTTCATACCTCAACATGTCTTCCTTACACAGCTGAAGTCAGTTCATTTCTAAGTTAAATAGATTTCCCTACAGACCACTGAACCCAAACCGTGACTATTTGGTCTAACCGTCCGTCTCCCGCTCCAAAATCAGAACCGTCCGTCTCCCAGTTAGTTTGTACCCGAATACGACCTAATATGGGATTGATATCTATGTATTTTTGCCCAATACATGTTTACCATCAAACAACCATTGGAATAAATTGTTATTACGTGCTAAAATATTTTTTATCACAGAATGCCATAAGGAAAGATATTTTTATAATAAAAAATGTTTTCTCCAGAATAGAGCCACTGCTTTTATCCCAACAGCTAAGTAACTGCTACATGCTACTTTCATACCTCAACATGTCCTCCTTACACAGCTGAAGTCAGTTAATTTCTACGTTAAATAGATTTCCCTACAGACCACTGAACTCAAACCGTGACTATTTGGTCTAACCGTCCGTCTCCCGCTCCAAAATCAGAACCGTCCGTCTCCCATAGTTAAAAGCTAACTGAACTGACACTAGCGGTTAGATTCACTTAATATCGCTCAGTACGCCGGCAAATCGGTCACGCGATATGTTGCGATAAAAAATTAGCACTATTAGACATAAACAAGTCGAGTAGAGTGATTTGACAGGATCTATAGGAACTTATAATAGTGTCTACGTTCAGTTAAAAAGGCATGATTACTCAAAAACACTTACTTTGGAAGATTCTTGTCGCTGATTTCAATCGATGTGTTTTCTTTGTGTATCTGGAAGCCTGTGGTACGTCTAGTTGACACCAGAGGGCAAATAACGCCATGAAAGGCGCCAGGGTTTTTATGGCGACGGACGGTCATGTAGACGGACGGTTAGTGGAAATTTGAAAACGTTACCAAATCCAGAAAAATTGGAATAATCATCTACACTTTGGGCAGATATGAAGAGTACCTCGTGATAGTTAGCCATTAGTGAAAATCATTCACTAATCATTAAAATCCACGCCACAGCACATATGTGAGCGTAAGACGGACGGTTAGGGTCATATCTGCACCAAATTAGGTTTTGGATGACTATATGGATGCTAATTAAAATATCTGATTTTTATCACTCAATATGGAATGCGCCAACCATGTCAATGAAGTTATGTGTGCAGGTAGTGTTATTTATTGATAGGTTGTACCAAAAATCCACTATAAACCATTGCAGACGGACGGTTGTACTAAAACTTCCCCAACACAAAGATGCTGATTATTATCCAGCCATTCGACTTGAACTCTTAAATTTGAGGGTTAATAATGGCAGAGACATAGTCAATGGTAAGAAAATTGTTTATGAATGCCCTACATATAGGCTTATCTAAAAAGGAGACATTTAAACCTACTTTAGGCCTAGAAATTGTCAAAAAAACATGGAAATATGACCATTTATGGGCCACCGTTTTATGAGATCACATCGTACACATACAAAACTGGTATCCCCAGAAAGCCCTATGACAGACGAATGCAGACAAGCTCATTCCAGCCTTCTACCTACATTATTAACGAACCTGTGTTATTAAAACACGTTTGTTGCAGTTTTGTTAGAAGTGACCATCTATGATAGCTTGTACTCGCTCTTTGTTAGGTAGTAATCCCTCGGAAGTTATCAAATGGCCCACATAGTTCACTTGTTGTTTACAAATTTTTGATTTCTTGGGGTTTAATCTGAGATCGAATTGTCTTGCCCTGTCTAATACTGACTTCAGTCTAGTGTTGTGCTCTTGTATATCTTTGCCGTATACTAGGATGTCATCAGTTATTACATTCACGCCCTGTAAATTACCTAAAATATTGTTCATTTCCTGGATGAATATGTCTCCAGCCGTTTTGATTCCAAACGGTAATCTGGTAAAACGGTATCGACCCCATGGCATGTTAAAAGTGCATAACCTGGAACTCTCATCATCTAATACGATTTGCCAGTATCCACTGTTGGCATCAATAACCGAAAAATACTTTGCTCCACTGGTGTTGGCCACTACTTCTTCTATCGTACATGTTGGATACGGGCCTCTCAATATCGCCTTATTTATCTTTGTAGGGTCTAAACATATCCGTATTTTACCTGGTTTTCTTACTATAGTGATGGAGCTTACCCATGGAGTCGGTTCCGTCTGCTTGACTATTACCTTGAGTTCTAACATTCTGTCTAATTCCCGACGTACATC
Source organism: Branchipolynoe longqiensis (assembly GCA_030323885.1). Taxonomy (NCBI): domain Eukaryota; kingdom Metazoa; phylum Annelida; class Polychaeta; order Phyllodocida; family Polynoidae; genus Branchipolynoe; species Branchipolynoe longqiensis. The sequence goes on from CM059188.1 coordinate 72,853,414, forward strand.
ATTTATTATGGCATGTGGTATGCGCCGAGGAGCATCAATGACCGGGGACACCTTACTATCAATATGAATATGTGCATCTACTTTAATTCTTCCAAACCCTGTGAAAACATCACTGTACATATTTACCAAATTGTCACTTGTTGTGGTCGGTTCGGTGATAGTGTCTATTGAATCCAGCCTCGCTATGAGGTTGAGGGCCACACAAGCACTCTTGCCCAGGATCGGGCAACCGTCATCCGTCACTTGGAACTTTAAACGATACCCTGTATGTCGAAGTAGACCTCACCGTGAGGCCGTATGCGTTGTCCTGTGTATGTCACTAAGTGGCATTGTGCTGGATTCATGGATACGTCGCCCAGTTGATCGTAAATCCTCCGTGGAACTATGTTGGCCTCCGAGCCAGTGTCAAGCTTGAACTTGATAACTGTGTTGTTGATCGGGATATCCGCGTACCATAGATCCTCTTTTCCGGTGTTGGTATTTTGTAGAGCACCCACGAACAGATCATGACCGGTGCCGTCACCTTGGTATGGCTGAGTCCAGTCATGTTGGTCAGCACTATCTTGTAGGTTTACTGCATTCACCGACGAATATCTGTTTGTGTTGCTTCTACACATTTTCACGAAATGTCCTACCTTTCCGCAACCCGCACACTGCTTGTCTTTAGCAGGACACCGTCCCTGATTGTGTCGATAACCACAATTAGGACAGCGTGACTGCGACATGTTTGTATGGAATGGTTGACTTTGTTGATACGACGGCTGTTTCCATGGCGTCGATACGCGTCGTGACGTCACGCCGTCATTGAATCTTGAAATAGCATCAACGGTCTCATTCGACTCAGTACACGTTTTATCACTTAGTAATTCAGACTTATGTTCGCTTAAACGGCACATATTGACACATGTATCCAACGATAAATTGTTTGTTTGCAATAGCTTATCACGCAGGTTCCTGCTTCTCACTCCACACACTATGCGATCACATAATAACGAATCTTCCAGCTCCCCGTAATTACAAAACGCTACACGGTCTCGCAGAGTTCTGATATATGTGTCCATCGATTCGTTTGTCTGATTTAATATATTAAACTGGTACCTCACCACCGTAATGTTAGTTTTGCCATCACAATACCTTTTAAACGCCTCAATTAGGATGTCTATTTTATCGCGTTCCACTATGTTGAGGGTGCGATGGATCTTTTGTGCTTCTGCTCCAGCTATGTGTAAGAACACGCAGCACTGAACCTTCTCCGACTTCCCAATCACTCCTGCAGCTGTAGCGTAAATTTTGTACGAGTCTATCCATTGACTCCAGTTCAGTGATATGTTGCCTTCAAAGTTGAGTGACACCGGGGGTTTTAATCCAGATAGTGCCATGGCTTTGCAGACAAGTCACATCTGACACCATGTAAGATACGAGTCGACGGTGTGAGTTTCAGTTAACGACTGACTTTATTTACTCCATGGTTCCCTTGGTTACATTCCAGCCCACGCTGGTTCTCTGTGTGTCCTGGTTTACATACATACATTACACTATTGACTCTTGCCTGAATGTATTCTCCTGTCTAGATTATTAAATTCCATACTAAGTAGTCCCGTGTTGTGTCCTGAATTAGTAATGGCACATGAGGTGCATTGGTGAAGTGACATGGCGCCTGGGTGGAGTGACCTGTCTAGTAAATTGACTTAGTGTGCCCTTCTATGTAGTGTAAATTGCTTACAGTTGCATAGTTCGATGGTTTTTGAGATTCAGCCATATTCCTAGGTTAAATATTATTCAATTGATTGTATTAATCGACCTTACTTTAGTTTGTGGTAACATTTATTTACTTTTAAATGGCTGACTTTGGAGATATTTGACGCGCAAACACGATAAATCAATTTTGGCAAGCACACCCAAACTCGGACACCATAAACTTCAGCAGTACCAGTTTCTACTAAATTGTCTTAATACACCATTTTATCTGGCAACATCATAACACTATCAGTATCTAAATTAGATATGGCTAACTTTGGAGATATTTGACACACAAACATGATAAATTAATGTTGGCACGCACATCAAAATTCTATCACCATAGGCCTCAGCAGTAACAATTTCTACTCAATTGTCTTATCAGACCCTTCTATCTGCCAACAACTGCTTCATAAAGCTATCACTATCTAAATTAGCTGCCCAATCAAATCTACGAGAAGGTTTTCATTTTGAAAATGTGATGCTTCATCAGACTATGCAACTTTAATCAATACATAATTCTCTAATTTGGATATATATATATGTACCAGTAAGCTAAGATTCCTTACACGCGGTATGCGGTATGCGGTATGCGGCATGTGGCATGCGGTATGCGGTATGCGAATGGCAGGATTCCTTCTACACGGTATGCGAACCCGTAACCCCACCATCACCACTACCATATGTTACCCCTCTGCACCCTGGTGTGTGACCGTTCCGTAATGCTCAGTCGCCTCTCCTCGTCTAAAACTAATGGGCAAGTGCGACTGACGTTTCGATTCGCATACTGCATGCCGCATGCCGCATGCCGCATGCCACATGCCGCATGCCACATGCCACACCAATCGCTACAGGGACCGATCGAGTTGTCGCATTCGCATTCGCATTTGCATTCGCATACTGCGTGCAAGGAATGTTGCCCATAGGCTTCAAGGCGTTTCGATTTTTTGTCGCATTCGCATTCGCATACCACATACCGCATACCACGTGTGAGGAATCTTAGCTTTAGATCCTGATAAGTGTTTTGCTTTTGAAACTGTACTCCTTTTATGGGACTATGCATCTTTAACATAACGCAGACCAGGTTACGCTTACAATTAGTGCCACATCAGCAGTTGGTTACCGATGAAGTCAGACTAATTGTAAAAGGAATTGTTCTTGTGTGAGTGAGACCGGGCGGACTGCATTAACGTGAACAGAACATGTGTATGTCGTCTGCTCACAAAGGGCTGTTAGTTTGGCCAGAACTGGTGCAGCTAATTGAAGACAGACGGTGGGTGGCGGCCGGAACCAAATAGAACAAGACAGGAAGCCATTTAAAGTTGCATAGTCCCATGGTTTTGAGTTTCTGCCATTTTCCCCCGATCAGTATATTAGGTGGACTGTTATAAGTATAACCTATCATGCGTTAGTTTGAAGTTACTTATATTTTAAATGGGTAACTTTGGAAATATTTGAAGCAAAGGCATGGCCAATTAAATTTGGTAGGCATATCATAATGCTGACACCATAGGTTTCGTTCGAACCCTGGTCGAGTCAAACCAATGACAAAATTGACATAACAATTTATCCTTGTCGCTTCCTGGCCAGGCGCTTGGCATTATTAGGATAGGGTAATGACTGGTTGGCTCAGTGTCAGGATAATTTGAGTGAGTGGGATATCAGGTCCTGGTCCTGGTGGCCAGGTCTCCCAGTGGGGCAGCACTATAAAGGTTGCCATTAGTGCGCACTGTCACAAGTCGGTATCCATCCTCATATTACCTTAGATGTTGCTAGGACGTAAAACAACGACAAACAAACAAAATCATAGGTTTCATCTTTAAAAAGTTCTCTTAAAGTTGCATAGTCCGATGATTTTGAGTTTCTGTCATTAGATTGATTAATCCATCAGTCATTTTTATCTTAAATAGCTAAATGTTGAGATATTTGAAGTGCAAACATGCCAAATTAATGTTGGCATGCACACCACATCTCTACAGGATAGTTTTCAGTAGTAACAGGTTCTAGTAAATTGAATTATAACACCATTTTATGCCACAACACATGCTTGATAAGTGCATCAGTATCTAAGTTAGATATGTAGAATCAAATCTAGATAATTTGTTTGGTTTTGAAAATGTGATGCTTCATCTGATTATGCCGCTTTACTAACGGCACCAGTATCTAAATTAAATATGTCGGTTTAACTCTATAATGGCTGTTTTACTTTCCATACATTTATGCAGTTATCGGAATATGAATATTAATGCTACATTCTGGGCAGCTGGTAGTCAAGAATGGACATTCCACTTGTTAGCAACAGACACTTCTTCTGGCATTATGTTCGGGATAGGCGCGCCGCTAGTCGGCGTGGACAATTCCTTTGCGCATGCGCAGAAGAGCCGTAACTGCGCGTTCATGCTTCTTTTATTGGTTAATATTGCGTTGCGTTGCGTCCCGGTGGGGGGGGGGGGTATGCGTGTGGGGGGGGGGGGGGGGGCTAGAGGGGAGGGTGAAGAGGAGGGGGGAGGGGCGGGGAGGGAACGGATGGAGAGAGGGAGGGAGGAGGGGGAGGCGTTGCATTCAGAATGGGACCCATTGATCACGTGCTCTTTGTTGTCGGCCATGTGCACCAAATGACGCTTCTTCTGCCCACCAGAGGACGCCACCACCGTGGCGTTAAAACGCTGCCTCAGGGTCCCTCACTCTGCCTTCTACAACACACGGCACCCACATCGCCACCCACTCACCCACCCACCCACTCACCCACTCACTCACCTACCCACTCACCCACCCACCCACTCACTCACCCACTCACCCACTCACGCTACTCCGCCTCAGAGGCACATCAAGCTCACCACGTGACCTTTCCGGGATGGAGAACAACATAATCACGTGCTGCAAATTTCAAATAATGTCATTCAAACTTATCTAGACCTACCTCTCTTTCATTCTTAAAGCTGCATAATCTGATGAAAACATCAAATTTTCAAAACCAAAATAAATATCTAGATTTGATTCTACATATCTGACTTAGGTACTAGTTCCATATTACACATTTGTCACCACACAGAAAAGAAAGGTGCGGCAGTTTAATTGAACCTATTATGACATAAGTCTATGGTGTGATAGATTTGGCGTGCTTGCAACACTAATTTGACATTTCTCCACTTTAAATATCTCAAAACTTAGCAATTTAAAATAAAAGTTACTTCAAACTAAAGTTAGGTAGATCATAACATTCAATTTATTATATTTATTTCAGAAAAATTACAGAAACTCAAAACCATCGGACGATTCAACTTAAAGGTACGGCTCATGACTAATCTGCTAACTCTATTTGGTTACACTAACGTTAAATCACCATGTGTATGATAAACCTCTGCATTTCAATCAATCAATGGGTGCCGTCTTCTCGAAGAAGGTTGGCTGCAATGGACCTCCATCTCTTCCTGTCATTTGTTCCTCTCACGCATTCCGCATAGCTCATTGCTGTCCACTCAGTGATGTTGTCCATCCATGTTGTTCTTCTCCCTCTTGGTCTTTTCCCTTCTATCTTCCCTTCCAGTATTCTTCTCTGTGATTCCTCTGCATTTACACTTGTAATATTTGGTTCTTGTACCATGGTCCTGCCTAGGGACTTTACCATGGTACGCAGAATTTGTTTAGTGATTGAATGAAAGTGTATTGGAATAATAGACGTGGGATAATACATCATATATTAATTATAATATAAACACAATTGTAACCTCAGGTGGAATGTAATTGTGTAACGTCATATGTGGATGTTAGGCCGCTCTGCACTATCCCTTTAAAAAGTAAGTTTTCCGTCAAGTTTAAATTACCACCCATTTTGTCTGAAATATCAGGGCGTCAACGTTAAAACAAGGGTTTTGTTCAGAAAAATAGATAATGTTTACAACAAAACCCTCAGCTACAGATACTGGCTGATGAAACTGCGACCGATAATTAGTTTCGCTAGAACCAGAGAATTAAGACTTATTGTCAAGGCATGTCCTCCCGGTCAAACTGTTTGGAATATAGAGTACCGGGTGAATATATAGCACCGGGTGAATATATAGTAGTAGTACCAGATGGAATTATAGTACCGGGTGGTAGTCAGTGGCAGATGGAATATACAGTACTGGATGGACTATATAGTAGCTCGTGGAATATATAGAACCCAATGGAATATATAGTATTAGTAGTATCAGTACCTGGTGGGATTTATGAATATTGGTTGGAATAAATAGTACCTTGTGGAAGACATAGTAGCGGATTGAATGTATAGTATCTGGTGGAATACATAGTACCGGATGGAATGTATACTACCTGGTGGAATACATAGTACTGGCTTGAATGTATAGTATCTGGTGGAATACATAGTAATAGATGGAATATATACTACCTGGTGGAAGACATAGTACCGGATTAAATTATATTTGGTTCTTGTACCATGGGCCTGGCTAGGGACTTTCCAATGGTACGCATACTTTTTTTGGTGATTGAATGAAATTGTATTGGCATAATAGACAAAGGGATAATACATCATATATTAATTATAATATAAACAAATTTGTAATCTCAGGTGGAATGTAGCTGTGTAATGTCATATGTAGAAGTTAGGCCGCTCTGCACTATCCCTTTAAAAAGTAAGTTTTCCGTCAAGTATAAATTACCACCCATTTTGGCTGAAATATCAGGGCGTCAACGTTACAAAAAGGGCTTTGTTCAGAAAAATAGATAATGTTTACAACAAAACCCTCAGCTACAGATACTGGCTGATGGAACTGCCACCGATAATTAGTTTCGCTGGAACCAGAGAATTAAGACTTATTGTCCAGGCATGTCCTCCCGGTCAAACTGTTTGGAATATAGAGTACCGGGTGAATATATAGTACCGGGTTAATATATAGTACCGGAGGGAATTATAGTACCGGGCGGTAGTCAGTGGCGGATGGAATATACAGTACTGGGTGGATTATATAATACCTTGTGGAATATATAGAACCCACTGGAATATATAGTATTAGTTGTATCAGTACCAGGTGGGATTTATGAATACTGGTTGGAATAGATAGTACCTGGTGGAAGACATAGTACCGGGTGGAGCATATAGTACCTGGTGGAATACATAGTAGCGGATTGAATGTATAGTACCTGTTGGAATACATTGTACCAGATGAAATATATACTACCTGGTGGAATACATAGTAACGGATGGAATGTATAGTACCTGGTGGAAGACATAGTACCGGATGGAATATATACTACCTGGTGGAATACATAGTACCGAGTTAAATGCATAGTACCTGGTGGAATGCATCGTACCGGATGGAATATATACTACCTGGTGGAATACATAATACCGGATTGAATTATAATAACTGGTGGAATACATAACACCGGGTGGAATATCTAATACCTGGTGTAACACAGAGTATCGGATTAAATTATAGTACCTGGTGGAATACATAGTACTGGATTAAATGTATAGTACCTGGTGGAATACATAGTACCGATTTGAATGTATAGTACTTTATGTAATACATAGTACGGGTGGAATGTACCTGGGGGATATGCCAGTACCGCAACACGTGATAAGATAAGATAATATGCACCATCTAAGGAGACCAAGTTTAGAAGTATAAATATAGATACCTATATGTATATATCTACCTAATATACACATCTATAATTGTATGTACATATATATGTATGTGGTCTTCCAGTGGGGGCAGCACTATAAAGTCACCATGCGTCTCTCAAGTCGCTACCCATCCTGAAAGTACCTTAGATGTTGATAGGATGTAAAACCGCAACAAAACAAACAAACAAGAAACGCATATACAGACATACATGTCCATTATATATGATCACAGACATCAATAGATAGTTGGTTTGATGTGTGTATATTGGTCCATCTTTCATAATAAGCTAAGATTCCATATACGCGGTATGCGGCGGTGAATACGGCATGAAATACCGATGTGAATTCCTCTATTTCTTGCCACAAATCTGTGAACGAAAGTCAAAGTTGCTGGTCCCAGCATACATACCGTACACCACACAACACTCCCCGTAACACTATATACCAAGTATTACCTGCCATACATACCATACACCACATATCACACACCACACAACACTCCCCATAACACCATATACCAAGTATTACCCGCCATACATACCACACACCACACATCACACACAACACAACACTCCCCATAACACTATATACCAACTATTACCTGCCATACATACCATACACCACATATCACACACCACACAACACTCCCCATAACACTATATACCAACTATTACCTGCCATACATACCACACACCACATATCACACACCACACACCACAAGTATTACCAAGTATTACCTGCCATACATACCATACACCACATAACACACACCACCCAACACAAACCACACACCAAACAACACACAATATTCATATTATATTTGGTGTGTCTGATGTACATATATATATATATATATATATATATAGTTATGTATGTGAGTATATATATACAACTATATATATATATAAATATATCAGGGTACATAAATAGGATATATATATATATAGGTTGTGGCTACAAATGAAAAGGAACGAAAACAAGATAGTAATGGATTGGCAACTTTATATCAGTATATCGAACAATGGCTCGGGCACCCCAAAGACACTACAGAGTGTCCCCCAAACCATTAGCATCTTGTTGATTATCTGCCAACAGAGAAGCGACTCTAATATCATTAATTATTCTAATCGCAATAGGCGTTCTCAAATATGCAAAGATTGAATCACTCGACCAATCCCCCCTGACCCTTAATTCCTCCAGGGAGGCACCACACAAGGCCAATTAAGTGCAGCCCCCCCGACGGAGCGAATGTGACGATAACCCCGATGGGTCTAGGCCTGCCCTCCTGGCAAACAGCTTCAACATCCCCTGATAAATTTCATAAGTCATCGCAGAAGATCGAAGCTCCAACTCCGGTATCCTGAAGGCTGGTTCAGACTCATTGGCAGGAAGCTCAGAAAAATGAAGCCTGGTCCAATAGACCACACACAATGTTGTATCATGACAATTCGCTACCGGTATCTCCAATACCCGTTGACCAAATTGTATTGTCTTTGATCGCTTAACTCGTATGATCATCCCCCACCCAACAAAAATCGAAAATCCTCCCTATTCAAGACTGAGTCAGACAATGTCACTTGGCATTTTCGCAACAATGCTCTAAAACTACAAAGCACTGCAGCACGCCATGCCGTGTGCCCCGCACTGTTCTTTAAATTATAAAACATTTTGCGCAGCATACCAGGCAAAATCGGCTCAGCCTGACGTGGCGTATCACCCTTGGCACGCCTAATACCTTTCAAAGTCGTCTGTATTACAAACTCCTTATAGTCAATTACAGGTGACCCATTCTGTCACAAGAAGTAATTTAAACCACTCAGGTAGTTAATAATAGATTTATCCTTCAATGTTCTAGCAAGCCAAGTGGCGTATAGCGCGACCTGGTCAGCTGGGCAAGGCAAGGGAGAAAAATTCCTAAATTCATTAATGAATCCGAAATACTTTTTATCTGAACATCCCTAGCTGTAATTGAATTGGGCGCGTAGAACTTCTGCTGAAAAGCTTTCTGTTCTTCCTTTAACTCCCGGAAGTCTGAAACATAGAAGATTCTAATCAAAAACAAAACTACAACACATCCGATAAGCACTATCTACTTTACGTATCCTAACCTTAACATCACGTTCGTTCCAACGATCAGGGCATCACAAAATATATTATCCTCACTCGCTATATGCACAGCCGATAGGGTAAAGTTAAACTCAACCGACAGCCAAAACAGGCAACGGATGTAATACATAACTCCCACGGATTTAGATCTACCTGTACAAATAGCCGTTTGAACGGTGGTGTTATCAGTTATTACTAGCACATGACTATTCTTCCACCTACTTGCCCAAGCTGAAGCAGCAGCATAAACTCCCCACATCTCCTTCACATTTATTTGTGCTCTGGACGAACAGCTATCAACAGGGACATAATGGTGGCCCACCTCCCTCTTCAAGCCCTGCTCTGACTGTTTCTCGAATGTTCCAACTATCCAATCTTCCTGATGGATTGCTCCAAACCCCATAACGATGCATCGGTATACACCGACTGCACTGCAGCAAACTTACCAAGTATTGCAGCTATTCCGTTGAATTTACTTGCAAAACCCAACCACCACTTGATGTCCTCTCTGAATGCTGCGCTTAAGCGAGACTTATAATGGGCAGACCGTAGTCTTGCGATGATGTCGTAAACACGACGAGTGAATGTTCTGCCACCTCGAACTACCTTCGCGCAATGGGCCAATAAACCCCCTAAACGCTCTAACTCCCTTCTTGAAGCTCTCTTACGATCAACAAAACTGTCCAATGTCCTAATTAACTTCAACAATTTTTCCGCAGGGAGACACATTTCCATCTTGACCGTATCAATCATAATCCCTAAAAATCTAATATTAGTCGAAGGAGTCACCACCTTCGGGAAGCTTATAAAAAATCCTAACCTTCGCAACAGACATAGGACCGTAAACTGATCTCTACATGCCTCAGATAGTGAAGAAGCGATTACACAAAAATCATCCAAATAGTTCACTACCCTTTCAGCACCCTCACGTAATGCGCACCTAACAATGAAGTCCGACAGTTTCGAGAATATATATGGGCTCGACGACAGCCCCATACACAACCGATTATCTTCAAAATAGGTATAATCGTTGTCGCCATCAAAACACCACTTAATACCCTGTCGCTGCCTGTCTCGTTGATGAAAGGGAACCGCCCTATAGGCATCCTTTATATCCAAAATGGCTAGGTGGTCCCCCTGATGCATTAAGTTCATGACATCATCTACTCCATTATAATTAAATGCCGCCCAGCAGCTATCAGTACATCCATTCACCGACCCACCGTCGGGCTTACTGCAGTCCACCACGCACTGTCCACCGCCCCATCTTTGGGCACCACAAACATGTCGTGCACACAAATCGGTTTATCCACAACTTCTGTAATTGCACCAGACTCAACTTCCGCCAATAATCTTTTAGTAATTATAGCCCTATCTTTCTTAGATTTATTCTTCCTACCTGAAGGCTCACAGTATTTATTTATTACAGAGAATCCAAATACTACTCCGTTTAATAGAAATCTCCAATCCGGATCAGTGTCCCCCCGAAGAAACATTTCTGAAAAAAACCGGCAAGGTTTCAACTGTGACATGCGGCCAGCTATTCATGCGGCCAGCTATTCAGAACAGACACCATTCACACAATCAAGGTTCACATCAAAAGTACAGGAGGGACCCCCCAATTCCTGATACAAAGTCACCTTCCAACCAACTGCAACACCAATGTTGGTCACCATTAGTAATTCATCACTTGAATCAGTCAAATTGATCCAATTATGCAAACATATTTCGTTAGTAAAGAAATAACTAACACTCTCGGAAAGTCCATCGAGCTCAACATAACAGTCACTGCCGCGTCCATTCGCCACCGACGACGATTCCTTAGGAACGCTAAGACCATCCAGCACGCCATCTATTCCAGACAACACGGCAATCCCACCACTGTCAAGTGCCGGGCAATCATCGGTTGGTAAACCTATTACATCACCCTGGCAATTCATATCATCAACACTACCAATATCCTTATTGGCACTCGCCGAGTCGACACCGGCTATGTTGACCCAACTATCAGGCGCACTGGTCATGGTTGAGTTGAGCGATTCCACATGTCCAGCTGATCCAGGCACCGCCGGCAGTGGCGCCGGCCGGGCAATGGCGCCACCTGTCGCTTCTCGACAAATTATACTCCGATGTCGTCAGTCCTTACATTTCTGCCGGCGATGCCCAAATATGCAGTCCTCCTCTGTTTTCACACAGCCCGCTTCACTATTCCACCTAAAACATACACGATTCTCATTCACATGCTTAGTAGCACCGACACGCTTCACATTATAGTCACCTTGCTGTGACTTCTTAAATTTCATGCTCTGTGGTCCATAATAAGAAACACTAGTGCCCGTATTTGCTTTACCGAATGCAGAAAACCCGGATAATTCAGCGTGTTTCCGAATTGCTCTGTCATACTCAATATGGGCGACATCCGTAAAGTCATTAGTCATGGCTCGCAAACTGATAAAGCCAATATGCTCAAGGAGAGCCATATGGCCAGCAACTGTCATACATTCAATATCTAATGCCCATTTGGCAGTGGCGTGAATTAGTTCATGCGGGTTCAAATTTCGCATCTTCTTTTCCGCAAAAGTGAACTTTCTCAATGACCACTTACCCTTGCGCCGACTTGACGAACTGCCACTCCGCGAGCTTGAACTTGCGTGCCGGCGGCACCTCCTCCCACGCGACTGCCTCCGCGAGCGGCCATAGGCGGAATGGCCGGTACCGCCATTCACTCCCACTCGCACTTCCTCAGCTTCAGCCTTGACCTCTTCGCTGTCTTCGCCTCGCACACTCGCCTGCGCTCGTCCCTCGTCAATTAACTCCTCCTCCCTACGCAGTCGTTCACACTTTTCCTCTAGCCGCCTCACACGCCTCTTCAGTTCCATAGCTTCAATATCCTTCACGGCACTGCGCTCCCGCTCCTCTAGCCCAATGACCTCTACCTCATACGAAACCGCACCTGCCCCTGCCGCACCTGCCCCTGCCTCCTCCTCCTTCACTGAAGAGTGGGATGTGTCAAACGCCCAGCAGCTGCTTATATAGGCCGGCGCAGGGCCGCAGCACACAATGCAGCACAGCTCCGCAGCACAAGGAGCACAATGACAAACAATATGGGAAATTCAAAACAATCGAATAGCGATAACAATAACAAATAAAACAAGTAAAGTGTATTTTCCGCTGCCTATAGACGCATAACGTTTTATACGCCCTATATATATATATATTTATATATAATCACATACATATACATTTATGGATCACCCCAACTTTCTAATTATATAGATATAACCACAACCATAAATAATTATATCACACACAACAAATGTTGAAATATCATCACATACGTGTGATATACGTGTGTATATACATATATGATATGGAATGCATAGGAAAAACATACATAGATAGTTGCGGTGACCTATACGTTTATTATTACAGACATCATTAGATAGTTTGCGTGATATATATATATATATATATATATATCTATATATGTGATTATATGTATCTGAAAATATGTAGTTAGGGGTGATATATATAACCACATATATAAATACATCTGGCATCTGATATATATATATATATATATATATAATTACATATGCTATATTTGTGCATGTGATTACATGTTATATAAATAGATAGTGGCAGTGGTATATGTATATATATACATACATATATAATCACATACATAAATAGATAGTTAGGATGTGCGATATATATATATATATATATATATATATATATATATGTTCCTGTGGTTATATCCATATATATATAAATAGATAGTTGGGCGGATCTATATACATATATACATTCACACACATAAATATATAGTTGGCGTGTGATATATATAGATATAAGTATCCATATATATATATCCGTATATAGTTGGCGTGAGTGAGCGATATGGTGCGTGGGGGATTGCGACTGGCCGTTCGTGGCTAACGGCATTATCTGTTCCAGCGATAAGCTGTCGCCGGTATCGGCAGTGGCCGCCGCCCACCCGTCCCCCGTGGGACCCGGCTATATCCCACACAGGCCCGGGAGAACGCGTGTGCGCCGGTTTTACCTCCGGCACCCTATCCACACAGCAGGACTACCCACAAACTCTTAGTTCCCATCATGCCTCACACTACGGCACACATACCCAACACACTACGGACAGAACAAGCACACGCGGCATTAATAGAATGGGGCAAGGACTGGTTAGTGTCAGGATAATATGACTGAGTAGGATATCGAGTCATGGTGCTGGTCACTTGATTTCCCACTATAAAGTCACCACCATGAGTGTGCACCGTCACAAGTCGGTACTTATCCTGATATGACCTTAGATGTTGCCAGGACGTAAAACTCCAACAACAAACCAACCAACTCGGTATCCGGGTAATGTGACTGAGTGGTATATCAGGTCATTATGACAGCAACCTGCTCTTCCAGAGGAGCAGTACTATGAAGTCACGATAAGTGAGCACTGTTCGAAGTTGGTACCCGTCATGATACGACCCTAGATGTTGTCAGGACGTCAGACTCGAAGAAAGAAACAAACAAACATCTGACCGTGCCAATATCTGTCCATTACACCACTATTGACACCCTTCCCCATCATCATCATCATGCTGTCAGTCGCGATGCGACAAAGACTGCTTTCATTACTTGACTGCCACTCTCCATTTATGGTGTTTTATGCGGTTGTACATTTCATGAAAGCTGCCTGCAAAAGTGTTGAAGTGCTGCTGGTTTTTGCAAGTTACCAGCAGCACTCTCTCGGGGAGCAAATAGAGGTTTCACACCGGCAAGAACATGTCCAGACAGGCGCAAAACTATTTGTCCCTGCAGTGGCTGGTCTGGAGATGTTGGGAGTTCCATACATCAACCGCCCTTAATGCTGCCACAGTGACATGGTTTTCTGTTTAGGGTTTGCTCCCTCAGCCTTCGGTTCTGTCAAGAACCTGTACCACAAGGCAGTGGTTTACAACTCTGCAGGGCAGGGGCTTCAAACTCCCTGAGGTATTGCAATACCTGCAAACTCCCTGAGGTATTGCAATACCCTCCACCCTTCCCCACCCACTCAATATATCGCCACATGTAACACAAACGCACAACACTCACCACACCACATACTATCTATTAAATATCACACCCCTCACACCACACCTACCCCACTCAACACAAGCTCAACACACACACGCCACACCTGAGCTATCACAAACACACAGCACTCACCACACCACACACTATGTACTAATTATAACACCCCTCACACCACAGAGACCTCACACAATACAAGCTCAACACACATATTCCACACCCTAGATATCACACACACACAGCACTCACCACACCACACACTATCTACTAAATAGCACACCCCTCACACCACACATACCTCACCCAACACAAGCTCAACACACACACACCACATCCGAGATATCACAAACACACAACACTCACCACACCCACACTATCTACTAAATATCACACCCCTCACACCATACATACCTCACCCACCACAAGCTTAACATACACATGCTATATCTGAGATATCACAAACACAGAGCACTCACCACACCACACACTATCTACTAAATATCACATCCCTCACACCACACATACCTCACCCAGCACAAGCTCAACATATGCATGCCACACCCAAGATATGACAACACACACAGCACTCATCAGACCCCACACTATGTACTAAATATAACACCCCTCACACCACATAGACCTCACAACCTACAAGCTCAACACACATATGCCACATCCGAGATATCACAAACACACATCACTCACCACACCACACACTATCTAGTAAATATCACACCCCTCACACCAGACATACCTCACACAACACAACCTCAACACATGTACACCACATCCAAGATATCACAAACACACAATACTCACCACACCACACACTATCTACACAATATCACACCCCTCACACCACACAGACCTCACACAACACAAGCTCCTCACACAACACAAGCTCAACACATGCACGCCACATCCGAGATATCACAGATGCACAGCATTCACCAAACCCCCACACCATATTTCAAATATCTCACCACACATCACTCACACACCTCACACAACTCATTCCCAACAGACGCATCTCACACCGAAGAGTCCCACTCTGTCTCATACACCAGCACTGACACTCTCCACGCACTATATACCGTCATACCAACAGCACATATGACTAACCATGACACTATATACCAAGTGAATGTAATGTAGCATAAAATGGCCGGAAGACCAGTGCCTCGGCGCTGGAAAATACCTTTATTTGCTGAATAAAATTACCATTTACCAAAACAAAAAACAAAGAAAATACTGCCCACCAAACACACCATACACAACACACCACTCCCCATGATACTAGATGCCAACTACTACCCACCATATATACCATACACAACACTCACACTGACACTAGATACCAACTACTACCCATCATACATACCATACACACCACTCACCATGAACCTAGATACTAACTACTACCCATCATGCACACCGCACACAACACCACACAACACTCACCGTGACACTAGATACCAACTACTACCCATCATACATACCATACACAACACTCACCATGAACCTAGATACTAACTACTACCCATCATGCACACCGTACACAACACAACAAACACTCACACCGTACAAAACAAAACACTGACCATGACACGAGATACCAACTATTACCCATCATACATACCATACACAACACAACACTCATCATGGGGCTAGATACCAACTATTTCCCATCAAACATAATGTATACACCACACCACTCACAATGACACTAGACACCAACTACTCCCCATCATAGATACCGCACAAAACAAAACACTCACCATGAGACTAGATACCAATTACTACCCATCATACACACCACACCACTTACCATGACAGTATATACCAACTACTACCCATCATACACACCATACATACCACAACACTTACCATGACAGTAGATACCAACTACTACCCATCATACATACCATAGATAACACAACACTCACGATGACACTAGATGCCAACTACTACCCACCATACACACTGTACGCACCACAGCATTCACCATGACACTAGATGCCAACTACTACCCAGCATACATACCGTACACACCACTATCATGACACTAGATACCAACTACTACCCATCATACATACTGTACCCAACACAACACTCACCATGACACTAGATACCAGCTACTAACCACCATACATACCGTACACAACACAACACTCACAATGCCACTAGATACCAACTACTAACCAACATACATACATACCATTCACACTACAACACTCACCATGCCACTAGACACAACTGCTACCCATCATACATACATACCATACACACTACAACACTCAGCATGCCACTAGATACCAACTAGTACCCATCATACATAATACCATACCCACTACAACACTCACCATGACACTATACACCAACTACTACCCATCATACATACATACCGTACACAACACAACACTCACCATGCCACTAGATACCAACTACTACCCATCATACATACATACCATACACACTACAACACTCACCATGCCACTAGATACCAAATACTACCCATCATACATACATACCATACACCCTACAACACTCACCATGTCACTAGATACCAACTACTACCCATCATACATACATACCATACACACTGCAACACTCAGCATGCCACTATATACCAACTACTACCCATCATACATACATACCATACACACTGCAACACTCACCGTGCCACTAGATACCAACTACTACCAATCATACATACATACCATACACACTACAACACTCGGCATGCCACTATATACCAACTACTACCCATCATACATACCATACACATACAGTACACACCACAACCCTCACCATAACACTATATACCAAGGATTACCCGCCACACATACCATACACCACATATTACACACCACATAACACAAAACACACACCAAACAACACATGCCATATACTACACACCACATACCACACACCACTCACCAAACACTACAACCCCACACCTACCCACATATAAACATGTATGGCACATACACATACATGCCAGATCGTTCTAATTCTGAGTACATACCACACACCATACACATAAATCCACACGTCCATACGTTCTAAAATACACCACACACCACCCTCCACCAGTTACCCTCCACCAGCTACCCTCCACCAGCTACCCTCCACCAGCTACCCTCCACCAGCTACCCTCCACCAGCTATCCTCCACCAGCTACCCTCCACCAGCTACCCTCCACCATGTGCCCTCCACCAGCTACCCTCTACCAGCTACCCTCTACCAGCTACCACCCACCAGCTACCCTCCACCAGCTACCCTCTACCAGCTACCCTCCACCAGCTACCCTCCACCAGCTACCCTCCACCAGCTACCCTCTACCAGCTACACTCCACCAGATACCCTCCACCAGCTACCCTCTACCAGCTACCCTCCACCAGCTACCCTCCACCAGCTACCCTCCACCAGCTACCCTCTACCAGCTACCGTCCACCAGCTACCCTCCACCAGCTACCCTCCACCCTCCACCAGCTACCCTCCACCATCAACCCTCCAGTGCCCACCCTTCACCCTTTACCCTCCACCCGCCACCATCAACCTGTTGACCTGAGATATTGCTAGGTCGGTAAACCCCATCCGACAAACCTGATGTATACAGTGCATTATACATATACAGAATACTCCTTGTATATATTACACATAATCAAAGGTATATGCAGGATCAATAATATACATGTATATATAAATAAATACAGGGACAAATAGTGTTGCGCCTGTCTTGACATGTTCTTACCGGTGTGAAACCTCCATTTGCTCCCCGAGAGAGTGCAGCTGGTAACTTGCAAAAGCCAGCAGCAGCACTTCAACACTTTTGGAGGCAGCTTTCATGAAATGTACAACCGCACAAAACACCACCATACCACATGTGTATATATATACACAGTCAAACCTCTCTAAATCGACCGACAATGGGACCGGTTTTAAATGGTCCATTTCGTGAGGTGGTCGCTTTAGGGAGTTTTTAAAATTTGTACAATGGGCGATCGTTTGGGACCTAAATAAAGCAATCAATATAGGGGAGTGGTCGATCTGTGGAGGTGGTCGAGGTAAAATCGTAAAATGACTTTGAAGCGCGCCCTATCGTCAGGGGCTGTCGTTTCCCCACTTCACTATCGGGTCCCCAGGCCTACCGTCGTCGGTACGTGTCTGTACACGAACAGATAGCATGTGGATGTCCCACTGAAATGGGTCAAGAGGTGCCTAGGGGGGGGGGGGGGCAAGATGGAGGGGATGGGAGGGAGGGGGGGGGGGGGTAAAGACCCCTTCGACATGTCGCGTAGAGGATGGGTGATTGGGTGGTGCGATGGAAGTTCCGACAGAGCTGGGGGTTACTGCACTGGATGGTTGGGTTTATTTGTTTGTTTGTTGTTGTTTTACGTCCTAGCAACATATCAGGTCACATTAGGACGGGTACCGACTTGTGACAGTGCGCACTCATAGCGACTTTATAGTGCTGCCCCACTGGAAGCCCAGGCCGCCAGCACCATGCCCTGATATCCCACTCAGTCCATTATACTGACACTGAGCCAACCAGTCCTTGTCCGATTCTAATAATGCTGAGCGCCAGGCCAGGAAGCGACAAGTATCAATTTTTAAGTCATCGGTTTGACGCGACCCGGGTTCGAACCCACGACCTCACGATCTACCAACACGGTGATGGGTGTGTGTGTGAGGGGGGGGAGGGTGATGGTGGTGGTCTGCCGGATGGGGCTGGATGCAAGGCTTTTACTTCAGGGATGCTAGTATTCATTGGAATTTGCTTCTGCATAGCATGTATGTAACATATATATATATATATGCATATATAGACGTGTGTAATGTATATGTGTATGTAATAAATATATACATATGAAGAGCTCTTTTCCAAAACGTGATAAGCGCCAATAACAAAAATGGGCTTACAATGCCAATACTAAAGTGTGTAGATAGTTTTTTGGTATAGCGCTCTTCATATACATAAAGACCTCTTCACAGACATATATATATATATACCTATGTCTGCTGCATAAGCATTATCCAAGTACAATTATCCGTAAACTGATTACCTTTGAACTGTGCCTCTGCTTGGCACCTTGCTTGACACCTCACAACTAGTGACACTTAACAACTCAAGTGAATGGACAGGCTCTCTGCCTTGCATGGTGCTGTCACCTAGCCTATTCACCTGTCATGTTTCAGCCTCTTCCCTGTAATATTCGCGTAACAATGAAGAGCTCTTTTCCATAACCCGATCTATGAACTTAGCGTTGGCATTGCAAACTATTTTTTTTGGATTGGCGCTTATTGCATTTTGGAAAGGAGCTCTTCATGTATATATGCTATGTATGTATAATATGTATGTAATATATACACACATATATATGCAATACATGTGTGTGGGGTGTTTTTGCATCCTGGCAACATCTAAGGTCACATCAGGATGGGTACCGACTTGTAGCAATGCACACTCATGGTTATTTGATCAATTCTGCCCACTGGAAGACCAGGTTGCAGGGACCCTGACCAGATTTCCCATTCAGTTACGTTATCCTGATGCTGAGCTACCATTACACTACCTAGGCTTTCCGATGCAATCACTCTCCCAACCGATACATTTCTACGCATTTCCTTGGTTGAGAAGTCAGTGCAAACGACTACAATATTATAGCCATGCTCGTTAATCTTGTTGATTTGAACTCACACTGGCAAAAGTACTGATGCCAGCCTAACTTCCAATGACTATTGGAGAATCAGGCCGTTGGCAGCATGACCTAGTATCCTACTCAGTCACATTATTCTGGTATTCAACCAACCACACATTGGGCTACTCTAATAATGCCAACCGCCAGGCTAGGTAAGCAGTTGTATCAATTTTGTAACTCATTGATTTGAGTCGAGCTGGGTTCGAACACACGACCTCTCGCAATGGAAGCCAGCCAGTGTTCTTCCCGACCTGGTGTCCGGGATGTCGGGTGTTTGTTCTATGTCTCGTTTGTTCAGGGATGAAAGTGGTCTCTGGGAAAAAAAGCGGAAATGCCGATATTCTCTCATAGGTTTAGCATTGTCAGGGAATCGCGGAAAAATACCAGAAGTCAGGTCTCAACTAACCTTGTTGTGATCGCATTATCGCCCATATCCAACAGTTTCTTGCTTAGGTTTTATGTTCTACCTACATCTAAGGTCATATAAGAACGGGATTCAAACCACCCAACAGTTGTCATATACATCCCATATTTTGAAATTGTGTTTAACGTTAATCAGTGAATATAAGAAATCCCGGAAATCCGCGAAACCGCGGAGGTCTGTCATCTCTGTTTGTTGTTGTTTTACGTCCTAGTAACATCTAAGGTCCTATCGGGATCTCGGAAGCTGGCAATGTTGGATATTGCTCCGGGGCCCAGACTGAGTTGGAAGAAGCTTTAGTCATGCCTGCGGGTAGAATATCCATTAGGTGTGAGTGCGACTCGCATATATACAAAAATAACGACAATAATAGACCTTCTAGCATAGGTGTAGGAAAAATACTTCCAAAGTTACCACGGCAGTGAACAATGGTGCTGGACTCACAGGGAGTGGTGGGTGGGCTTGCTTGGTTGGTGATTGCAGTTTTAAGTCCTGGCAACATCTGAGGTCATATCAGGGCAGGCATTGACTTGTGACAGTGTACACTTCTCTCTACTTTATAGTGTTGCCCCATTGCGAGACAAGGGCACCAACACCATGACCTGATATCCCACTCAGTGACATTATCCTGAAACTGAGCAAACCACTCGTGGGTGGGTTTGTGTAGTGGGTGAGTAAAAGTGGTTATGTGTAGAGCATACAAGCTGCACGTCTCCTAAGGGGGATAGTGTGACATGCTGCTTTGATTTGCCTCATCTTGCCGACCGGAAGTGATTGCCTATTCAATGAGGGCGTTAGCTTCCCATTGTGAAGGTCGGGGGTTTGAATTCCGACCGCATCAAACAAATCACTTATAAATATGTATAATTGTCACTTCCTAGCTAGGCACTCGGCATTACGAAAGATGGCACAAGGTCTGGTTGGCTCAGTGGTAGGATAATGTGACTGAGTGGGATATTAGGTCATGGTGTCAGCAGCTTTGTCTCCCAGTGGGACAGAACTATGAAGTAGCCATGAGTGCACACTGTCAGAAGTCTGTAACCATCCTGATATGATTGATTGATGTGTATGCGTCCAATGCAATGTCAGCAACAAAGGTCATCAACAAGGTGAGAAGTGCTCAACTTGTATTCTGTTGTAATATTATTCACTAATCGTTTTTGCACAGAACGCAGAGAATCGTATTTTGATCAATTATGGGTTAAAATACATCAACAAAATTAAAAGCTCACAATCATGGAAATTGCGGCCAACTAAAATATGTGCAGATATAACCTTAGATATCGCTAGGAAGTAAAACCTGTCACAAGTCGGTACCTGTCATGATATGACCTTAGATTTGAGCAGATCGTTAAACTCCAACTACCAAACATCAATATGCCTGATTTCATTATTTCGGTTTTAGAGAGTGTCGGGGGTAGGGAAATCAGCACGTCCATTCTTATCCGATAATCTCAACCTTGCATTGTGGGGAATGACGGTTTGTTTGTTTATTGTTGTTTTGCGTTCTAGCAACATCGAAGGTCATATCAGGACGGCCACGGACTTGTAACAGTGCGCACTTATGGCGACGTTATAGTGCTGCCCCACTGGGATACCAGTATCAATTCGTAAGTCATTGGTTTGACGCGACCACATACTTTTCGGGGGAGGGAGGCAAGACCAGAGAGGTTGAATCTAAAAGTGGGCAGACAAGAGAGGGTAGAGGTGGGGCGGGGGGGTGCAGAGGTGTGTGCAGGGTTTGTTTGCAGGGTTTGTTTGCAGAGGCAATGGTTGTGTTATTGGGAGGTGTACCGCTTAAATCTCCTGGTTCGGTCGCCCTACCCGGCTATAACTAGATGCAACCCAGACATACCCAGCTCCACTCAGGTATAGCCAGGTATAGTCTGCCATAGCCAGCCATAGCCAGCCATAACCTACGGGAGCCAGTCACAGCCAGCCATAGCTAGCCAAAGCCAGACATCGCCAGCCATTGATCATAGTTAGCGTCAGCCACTTATAGTCAGATATAGCCATCCATAGCCAACCATTGTCAGATATTACCTGCCATAGCCTGCAAGAGTTAGCGATAGCTAGCTGTAGCCAGTTAAAATCAGTCATAGCCAGCTATAACCATCCATACTCAGCCATAAGCAGCCATTGCCAGCCATAGTCAGGCACACCTAACCATAGGTAGCCATAACCTGCCTTAGCCAGCTAGAAGCAGCCGTGGCCACCCAAATGCAGCCAAAGACAGTCATATCCTGCCTCACCCAGCCAGACCCAGCCAGAGGTGGCCATACTCAGCAATAGGCAACTACCCTCAGCCAGAGGCAGCCAATACCAGCCATAGACAGGCATATTTAACCATAGCCATAAGTTTCCATAGCTAGCCAAGGCCAGTCACATCCTACCTTACCCAGCCAAACCAGGTCAGAACCTGCCTTACCCAGCCATAGTCAGCCATGGCCAGCCATAGCCAGCCAAAGCCAAACTTAGGCAGCCATAACAAGCCACACCCAGCCATACCCAGCCATAACCTGCCATAGCCTGTCTAACCAATACCAGACGAGCATCGAGGGCCACTAATATTAGCTAGAGCCAATCGAATGATCGGTGTCCCTTCAACTGCCTGGAGATTGTCAGCCTCCCCACCCGACAGCCATCCCCACCCCACCCCCACACCACACCCTCCACCCCATTGCCTATTATTTGTATTGCATCCGGTTGATCGGCAGCTGGCGAGCCGAGCCGAGGCAGATGGTTAAAGATGGGGTGCTGTGTTTAATGGGGATGGACGATGGGGCTGGCCAGTCTGATGGCCCTGGACCCCCCCCCCGCCGCGCACACACACCCACACCCACACATCCAGCCTGCTCCTCTCCGCCCCCCCCCTCTGCCCGCTCAACCCTCGTCTCTCTCCACTCATGGGCGCTGCCGAAGGCCTAGAAAGATAAGTGTGGTCAAGGGTACAGTATGGGATTCTGAGCTCATAAGAAGTCAATAGGTCGAGGTGGGAGGGATCCCTCCGTACGCACTGCGTACTAATGCAGCCTGTGTGGGGTTAGGGGTGGGGGTAGGGTGGGGGTAGGGGTGGGGGTGGGGAGAGGGGGGCAGGGGAGGAGGGTGTGCAGCTATCTCAGGTAGGCCTCTGTTGTGTACAGATACGTAAAGGGCACTGAACATAGACTGCTCTGTTCCAGTTAGTGGTCAGTCACTGAGAGTGTGAGAATGTAATACTCTACACTTAAGGCAGTGTATCCATAGACTATTCTATTCCCTTGTGGCATGTTCCCTTGTTTCATGTTCACTGTTAACATCGTGATGCGCCAAACAGACAATGAACCTGTGTTTCGCTTAGGAGCTGTTCCCATAGGTTGGACCCACGGACCGTATGGTCTTGTGCAGTGAAGATGAATTGACATGTTTATTGCCTGTGTGGCAAGTCACAAGGGAACAAGGGAACACCGAACAAGGGAACACACCAAAAGGGACAGTGACATGACCAACACACCTTTACTTACTTCCAATTATCAGTATCGAACATGAGGTAGTATGGTTTGTAGAATTTGACATGATCCATTCTCTATGAGTTATTTAAGAGTACAACCACGGTCTGACTGTTTCTGTGGTCAAGCTATAGCTCTATTAGTGTCATTCAGCTCTAGCGTTTGCCATCAGTAACTTCGGTTACTGGTTATTACAAGCGTGAAATATAGTGTAAATACACTATCTTCTAAGCTAAATATGAAAGCTTTTGAATCTGACTTGACACCTATGTAAGTCCACGTTTTCCGTTCTCTGCGTGACGGCACAGAACCAATAATGGCTTGCCAATCCCGACCATTTGGGTTCAAACTTAAATAGACCACTGTAAGTGTGGTTTTCTATTAAACTATTCAAGTAAGGAATGCATGGTAACCAGACCTTTAAGGACCAACGTGTGAACCTAGCAAATCACAGAATAGAATTTCCTGTAAAAAAAAAAAGGAAATCAAAATAAGCAGCCACATAGAAAGAAAAATAATTAAATAAATCATGTCCTCTTGCATCTCAGTCCTTCACCGCTTCGCTTCGTGTATGGTTACCACGTGACCCATCCATCGTCTACCCATAGTTCCAGGTCCGGCAGCAACTATTTATGCACCTGGCACAGGCGGCTTCTCACAATGGTACCCCCCCCCATACACACACATATGCACAGCCGCCCCCACACCCCCATACACAACCCTCTGCACCGCACCGCACCTCACCGCACCGCACCTCACCGCACCGCACCGCACCGCACCCTGAACACCCACACTCACACCCTCACTCTACACTCACCACCATTCCCCGTTCCCCCGCATCCGCGAACCGCACCCACTCTCCCCACCTCCACCTCATCCACCATCCCCAACCACACCACACCATACAGCTGCAGACAACCTATACTTCCACCTGAAACCACACACCCCAACGCCTGCCATACCAAACACACTCTACCCACACCACACAGGGCCACTCCCAGACTCTTCCATCCCCCCTCCTCACCCCTACCCCGCCAATCCACCCCTACTCCGCCAACCTCAGCCACCCAAACCTCATCCAACTAGCCTAATGCAGTCCTGCTGGTTGTGAGTTGCATACAGGAGCTTCTCTCTTCTCCACCCCCACCCCCACCCTCATTCCCCACCACCACTACACTGGTTTCCTGCTCATCTAAAGGGTCACAGATTCGACTCGGATATAGATTGAGCACAGTGCCTGAAGCCATGTCTGGTTTCTGTGAGATGTCAAATAGAAATCATCCATGGCTTGCTGAAGATGGCGTGATATGCGTGGTATACAGCGCGGCACGACCAGAGTAGATGGTCTCCAACGGAACAGCTTTTTACAGCTGAACAGCCCGTCCATAACTGAACATCGATTTTCTACTTGAGCAACCCTTCACTATCTGACCATCCATTCCCTACCTTAACATTCCTTCCCTACCTTCAAATCCCATCCCTACCTGAACAGGCAATCAACAAATGAACATAATGTACCTAATTGCACATCTCATTCCTAATTAAGCAGCCTATACCTAACTGACCACCTCCTCTCTAATTGAACCGCTCCTGTCTAATCTGAACAGCCCTGTCCAACTGAACACCTGTTATCTAGCTGAAGAACGCTCCATAATCCAAACACCCCATTTCTATTTGAGGGGGTTGTGTCTCATTGAAGAAACAGTCTTTATCTAGTTGAACAGCCAATATCTAACTTAACAACGAGTCTATAAGGAATCGACCAGTATCTAAATCAACAGCCAATATATCTAACTGAACAATTTGTCTAAAAGAAAACACCCAGTCGTAACTAAATGATAAATATTACTGAACAACCACTACCTAACCGAATAACTGTCATTGAAGAAACAGTCTTTAACTGAACAAGCAGTGTCTAGTTGAACAGCCAATATATAACTTAACAACGTGGCTATAAGGAATCGATCAGTATCTAAGTCAACAGCCAATATAGCTAACATAACAATTTGTCTAAATGCAAACAACCAGTCTCTAACTAAACGATAAATATTACTGAAAAACTGATATTTAACCGAATAAATAGGCTAGAAGAGGACAACCAGTAATTATCTGAACAACCAATAACTAACTCAACAACCTATCTAAATCAACGCCTAGTCTATAATAAAACAACTATTCTCTAACTGACCAACAACTATCTCGCTGAACAAGGAGTCTATAAGAAAACAACTAGTCTAAACTGAACAATCAATAGTTAACTGAACAACCAATATAATAGAAAACAACGGAACAGCTTGCCCCTAAGCTCCCCCCAACTGTAAGCACCCATTTCTCCCCCCCCCCCCTACCCCAGACGCCCCTTCGACCCACCACCCCTACCCCCACCACCACCACACCGCCCCACCACGGCTGGGTCCCCCTTTTTATTGGACCCTGCTCACCCATATAGCCCACCGGTACCTTTAGGAATGAAAATGGTCTGCAACAAAAGACGCAGATATCAAGATGAGACCTTGGCGACAACGTCAAATTTCCGTGAAAATGCAGATTTCCCCCCATAGGATTAGCACTGTCAGGGAATTGCGGGATAAAGCCGGAAGTGATGTGTGTTGTGACTGTTTTATCACCCAAGCTTAACATATATGATCATATAAGAACAGGATTCGGACTAATCAATTGCTACATATATATATATTTACATATATATATATTTACATATATGGGTCAGCCTCACGAAAAACGGGCCAATTGGTGGAAGTTGTCGGCGTCGAGCATAGATGTCGGCATCGATCGGTATAATTATAGTTTAGCATTGACAGAGATGTTGGAAAGTCCTAAATTTATACTGAATGTATAGGTCGAGAAAATACAACAACCTTATTTGTTTCTAGGATAATTTAATATAAAACAAAGAAATGAACAAGACTTTAAGAATTGCAATGCCGACATCTATTAAAGTTGTCGGCATCGATCATTGGATGTCGGCGTCGATCGGTATAATTATAGTTTAGCATTGACAGAGATGCTGGAAAGCCCTTAAATGTATACTGAATGTATAGGTCGAGAAAATACAACAACCTTATTTGTTTCTAGGATAATTTAATATGAAACAAAGAAATGCAATACACTTTTAAGAATTGCGATGCCGACATCTTCAGTTGACTACCGATTGGCCTGTTTTCGTGAGGCTGACCCATATATATATTTAATATTGTCAATTTATGAATGTTAATCAGTGAATATCCACAATTGCGGAAATCCACGAAATCTTTGATCCCCGCACCTTTAAGACCTCCAACTTACACTGCGCATGCCCAGCTGTCGCGCTCCATCCGGTCAGCTGTGCGTGCACCACATCCCGTGTCGATATGGCGACCATTCAGGGCCGTGTCAGTATGGATCGATGTCGGCATCAGGATGCACCCGGCCACGAGATGACACTGGAAGTAGGAGTTTAATTGTCTGTGCTACCAGGGGTGAAGCCCCATGAGTTTCTCCGCTGAGACCCTGCCACCCCTCCCACTCCCCCTTCTCGTTCCACTCGCCAGATCCGGTCCCCCCTTTCCAGGCTGGGGCCGGTCCCTGCTGGGATATCGATGTGTTCCCAAAATATTGGGTTTGCCCCCATGTTATAAGCCGCTGAAGTCTGCATTTATGTACAATTGTCCAGTATCACATCTCAGCTCTCAAGGTCGTGGGTTGCCGTAACTGTGGTTTAAGCTTGCAATCTTAGTCCATATATGTTTGTAGTATATATATATATAATATTGTCAATTTATGAACGTTAATCAGTGAATATCAACACTTGGGGAAATCCGTGAAATTGCGGAGATCTTTGATCCCCGCACACCGTGTCCCGTGTGGATACGACAACCATGCAGGGCCATATCAGTGTGGATTGATGTTGGCATCAGGATGCACCCCCCCCCCCCCCACACGAGATGCCACTGG
The DNA here is from genome assembly GCA_030323885.1 of Branchipolynoe longqiensis. NCBI lineage: Eukaryota > Metazoa > Annelida > Polychaeta > Phyllodocida > Polynoidae > Branchipolynoe > Branchipolynoe longqiensis. The sequence continues at coordinate 72,881,539 of CM059188.1, forward strand.
AAGTAGGAGTTTAATTGTGTGTGCTACCAGGGAAGAAGCACCATGATATTGTCGGCTGACCCCCGCCACCCATCTCACTTCCTCAGCCCCTTCCATCACCGCCTCCCATACACCACCCCCCACCTCCACTGCTACTGGTTGGGGCTGGTCACTGCTGGTATATCGACGGGTTCCCAGAGTATTGGCTTTACTCCCATGTTGTAAGCCGCTGAAGTTGGCATTGACGCACAATTGTCCGGTATCAAATCTCAGCTTTAAGGGTCGTTTGCCGCAGTTACTGGGGTGGAACCAATTTTAGTCCATATCTGTTTATACTGATACTCCCCATTATCGCCCTTAATAATAATAGGGTGCGTGTATCAGTGGCCGGCCACCTTACCTACCACCCCCATTTCCAAGTGGGATATTCTATGCGGGTGAAGCTGTGCACCCAGCTTTCCCACATTCATCACACCATACAATACATATATATATACATATATAAATATACATGTATATAGGTGTATATAGGTGCCAACATCTGGTGGATGTGAGGTTGCCTGCAGGTGGTGCAAGCGGTTAAGTGCGGAGTCTCACAGAGTATAACAATATCAATAATATCAATATCAACAATATCAATAACATCATTAATCACAACAAGTCCCTTACATATCTGTATACACGTATAATGCGTTATAAATCACATACATATATATATGTACATGTACATACCCACAGTTTGAGAGATGTTATATAGCTTAGTAATGAATAGGTGACTCCCAGCCACACCCGGCCACACCTAGCCACACCCGACATCACCCAGCCAAACCCAGCCATACAAAGCCAAACCCAGTCAGACGAAGCCACATCCAGCCATACGAAGCTACACCCAGCCACTTGAAGCCACGCCCAGCCACAGTAAGTCACTCCCAGGCATCCAAAGACACACCCAGCCATACGAAGCCACACCCAGCCACGCGAAGCCACACCCAGCCACAGTAAGCCACTCCCAGCCATCCAAAGCCACACCCAGCCACACTAAGCCACACCCAGCCATACAAAGCCACATCCAGCTAATGCACCCACACCCACCCACACAACACCACACACAGCCACACACAGCCATACTCGCCCACACCCAAACGTACTCGTCCACACCCAGACACACCCAGCCACATCCAGCCATACCCACCTTCACCCACACAACCATACAACTTCATACCCAGCCACACCCAGCCACACCTAGCAAAATGAATCAACACACAGCCATACCTAGGTCCTAGATCTAGGTCTAAACAGCCCAATGATAATCATATAAAAGTCAAATGTACCTCATCCCTCTCTCTCCAACACACACCTTACTCATGATGGACATTATTTACGCCTAGTAGCACTCAGAAGCGAATCATTTTGCTCCTTTGTGCAACTGCTGGCTTACCGGGACTCCCAAGCACCATTGCCAGGCATGTCATGCCATCAGGCAATTCCCTCTCTTCAGCAGGACAGAAAAGCAATCGCTGAAAGGAGCGATACCGGCGATAAGACGAGGGAATTGAGCCGTTAACGGGTGAAGAAACGATGCTGAGACAGAGAGTAATGCCAGGCACGGATGACAGACAATTCATCGCCCAAATTAGGGGGCCAACGAATCCGGTCATCGCTGATAATTTCCCACGAGAAAACCTAGCAAAATGATTGACCAAAAGAAAATTCTAGGTACATTGTATTCATCATAACCACCCTAAATAATACTTGGATTCAATGAGTTACAGAGTAGAGCAATAAGGACTGCCCGGTTGCCCGGGGCACCTAGTTTACTTGGTCGGGCACGTGAAGTTCTTGGTCACTGGCCCGAATGGGCAAGTCTTATTTTTCTGATATGCGGTAGCAGATTTTAGTTTCAATTGGCTGACTTGGGCTTGGGAAAGTAGTTTTGACACTTGGGCAAGTAGAAAATTCATTCACTTGCCTGATCCATATCCAGTTTCAGTTGTTGTTATTCCTGTAATTTGGCTAGCATGGAATCCATTCTTTCTTGGAGTTGGACAATTAGGTGGAAATAAGTAACTGGATTTCCCAATGTTGGGTTAAAGCTGAATAGTCACATGAAAGCATAACATTTTGTAAAGCCAGAACCCTTATCTAGATTTCATTATACAAATTTAATTTAGATAATGGTGCTCTTATTAAACATTTGTTGCTGCTTTGAAGGAAATACTAAGTCAATGTAATAAAACATATTACCGCGCTGCTGAAGTCTATGTCAACAAATCTTTGACGTGCATGCCAGAATAATCTTTTACATGTTACTTCAGATATGTCCAACCACAGCCTTTTGAAAAAAAATAATCTCCAACTAGTAGATTATAATGATGAAATTATTGAATGTATCTTTTAAAAAATAACAGAAACTCAAAACCATTGGCCTATGCTAATTTAATGAATGAAGGAAAACATGAATATGTACTATAAGTGATGGCAGTATTGCAGCCAGAGATTGAGAACTGTACTGCTAGATTTACTCCTGCAGTATATGCGTGCACTGACCTTAGACGAGTCTAGGATGTAAAACGCCAACAAACAAACAATCTGTTTCAGGGTACAAGATTTTGCAGATAAACAAGAAACTGATCGCTTAGAGAGGTCTTAAGAGCCAGAACAACAACTGCACAGTGAGACTCTTTCAGCTCTCCTTTGATTACACGCTCAATACGAAATATCACGATTGCTGACTCATTCAATTTGGCATTGGACTAAAGGATCTCCATAGTATTCCATTGCCAAGCTTCAATTTCTTAATTGTCAATCAAGGGGCTGTGTTCAACATATCGCCTCTTTGTGTAATTTGAATCCCCTCTTTCTGAGCTACCTTCCCTTTTCTTTAAGAACAAAATGAATTAATTGTTATTGCATTCGTTGAGTAAGCTTTGGAAATTTCAATCTCAGACAATTGTGCTTCCACATTTTCACTGCACCTTACCCTATCTTAATAATGCTGAGTGTCAGGCTAGGTAGCGACAAGTATAATTCTTTAATCTCATTGGCTTGTTTCAGCCAGGGTTTTAACCACATAACATGGAATCCCGCAACTTGTCACATGGGAAGCGTGTCCTGATATGACCTTATATGTTGCTAGGACGTAAAACAACAATACACGAACATGGGAAGCGGATGCTAATGTAAAGTAAAGCTTCTTTTAGTTACCGACACCTCTAGCCCACATTCATTTTTTTTATCGTTTCATCAGCTATTGGACGTCAAACATATGGTAATTCTGACATATTTCTTTGGAGGAAACCCGCTGCTGCCACATAGGCTACTCTTTCTGAGCAGCAGGAAGCAGTCCTCGATATGCACTTTCCCACAGACAGGACAGCACATACCACAGCATTTGCTGAACCAGTTGTCGACCACTGATTGTGGAAAGGAGATGTTCAACTCATTCAGCCATCCTGTCTGGTTCACTTTTATGTCCTGACAAACGTGACTAATTATCACCTATTGTTTTTATGTCAATTCACTGCTTCTAGCTGGCAGAATGTGTGCATGCCATCACCATCTTATCCTCCTACCCCCCAGACCCACTGCAGCTGTCGCCACGACACGTGGCGGTAGAACCCTGAACTGACTGAAGACCCATTGATTGGTGTGCCAATTAATTTAAGGTTAAATCGAAAACGAGGCTAGAATCGTGCGGATAATTGGTAACGGCCATCGAAGAAAATGAAGGGGTCCCACCTACCACACACACACACGCCGACAATAATCCCAGATCAAAACTCCATGCATGAAATGAGAGGAGGGGGGGGGGAATCAGAAGGTTTTACAGTAGAGATCATTAATAAAACATGCCAAGTTATTTGGGGCGGTTATTCAAATCCTGTGTTAGGATTGTTGATCGCTTGCATCTGTAAGCATATAGAAATGCTGGTTGCTGACCTCAGCATCTCTCACACACCTCTTAATTCTTCCCCACCCCTTAATTATTCCCTCCCTTCCCGTACACCCAGCAGCTATAGGTTACTGCAGTCCATTAATAACTTTATATTACATTAATGATGTGCAGAAAGGTACCTTGTTGATGTCTCTCCAATGACACATTGCCAAGAACCTTCTTCTCCCATCCCCCATCCCGCATATACAATTAATGTTCCCAAAAAGATTGTATATGAGACTGTCTCAAAAGGTCCTAAGCAATATGGGACAAAACTTTGTCCATAGTAACGATCAACACACTATATGCTTATGCATTTGCTCATGATAAACTGATTAGTTTTTTACATGGTGTTTCATAATCCCAATAGAATACATATTGATTTGAAGCAAATGTCCTTGTGTTTTCAGTGTAACCATTTCTGTGCTGTTTTGTGTCAATCGTTACTATGGACAAAAATACGAAGAGTTAGCACCTTTTGAGACAGGCTCATATGCCAAACAAATGTCTGAAATCGGCCTACTACAGTTCCCTGACAAACTGATTGTAGATTGTAGAGAAGAAGAGTAATAATACACTATTTTGAAAGTAAACCATTACTTTGGACAACAAACATTGTATTTGTTGTTCACTCAAGTACCCAAATAGGAAACTTGAGTAAGACAGGTCTGCGCTGGTTATGTACAATGATATGATACCGACAGGATTAGTTCTTCCCATTGTCGTTAGAGGGGGGGGGGGGTGGTTGCGGAAATATCCTAAAGAAGTGGGTTATCATTGATTGCCTTGCGCTCTATATGTAACTGCATAACAAACATAACAAGAGGATCATCAATTTCTGGGGATTGAGATGCTGGGCCTGCTGAACTTGTCCATCTAGCTAGCAGCAAGCATGGTCTACGAGAACCTGTCACGACTGTCAAGTATCATAATTCTTAATTCTTGAATTTGAATTGACACCTCTGTGTTTGAATCCCAGGACCTACCAAAATGGGGGCTGGCCGCTCAACTCATTTGGCCATTCGGTCTTAAAGGAATATTAGAGGGAGGTTACAAAGCTTGTTACTACTACTAGCACTAGTCAAGTTAGAGCATATGCAGATAAGGTTTCTAGCATATGTCCACACGCTGTCACGTGACTAGAGTCGAGTCTCATAACCTCCTTCGCATCCCTTTAAGTCAGGTCATGTGTTATCCGGCAATGAAGGTTCTGAAACTGGACACTGGTTGCAGTGATTCGATATGTGACCTTCTGTAGGGGAAGTGAGCCAGCGCTCTTAGTGATGCAGTTAGGTCGATTACATCATGATGCCTACATAGTCTAACCAGTGCAGGGTGGCAGAAAGCTGGGTCTAGATTGCAGTATAACTATTCTGTTTACAGATTCTACATGGACTAATCATACATATATATATATATATATATATATATATTTATAAAAAAATGTTCTTTGATATACATTTATATATATTTATATATCTTCACATATATTCATATATATAAATGCAGGAGTAATAAACATGTAATTCCCGTCTGTCCCTTTATACTCGAATAATGCTTATGCATCACATATATATATATATATTTATGTATATATATATATCTATATATGTCTATATGTATTTGTATATATTTGTATACATGTGTATATGTGCATATAATTGGATATATTATATAGATACCTATATATATGAAGAGTTCAGGTGCAAAACCACGTAAACGGGAATCCAGGAATGGAGTTTAAATAAAAGATTTGTACCTGAAAATAATTGTAATACTAACTGATTCCATTTTTCATATGATGGCATGGTTATGTAGATATGAACAAAAGAATAAAAGAATAAGAATATAACAAAAATAAACTTTTTGAAGGTTCGATTCCAATGTTTATCTCCATTTTTGGATTGGTAGTTATGTGGTTTTGCGCCTGAACCCTTCATATATACATGTGTAGCGAGAAGTATCAATTTTATCATAGCTTTGACTCTGCTGAGATTTGACTCCACAACAGAGGAAGCCAGCGAGCGCATTTACTGACCCATCCATCACCTCCTACATTCTGTGAAGAAAGAACTCCGGAAAATTCTAAAAGTGACGGCTGAATGCAGTAAATTGTAGCACAGTCCCAGTTTGTCACCGGCTAAAGCTTCCATTCCAGTCACGTGGTGGTCAGCATATTCCGGTTGCGCCTATTTCTGGTCAGCATCAATCCAGCCGACTGCCTGGAATGTGTACGCAATTGATGGCGGCACAAAGTCAGGGAATGACAGTCGATATTAGGTACCTCCCTCCGACGGGATTCTGTCTCTGAATAGGTGGGAGTGCAGGCTTCCATTGTGGAACATCGAGAGTTCAAAATCTAGCTGAGTCAATCCAATGACTTACTAAATTGATACTTGTCGCTATCTAACCTGGTGCTAGGTAATACTAGGATATGGCAGTGCCTGGTTAGCTCAGTGTTAGGATAATGTGACTGAGTGGTCAATTGTGTCATGATGCTGGTGCCTTGGTCCCCCAGTACAGACTGACCTCTCATGCAAGGAGTCATATATGCAGGGGGGCATGGGCAGGGTGATTGCATTGGGGAGCATAGTTAGTCTAATGGTTATGATACTAGTCCCGGAATGGCAATCAGGCCACTGGCACCATGACAGATTATCATGCCACTGAGAGCTAACCAGTCCTTGCCCTATCATATTAATGCCGAGTGCCAGACTAGGAACTGACACGTATCAGTTTTTATAAATCATTGGTTTGACTCGACCGGGAACTGAACTCCCGACCTCCCGCGTGCGAGAATGCTCTTTACCGCTTCGACAACGACACCAAGTTAGATAACTGCGAATCCAACACATTCACTCCTATGTATCTGCCAACCTAAGAGTACCTTTGCTACCAAGGTTAAACTGGCACACCCCGGCACTTTGTGCCCAGCTCACACACAATCCACCCATCTGACCTTCATGGACTCTCAAGCCTCTGTGTTTGCCGGGCACACTATATGTATGCATCACAGTGCACTGCTCGGGTTATCTTTACGGACGACTCCCCTCCCCCTCCTACCGCAGCACCACCACGCACCACCACCTACCTACACACCGACCGCCATTCACCCACCCACCGACCACCCACCAATCGACCACCCATCTAACAACAGTCTATCCTCCTGCTCACCTACCCACACTCCCAGCCACACAATACATCCCGAGCTACATACACAATAAGATGACCATCCCCGACCTATCCACCAACACACCAACATGCTCACTCACATACCCATACATCGATACCATACGCCTACACATCTAAACATCGATACCATACGCCTACACAGCTATCGATACCATACACCAAAACACAGACAGCCCTACACCCCACCACACCCACAAAACTACGCACACACAAAGCCACTCAACCACCCATTCACACCCTCACACGCACAGACACCCCCAATACTCACACCACATACCCAATCCCACACACATACCTACACACCCACACTCCAACATACCCACTTACACACCCGCACACATACCAGCATACATCTAATACACATACCCACATCCACATAGTGACATACCCACTCCCATTTCACCACACATACCTCTACACACCCACACTCCAACATACCCACTCACCCACCCACAGGCCTAAACATCCACGAACTAACATCACCACCCCCACCTTCCACACACCCACGCCCCGAATACCCACACAGAGCTGTCCATACACACCCACACCGACATACCCACTCTCACTTCCACACACACATGCCATGCACTTACATCTTCATCTCCCACACACCCACACCCACACTACACCCAGACGCACATATCCTGCCTACACTATGCACGAGCTGGTCAGATCTGGTTCCCGCAGCTCAGCTGTTTATTGCCACTGAAGCCTGGCCGCCATTGCTGCGCCTAATCGCTCTACAGTCCCCTCTTACCCACTCGCCCCATCACCCACAGATTACCCCAAGCAAAGTGCCCTGCCGACATTTCCAGGGCCGGGTCCTACTATGTGTTTACAATGGCGGCAATCTGTGAGGTGTCACCCCGGTTATACCTCAGTCACACTACCTCTTGCGACTGTCGAGACTGTGTGACTACAGCCGAATATATGACAAGCGCAAACATGTCTTCATTAGTTATTACTAACAACCGTTAGGCAATTGATTCTATCGGAATAATTCAAATCTAATATTGGTAATCGGAAATATTTAAAAATAGTTTTAAGATGGTATTCTTAGAAACAGGGCACTGGTCTTTCAGTTATACAGCCATAGCAGTTATTTACGTGAGGTATAGCGTACTTATGCAAATATGATTCATGTATGTAATTTTACTGCTTTGTTATTATCTTATTCTACTCGCTGAACAGTGAGAGGTCTGCCATCAAGCAGCTCCCCTAATTCCTCTCGTGCCCTCCAGGTGGTGCCTCATCCCCTACGATCTGCCCGTTCCGCCACCAGAATGTGCTCGATAAAATATAACGGTCTGTCTTTAGGGCCAGCCATACCCATTACCTCTGACTTCTCTTCTTATTTGTTCTGGAAGGAATTACTAATATAAGTACAGTTCCTGCCACCAAATCATGAAGTATAAACCACTACATCTGACTTAAGCTGTTGCCTGAAACTTATCAGTAATAACTCCTATAGACATGCTTTGTGCTTGTCATATATTGACTGTAGTAGATATAGTGACTGCAGTATAGATTACATTTCACTTAGTTGCAAAAAGAAATTGTGCAATACCCTCTTACCGCAGTGAGCTCAACTTCGTCCAAATCGAATCTGCAATTGTGATTGTTGGTTGGTTGTTGGAGTTTTTCCCCCTGGCAACATCTCAGATCATATCAGGATGGGTACCGACGTTTGACATTGTACACTCATGGTAACTTTATAGTGCTGTCCCACTAGGAGACCAGGCCGCCAGCACCATGATATGATATCCCACTCAGTCACATTACCCTGAAACTGAGGCAACCAGACCTTGCCCTATCCTAATAATGTCGAGTGCCTGGCTAGTAAGCAACAGGTATAAATTTTTAAGTCATTGATTTGACTCGAACAGGGTTCGAACCCGTGGGTTCGAATCCCACGATCTACCAAAACGACAGCTGGACGCTCAACTCATTTGGCCATCCCGTCTGATATCCAATTGAGGTGTTCTGAACAAGGGAAGGGGGCGGTGGCTGGACAATACTGCTGGGTTGTTTCAACAGTGCAAAGCTCAGCAGTGCTTGGAGATTGAGCTCCCAGTGGCAAGGACACTATATTATGTGGCAGTCTAGGAAAACATGTCATGAGTCTCTGGGTTCAATAATGAGTTAATGCCATGTGAAGTTAATAATATATTGAACATTTATCTGTGGTCAATATTCCGAGTTTTATGTTAGATATTCGATAAGGATCTGATTAGTACTATCTTGAATTATCGTTTCAAATTCCTATCAAAATGTATGTTGTTTTTTTAAGTTTTTTTTAGACCCGGTCAATTTGAAACTTGTCTAAAAGCCCTGCTCAGCATTATTAGGATGATTGAAATTTCCCCTGCTTAAACAACTACTGGACCAAAAAAACATGGGAGACGGACGCTATGCCTGGCACACACCTCCCGTATACGATTCACGCGCTAAAACTGACTGCCAGATGCGACCCATCACAACCCGACCCGTCCCGTTTCCCGACTAAAACTGACAACAGGGACAACACACATATACCGACTGCTAATGCTTCCGATTCATGACTTAAAACTCAGCTTTAGTGCTTAAGACTCGAATCGCAAGACATTCGAAAAACGAATCGGGCCGTTCGAGAAACGGTATATGTGAGTGGTCAGTGGTATCTTATACAGTATATGTGTGATACCCACCGTCCGTTTGCCATCCAAGTCTTAGCGCGTGAATCGCATACGGGAGGTGTGTGCGAGGTATTAGGGTGTCACACATCTAAAGACTGGAACCGACTAAAACTCAAACTTAATCACGAAACGGGCAGTTTTAGGTTTTTAATGGGAGGTGTGTGCCAGGCATAACTCGTTGAAACCGTTGGGTATATTTTGCCTAGAGATTTTGCCCGACCTCACTCTACCCGACCTCACTTCACCCGACCTGACATTACCCGACCTCACTCTACCTAACCTCACTCTAACCGATCTAATTGTATGTCAATTCTTGTTAAGTCAAGTCGTGTAAAGTCAACTTGTGTAAAGTCAGGTCAGGTAAAGTAAGATTGGGTAAATTCAGGTCAGGTAAATTCAGCCCGGGTACATTCAGGTCATGTAAAGTCAAGTTGTGTAAAGTCAAGTTGTGCAAAGTCAAGTCATGCAAAGTCAAGTCACGTAAAGTCAAGTCACGTAAAGTCAAGTCACGTAAAGTCAAGTCACGTAAGAGTCAGGATAGCTACAACAAATAACCTTTGACCTGGTACAACTTACATCTATCAATATCGGGTGAAGGATGTCAGGACACAATATTGAAGTGACATAGTCCGATGAAAGCATAAACTTTTCAAAACGAAATATAAATTCCCTTCTCCATATCCAACTAAGATACTGGTGCACTAAAATCTCAAGTTCTACACATCAAGTTCTACATATCCAATAAACCATTAATGTTCTTTTAATATTCTAATATACGAAAAATACATGGTATTCGGAGGTAATATATACATTTAGGTTAGATTCTTGCTGATGTAGTCTACAGCTAGAAGACCAGTGCCTCGGCACTGAACAAAATCCAATTCAGACAATACAAATAGTTACCAAAACAGAAAGTAAAAGTAGGTTATTTGCAAACCATTATTTCAAACTCAAACAAACACACAAAAAAAGCTACTTGCAATAAACAGAAAATAATGTACCAGGTAATTAATTAATATTTGTGAATTTGTATTGTGATCTGTTAGCCCCCCCCCCCCCACCCCTTAGTGGCTGCTATCCTACTTGGTTTCACCTCCTAGGTGGACCCATTCTAGATGATCTCTGGGGGAATCTAAGACCAGAATGCAGGACCAAGGAAGGGTGAGAGACAGAATTCCGTAGACCTCATCTCTTCTCATTTCTCTTAAATCGAATATGTAGGCAGTTGGAACAAAGACTGCCCATACTGGTTGGTTGTTGTTGGAGTTTTACGTCCTTGCAACATCTAAGGTCATATCAGGACTGGTACCGACTTGTAACAGTGCACACTCATGTTGACTTTATAGTGCTGCCCCACTGGTAAATCAGCCTGCGAGCACCATCACCCAATATCCCAATCAGTCACAATCAGTCACATTAAATTCAGCACATCCTAATATTGCTGAGTGCCAGGCTAGAAAGCGAAAACTATAAATGTCAATAGTCATTGATTTCACTCAATGGGGAATCGAACTCCTGAACTTTCACGCAGGAAGCCTCCACTCTACCCATTCGGCCACTACGTGCGGTCTTCTCATAATGGTGGTACACCATTAGTTGGCTCTCAAACCCCATTCGAGATGCCCAGCTTTCCCTTCTCTTAATTAGAGCCACTGCGGTGATTCCACTACGAGGCATGTGATTGGGTGCAGGACAAAAAACCTGAATTTGTTTTTAGGTTATCGTGGGGACACACACCATCCTACTGAGTCGTAAGAGGGATGCAAATAGTGTAGTTCAGAGGTCTTTCGGCAGCCAGGGGGGGAAAAAACGGAATTAAAAAATCCCCACGGAATTCCGGTTTCGGCGCGCAGGAAAAAAACGGAATTCCGGCTAAAGCCGGAGAAATCACATGCCTGTTAAACATGAATAATTCAGTTGCTACTTTATATTTTAATTTGTCTCTGTAAAATATAATCTATTATGCGTTAGATCTGAAGTTTATCGATTTCATATCGAGTAATGCATAATATATGACATGTGTTGGTTTCTGTGAAAAAGAAAGGATTTGATTTCCAGAATGATGTCAGCTTCAGCTCAAACCTGGAGGTAATGGGTTAATTTTTGGCCAAATGGTGTTTATCGGTTTTTGCTCCTGAAGTCTTCAATTAATTATGATTATATTAGATATGAATAGATGTATACAGTTATATACAGTGCATAGCATTCATATTAAAACATGTCTCTTCTCATGATTTATTTCATGTCCCTTTAAGATTGGGTTCTTTCCAATAGCATACAGCCAATTAAATCACGATAAGATGACAAGCCAACTACCAAATTGAGACCATTGCTGTTCAGCGATGAAACAAGCCATGATGTGACTAACCCATTATGGACAGGGTAAAATGAACCATCAGTAAAAAAAAGTAGAAACAAATGTATATGTGTTGTATAACGTATTATGCGAGTATAAAAATACGAAGGGAATTGTTTCCATTATATGATTATATTACTTGATACCATTGTTATTCTCCGTAAGACTCCGCACTTGACCGGTGGCGCCACCTGCACCCATCTCCCCTCCATCGGGTGTCGACACAGGTCAGTCGCACCGGAGAATTCCGCCGAGTATGGGGGATGTTGGCTTGAGATAAAAGAACCCGGACCCCTTCCCTTCTGAAGTGCCTGCGGACTAGGACTAAATAAGCATACCTCAATCTTCACGAGGGAAAGCTTAACAAGAAACAGACGCAGCTCGTCAGTCTGACAGTACCCACTCGTATCGCTCTCATCCTTCGCGTCATGTGAAGTTAATTGCCAGCTGATTCACTTCCGGTCTGACCGGAAGTAGGAACACTGTCCTGGCAGAGCCCCACTGAAGTCACGCTGATTGGTATCCATTAATTACACGCCACTCTTAAAAGAAGGGATTGGAAAATACGATTTCAAGCACGGGTCTTTGGATGTTAGTGGAATAATTAATTGCAGCCTATTCTTAGCCTGGGATAGTCAAGTATTTTTTGTGTGAGAATAATATTCTTGTCGTGGGGGATGATGAGAATGGAAAATACTGCACCTAGAGCAGGATTCGAACCGACACTTCTTGCCATTCCAGGGCTAGCATGCTAAGCATTACACCACCTAGTCTCCCTGATTCAATCACTATATCTATGCCCACCTGTTTATGCGGTTCCTTGCCTGCAATGTCAATGCAGACTACGATGCTCATCCCCATGGAATTGTAAGGCATGTACATGGTGTACATCCATAAGTCATTTAATCCTTACCAATACATACAGGCAATACACTAACATATACAAACACAGGGTAGGTTCAACAACCATGCAGCGCATCGCTTGTATGGCGTTGATGTCATCGCAACCAGAGTCATCGATGTGATGAAAATGGGAAATATTGCACAAAGAGCAACCCTGAGCCCCCTTCTGTTTTTAATCTTTATAATTGATTTACCCCAAAGTATCAGAGGATGCAACATTCACATTATTTGCAGACGATGCAGCACTCACAGTACACAATAAAGATTTCCAAATAGCAACCGATCAGGTTCGGACAGTGCTGACCAGGGTTAACCTGTGGTGTAGTGAAAACAAACTATCCCTTAACACTAATAAAACTGAGTTTGTCATTTATGGCACCAAAGCAACGAAGGCAAGAGCACAACCCATTACACTGCATATTGGCAGAAACCAAATTAAGGAGGCATGTGCATAGGAACAGTGATTGATTCTACCTTAAATGGGAATCAACAGCTGGCTAGACTAACTCAATCATTGGCACTAAAAATGACTACAATCAGGAAGATGCGGAGGTACATAACCGAAAACAGTGCCCTACTTCTATATAAATCAACAGTTCTACCAATAATAGACTATAATGATCAAATGTATGGATTGCTCACAAAGTAGCAACTGACTATGCTACAAAGGATCCAAAACCGGGCGTTAAGAACAATTTATTGTGGCAAAACACTAAGGAAATGCATGACAAAGCAAACCTAGATTACCTAATGGTTAGAAGAGATTCACATCTCCTATCAGTTATGTACAGAAGAGCCAGAGATACCCAATATATAGACAACACAAAAAGGAATACTAGTTGGGCCGATTCCACTCTACTCAAAGTCCCCAAGCCTTCCACAAACAAACTAATTAAAGCACCAATTTACAAAGGCAGCATGATGTGGAACAACCTACCAGCCAGAACCAGGGCAGCGTCCTCTTATCTAGAATTTAAAAACTCACTAAGAGTACATCGGATTGGGCAGGCCATTATGCATTTGCAGTAAAGTATGTTCAATGGCATCACCATACCGTAAGTGGTAGACCACCGAACCCTCACCCTCGGTTTCTCCCCCCCCCCCCCCCACCCTCCACTTTTTGTATTTGTTGCTGTTCCTCTGTTATCTCCAGTCAACCATATATGATGACAGAGAGAGTCCAGGTAAAAATGTAAAATTTAAGACCTAAATCTACCGGGATTGTTCCCACTGCTTGACTGGTCACAGCTGGTCCAGTGTATTATTAACAACCCCACCCCAACAACATACTTCATGAACTCACATAACTAACTTCACTAGAGTTACACTAGAATATTCCTAACAAACCAACATTTATATACCGCTTGCCTAACTGCAACTGAACATTAAAACTTACAACTTTACCAACTGAATACAGAAGATAACTTCTGCTTACATTCTAAATACTATGTAAATACTCACATTGATCTGACTAATATTGATCTAGTTATATGATACTACTGGTCCAGTGTATTATTAACAACCCACCCCAACAACATACTTCATGAACTCACATAACTAACTACACTAGAATTACACTAGAATATTCCTAACAAACCAACATGTATATACCGCTTGCCTAACTGCAACTGAACATTAAAACTTACAACTTTACCAACTGAATACAGAATATAACTTCTGCTTACATTCTAAATACTATGTAAATACTCACATTGATCTGACTAATATTGATCTAGTTATATGACACTACTGGTCCAGTGTATTATTAACAACCCACCCCAACAACATACTTCATGAACTCACATAACTAACTTCACTAGAGTTACACTAGAATATTCCTAACAAACCAACATTTATATACCGCTTGCCTAACTGCAACTGAACATTAAGACTTACAACTTTACCAACTGAATACAGAAGATAACTTCTGCTTACATTCTAAATACTATGTAAATACTCACATTGATCTGACTAATATTGATCTAGTTAGATGACACTACTGGTACCATATTGCTATGGAACTTTTGGGTTACAGAATTTCATTGTGTTACATGGTGCAAATTGTGTTTTCAACAGGTATTGTACACCTTATTCTATATACATTTTGTGTAAATTACCCTGGATTGAAAAATGGCTGGAAGACCAGTGCTTTGGCACTGACAAAAGACTTATTCAGCAGAATAAACATATTTACCCAAAATCTGTTTTTGTTATTTTGGGTCTATTATGGAAACCATTATACTGACCCGATATCCAACACAGTCACATTATCCTAACACTGAGCAAACCAGTCCTTGTCCTATCTTATTAATGCTGAATGCTAGGATAGGTAGTGGCAA
Source organism: Branchipolynoe longqiensis (assembly GCA_030323885.1). Taxonomy (NCBI): domain Eukaryota; kingdom Metazoa; phylum Annelida; class Polychaeta; order Phyllodocida; family Polynoidae; genus Branchipolynoe; species Branchipolynoe longqiensis. The sequence goes on from CM059188.1 coordinate 72,896,917, forward strand.
GTATCAATTTGCTAAGACTTTGGTTTGACTTGGCTGGGATTCGAACGCCCGACCTTCCGCACGGGAAGCCACCGCTCTACCGATTCGGCCACTGCGTCCGGTAGCTGATTAAGCAGGGTCACTATTTCAATCACATCAATTGGGCTTCCTCATTCCATCAACCCTTGCCCGATCGTAGTAATGCTGAATCCCATGCTAGCTAGCAACATGCATACATTTTCCGAGTGATTGGTTTGAGTCGGCCGGGATTCAAACTTGTGACCTTCCACACTTGGAAGCCGGCGCTCTTACCGATTCGCACACCGCGTTAGGTGTATTTATTATAATGTCGATGTTCACGATCAGTGATAGAAATAAGGACAATTGTTCACTTGTCCACAGGACAAGCCTGGTGTGAGTTTCACTTGTCAGTCAGAATTTTCACTTTTCCGCATTTGGCTTCTGCATGTATATTATATAAGATATCATATAATATATCATATAATTATATGAAATGGATATTAATATAATTAAATTTCAGGCGTAAAAACCTGTAATCACCGATCCTAAAATCGAGATAACCATTGGAATCAAACCTACACAAAGTTCATTTTGTTATATTCCTACTTTTTTGTTTGTTACTCCATAACTATATGATCATATGAAAAGTGGAATTAGTGAGAATTAACATTATTTTCAAGTAGAAATATATGTAACTAGTTACACGAATATTATGTGAAGCAAAGCATTGTTTATTTGTTAGTAATTAAGTCGGAAGGAGTTGTGCGTCCGACGTGTTTATGCAGCACCGAGCTCCTTTGAAGCCGCGAGCTGCCGACAGGGCAGACCGCATCCGGCGCGGCAGCTGCCGCACCCTTCTTGCGCACGCCACTAAATCTGCTCCAGTCGGCAGGCACTTTGCTATATATATATAAATAATATAAATAACTGAAAGTAAACACAATCGTGAAATAGATGTTTATCAGCCCAAAATTGCCAGGTGTCCAACGGATAAACTCGAGCCTTATTCTGTTTGTCCATGCCTATTCTACCTTGTCCCTGACAGTTTGGTTGTATTTTTGTTTTTTGTTGTTTTATGTCCTAGCAACATCTAATGTCATATCAGGACGGCTGCCGATTGTGACAGTGCGCACTCATAGCAACTTTATAGTGCTGCCCCACTGGAAGACCAGACCACCAGCACCATAACCTGATATCCCACTCAGTCATATTGTCCTGACACTGAACCAACCAGTCCTTGCCCTATCTTAATAATGCTGAGCGCCAGGATAGGAAGCAACAAGTATCAATTTTTAAGTCATTGGACAAGCTCTTACTTTTAACGCTGAAGCTGCATTCACAATAATGGTATGTTCAGTGCATGAGGGGGGAATTAAATATAGCAGTTCTCGTATACACGATAGTAATTATCCAAGTTGTATCCACTTGGAATGCGGTCCTAGCGTCCATATCCGGTCCTTATTCTGGTCACGTGCTCTTCAGAGTCCCCTTCTGGATGTGTCTATTTCCGGTTAGCGTCAATATGTTGAACACTCGTGTATCTAGATGCAGTGAGTTTGAAAGTCTACTAGGTTCAGATGTCCATAGTTTCCTGGTATTCTAAGCAGGCTCTGACAAGTTAACACAGAGAGTGGTCAAAATAATACGCGAGCAGAGAAGAGGTTTCTCATGGCGCCACAAATCCTCCTCCGCGGCCGTAGAAAAAAGAGATAAATGAGGAAGTCAGAATTCAGGGGCAAAAAACCCGTTAAACACCAATCGAAAAATGTAATTAAAATAAAAGATTTGTACCTCAAGGTAATATTAATTCTCACTAATTCTACTTTTTCTTATGATTATGGAGCAATGAATACACAAATTGGAATGTAAAATAATGACATTTTTTAAAGGTTTAATTCCAATCTTTAGGATCTACGTCTACAGTGTTTTGTGCCTGAACTCGCCTAAAGCTAGAAACACACAGGACAAGTACAAGGGGACGGCATGCGGTTCTCCCACGGAAATAACGAACACACTGGATGCGGATGGCACGGAGCAAAAAAGCTATGCATATATATAATTACATGACCTCACTTTACCCGACATCGCTCTACCCAACCTCACTCTACCTGACCTCACTCTACCCGACCTCATTCTACCCGACCTCATTCTACCCGACCTCATTCTACCCGACCCCACTCTACCCGATCTCACTCTACCTGACTTCACTCTACCCGACTTTGCTCTACCCGACCTCACTCTACCTGACCTCACTTTACATGACCTCACTTTACCCGACCTGACATTACCCAACCTGACTCTACCCGACCTGACTACCTGAGCTCACTCTACCCAACCTCACGCTAACTGACCTCACTATACCCGACCTCACTCTACCCAACCTCACTCTACCTGACATCACTCTACCCGATCTCACTGTATGTCAATTCTTGTAAAGTCAAGTCATGTAAAGTCAACTCGTGTAAAGTCAGGTCAGGTAAAGTAAGGACAAGTAAAGTAAGGTCGGGTAAATTCAGGTCGGGTGAATTCAGGTCTGGTAAATTCAGGTCGGGTAAATTAAGGTCATGTAAAGTCAAGTTGTGTAAAGTCAAGTCACGCAATGTCAAGTCACATAAAGTCAAGTCACGTAAAGTCAAGTCGAGTGAAGTCAAGTCAGGTAAAGTCAAGTCGGTTAAAGTCAAGTCGGTTGAAGTTAAGCCAGTTAAAGTCAAGTCGGATAAAGTAAAGTCGGGTAAAGTCAGGTTGGCTAAAGTCAAGTCTACCCGACCTCTACTCTACCCGACCTCACTCTACCCGACTTCACTCTAACGACCTCACTCTACCCGACCTCACTCTACATGACCATACTTTACCTGACCTGACTAAACCCGACCTGACTCTACTCTACCTCACTCTACCCGACTTCACTCTATCCAACCTCACTCTATGTCAATTCTTGTAAAGTCAAGCCATGTAAGTCAATCAGTGTAAAGTCAAGTCAGGTATAGTCAGGTCTGGTCGATTCAGGGCGGGTAAATTGAGGTCGGGTAAAGTCAAGTCGGGTAAAGTCAGGCCGTGTAAAGTCAAGTTGTGTAAAGTCAAGTTGTGTAAAGTCAAGTTGTGTAAACGCAAGTCATGTAAAGTCATGTCATGTAAAGTCAAGACAGGTAAAGTCAAGTCGGGTAAAGTGAAGTCGGGTAAAGTCAGGTTGGGTAAAGTCAAGTCGGTAAAGTCAAGTTGGGAAAAATCAAGTCAGGAAAAGTCAAGTCGGGAAAAGTTGTTGTTGTTGTTGAAGATTTATACTGCCTATCATGGATAAGCCTGAATATGCTTGTTTTCACCATTAGACAGTTTGTCGATAGAAAGCCCGAGCCTGCACTTTTACCGATCCAATGGATTTTTAACCTCCCACACCGCACAGACATGGTATGAGAGGAACTTTGATGAGGCTGTAAGTTATACACAGCGGTGGAAATCCAAATTGGCAGAGGTGGGGGAACCGCTGACCTTCAGATTAGGAGTGCGGCCTAAAAAAAAGTCAGACACTCTAACCACTCTGCCACAGAGAAAGTCAAGTTGGGAAAAGTCGGGCAAAGTCCGGAAGAGTGGGGCAAAATCAGGAAAAGTCAGGCAAAGTTTGGAAAAGTCGGACAAAGTCAGGAGAAGTCGGAGAAAGTCGGCCAAAGTCAGTCAAAAGCCAACCGGCACCACGAGTCAAGCGGCAAAAATCGCTCCAAAAGCGATCCAATCCTCTGATGCGATGCCCACACGAGAACCGTGTGAGAACCACCCACAGCAGTGTGTTCGGCTTCTCTTTGTTACATGCATTTCGGTTTTTGCCACGTGACGTCAGCGCGAAAACCGCGTGACGTCCGCCTCCAGTGTGTTCACAACTTTAGTTTGAAATAACTTTGATTTTAAACAGGTAATTTTTGGAGACATTTTATGTTTTTATAAAAAACGAAATTAATTTAGGCATGCGTGTAAACATTCGAACTAAACTCACTTCTGACCGGGTGCGGTAGCCGAATCGGGCGGTACGGGGAGGCGAGAAGGCGGGTAAGGAAGCAGTAGGCAGGTGGGGATTGTTCCACACCCCCCCCACCCACCCACCCACCCACTCACCCACATATTCTACAAATCCAAATAAACGGCGTAGGATAAGGCTGCGCATTACCAGCACGAGGGCGGGCATGAAGTGATAAGGCCACGGGGGTGGGGTGGGGGTGGGCAAGGGGGATTGAGGGGAAGGGCTCAGTGTCCTAACCACCAGGGCACAAACAAAGCCTGGAGGTGTGAAAAGGTTGGTGACCGGTGGTTGGCTGGTGACACCCAATCGATGTGGCTATACAGTGTAGCCTATTCATACTGCCATATCCTCCCCCTGGAGACGAAGATCTGAACGACTTACTTGCACTCCAAACTGAACTGCAGCCTAGCATATTTGTGTATTCCTTAACTAACGCTGTGTCGCCTTAAAGTTTAAGTAGGTATCCCTTGAAATAAAATCTAAAGCAGAATAAAGCTTTACATTTCTTCTTTCTAATAGTACCATCCACATTAGGATATGACTTTGATCAGCTACAGAAAATCAATGCGTTGTCAAGTCCATTTATGTAGAAAATCACCTTTTGTTTCAACTAAATTTTACACTGCTTCTTCAAACCTCTGGTGCCCATTCACCAGAGCTAGCATCATCATGCCAATGATATCATTTTGTTGCCAATACTACAGGCTATATAGTCCTATTTTGTCCTTGAATAAATTCTTTGTCCATCTATTTTAAATTTTAATTTAAAATGTTCAATTAACCCCCATTTCTCAACCGAATAATGGATAACTAAGTTTTTACATGAAAATAAAGATCCTTTTTTTCTTAAAAAAAAGAAGTTAATAATAATTCTTAGCAATCCATGGTGTGAAGGCGTAAATTTGAGACAAAATAAATGTTGGCTCCACTTAATAATTGGATGCTAAAATTGTTATGCAATGTGCCAGTTGTTATGCAATGTGCCATAAGCACACTGCCCACACACACACAGGGTGTGAACACATTTTTTTTTTAAACATTCACAACTATCAAATTGTATTGTATATAATGTAAACAGAAAGAGTATATTGAAGATAGTACAGTGTGTTCAAATTTGATGCAATTATCTTGTACGGGTGCTTTTCTGTACATTTTAAGCCTGCTCAAAGTTGGGCGTTTCCTTTTACCGGATTTTATCACTTGTCAAATTGAGCTCTGGACCATTTTAAACCAATTTTTTTAAGCTTTTCCCAAGCATATGTAGTCCTGAAAAAAAAGAGCTGTGACAAGACTCATCAGTAGGTTAGGGCTAAATCAGAATAATTTAATATGATTGCCAATTCTTTCCACAACCAAGCCCCCAAAGTGGTCCAAAGTGAAATTTGGAAATTGGTGAACTTAAGGAAATTGTTATTTCGCGCATTTTTGAAGATGTATATCTTGAAATGTGACCACATCAGACCCCTGGATCTTTTTATTCTCATTGTATAGGCCATGGATTTGAAGGAAAAAACACAGGAAGTCTGATAGGGTGGTTACTTTTAATTTTTGGAGCCATCAAAAATGCTATCTTTTTAGTTTTGGGTGAGAACAATAAAGTAACAACCTAAAAAAGTCCATAGCTTCTTTAATATTAGAGCGATTTTCACAAATGAGGTGTCATTTTATTTCAAATTCAATATACTAACAGGTGAAATCCATTAAATCAAACTCCAAACTATTTTTGAAAATCACTTGTTTTGGTTTTGACAAGTAGATGCTTTATCGGACTATGCAGCTTTAATTCCTCACCATTATACCGGACGCGGAGTCCGAGTCGGTTAGAGCGGAGGGTGCGTGTCTGAAAGGTCTGGAGGTCGAATCCCAGCCGAGTCAAGTCAATGACAAATGGCACTACCTAGCCTGGTATCCCAGGTGTGTCCTAATCGTGATATGACCTCAGATGTTGCAAGGATGTAAACCCCAATTAACAACAACAACAAAACTGACCACTACATTGTTTACTGTAAGTAAACCGGCTTGTGGCAACATTTGATTCAACCCCTTTTATAGAGAGGAAGTGTCGCACACTAAATTCAGGCAGTCATCAGCGGTCGGGTGCTGCTTAGCATGGAGAGTAGTGCACATAAATGTGAGTCAGAATATGGCTCAATGGTTGCTCGGTTGGTTGTCGGAGTTTTACGTCCTGGCAACATGTAAGGTCATATCAGGATGAGTACCGACTTGTGACAGTGCGCACTCATGGCGACTTTATAGTGGTACACCACTGAGAAATCAAACTGCCAGTACTGTGCCCTGATATCCCACTCAGTCACTTTATCCTGACATTGAGCTAACCAGTCCTTGCCCCCCTATCCTATTAAAGCATAGCACCAAGCTAGGAAGCAACAAGTATCAATTTTATAAGTCATTGGTTTGACTCGACTGGAAACCAATCTGCCGATCTCCCACACGCGAGGCCTCCACTCTACCTATTCGGCCACCGCGTCTACAATATGACCGTAGATGTTGCTAGGATATAAAGAACTAACAAACATATATATTATCCGAGCAGGGCGAGCTGGGAATGCCTTATTATATTCAGCGCTGCATGAACTATATTCCCTTCTTCTGCTTCTCTCCGATCTGCCATACACCGCCGCTGTCACCTGCCAACAAGCCCGCATGTCTCTCTCCATTAAGCGCTGTTCTAGGCCAGTAGCAAACCTACCACCCTCACCGCCACCCGGCCACACATTGTCCAATCCAATAACAATAACATGGCTGAGGGAAATGGGCTGATATTTTGCAGACAGTTCCATCAATGCACCTCGTTCCATCATTGCTCACAGTAGCCCGGCAGACCGGAACCTTTTTGAGTTATTTTCTTATTTTGTTCCCTCTTTTTTTTCTTCTGGTTTAAACAAATTTGTTTTAGAATGTGTGTGGTCTTTTGTTTTTAAAGTTTGTTTTATTTAATGACGCCTCTAGAGCACATTGATTTCTATCATCAGATATGTGACGCCACACATATGGTCATTCTGACATATATCTTTGGATGAAACCCGCGGCTGCCACATAGGGTACTCTTTCAGACATGCAGCAAGGGGTCTTTTATATGCACTTTCCTACAGACAGGACAGCACAAACTACAGCCATTGATGAACCAGTTTTGTACAACTGCTTGTCTGCTTTAATCACAGATCATTTCCGATGGTGTGTTGCAAGGCATCACACATCAGTTACTCTGGCGCATAAACCTCTGCTTGCTATTCCGCCTTCAGGGTGTCAAGAACTATTTGGTTAAGGCACATAGAAAGGCGTCCCTAGTCGAAATAGCGGTCACACCCAACATGATTCCAATGTCATTCAAAGGAACACCAATTCTGGGTGGTCTGTTGGTTTTACTCTTTAGTTGCAGGACACAATTTGGAGAGAGTAGTTCTATTTCAGTCATTGGCATTGCGATCTATATATTATAATTATGTATTTGTAAATATATTTATGTGTATATATTTGTGTACATATATTTCTATGCATACATCTGAATGTAGCTTTTTTATTATATATTTCTTCTTTTTTACGGTATATGCTTATATATAACTACCTAATTATACTTATATATTTATATAAGCATGGTGTTATATACGTATATATTAGTGAACTCATATATGTCCATATCTCTGCACTTAGGGGCAGGTGTGTGTGCATCTGTGTTGGGTGCATCTAGGGGCCTTTTTATGCAATAGATGCTGTTGCAGTATATGTACGTTGTTGACGTCACACAAACAACACAACCCACCTGTACCTACACTTTTTTCAACTTTGGTCTGCGTCTACCTGGAATTGAACCCACGACCTCCATGAATTAAGAAATGAGTGCATCACTTAGTCACCCACGTTGCTTAGGAGTGCCCATATCCGCCGTTGTTTTGAACCATAGATCACTGAGACAATGGGTTCATGGCGAGTGCTAGGCTTATTTTCTCGAGAGTAAGTTGATTGGTAAATGCTGTATGGTACGGACAATATAGTGTTGATAGCCCTCCCTGTAGACGCAACTGCGATACGGTATCGATATTCTTGAACCTCAGACCAACCCTATATCGATTCTGTAAACATTGGCCATTCAGGTCAAAGGCAAGATCTACAGTGCAATCGTTCTATCCACCCTACTATACGGAGCCGAGGCCTGGACAGTGTACAGACGACAGGTGAAAAAGCTGCATGCCTTCATGATGTGACATCTGCGTTCAACCATGAGGCTAACCTGGAAGGACAAAGTGACAAATAAGGAAATACTCGAACGGATGGGGCTGATCAAAAAGAATCTGCGTTGGACTGGACACCTCATGAGGATGTCATCAGACAGGCTACCAAAGCAGATCCTCTATTCTCAACTGTATTCTGGTTACAGAAAAAGAGGGCGCCCTCATCTCCAGTTCAAGGATACCATCAAGAGAAACCTGAACCTGAGAGTCATTAAGACCGACTCATAGACGCAACTCTCACAGCAGAGAGCTAAATGGACAGCGGCAGTCAAGTAATGAAAACAGTCTTTGTCACATCGCAACTGACAGCATGATGATGATGATGAAACATTGGCCAAATGGTTATATAGGTTCCCCACATTGCTCTTATTCCAAATAATTTGGGTGAAGATCCATGTGCATAGAGAACAAGACCCTTCCAAGGCCTTGTGGACTACAGCTTACAGGAGGTAATCCATGGTATTTTATGTGATGTATAATGCATTATATGAGTATAAATGCAGTTGGGGAACAGATACTTTATATATCTATTTCTATGAGGTGCATTGGTGGAACGCTCCCCCCCGCTGTTGGGTTAATTGGTGATGGGACCACCGTCGCACCACACGCTGGAGAAATATCAGTTATAGTAACATTTGAAATACAGGCATGTGACACACTTATGTGGAATCTAATAATTTACTATGCGGATATTATTTATCGGTAGGCTTAGGTAGCCAACATGGCCGAGTATTGTCTACACCACTCTTGTATATGTTCCTCAACCATTCGCTGTTCAGGCCTGAGTGGCCTGGGTGTGTCAGGTTTGTGCCCAAGTATGCAAACCCCTGCTCAAGCTGCTTGCGTGGGAGTGCGATACAAGCGAGTGTCCACCATTACACCCAATATTTCGACCAACTAATGAAAACGGTGGGTTCTGTAATGGGGTAACACACATGCATCATTCTCATCCAACGAGATCCTTGTTGTGTGGTATCTTGGACACTCCGTATAATATTACATTGTTTAGATAATCTTTGGGATATGACTGGGTGCCATTGCTGAATCGATAAGAGCACTGCTCAATGTTGTGTGTTTGACGCTCGACAGAGTTAAATCAATGACTAACAAACTTCACTTGTCTCTACCCAGTCTGGCATTCGGCATTACTAGGATACAGTGAGGACTGGTCTGTTCAGTATCAGGATAATGTGACTCAGTGGAATATCGGCTTGGTCTCCCAGTAAGGCAGTAGTATAAAATCGCCCTAAGTGAACACTGTCACAATTGGGTACCCATCCTGATAGGACCTTAGATGTTGCTAGGACTGGAAGCTCCACTAAAACAAACAGTCTCTATGGGTTTTCTCATGTGCGTGTCATACACAAGTTAGAGTCTAGAATAATTTCACCCGCCAAACCAAGCCTATCATGTCTTGGCACTGTCTCTTTTATAGCGCCTCGATGGTACTGGTAGAAAGAAACCCACAAAGTTCTTTATAATATTAAAGCTGCATAGTCCAAGGAATACATTACATTCTTTAAAAACAAAGCACTTAACTAGATTTGATCATACTTATCCAACTTAGATAGTGGCGCACTTATCAAACAAGTGTTGCTATATATCAGGGAATACAGAGTAAATTTAATAGAACCTGTTCATTTTGAAACCGATTATGACCGGCATTTTGATGTGCATGCCAAAATTAACATCCCATGTTTCTACTTCAAATAAATTATATCGAAAGGGAGCCATTCATAATAAACCTAACTCCAAACTGAAGTGACGTAAAGTAAAGCGATCAACATAGTACATTTATCTCAAATTGTGGCAGAAATGTTAAAGCCATTGGATTATGCAACTTTAACCAGGTGTCGTTTTTATGTAACCAAACGCTAAACTAGAGTGCAGCAGTGTTGGTTAAAAAAGAACACTCTCCCCACCAAAAAACACATGCTCATATATCACTCAATTATCAGGGATGAAAGTGGTCTGCGGGGAAAAAAGTGGAAATGCTGATATTCTCCCATAGGTTTATCATTGTCAGGGAATCGCGGAAAATTCCCGGAATTCTGGTTTCATATATATTGGTATACGCTGATAGTGCTGCACCATTTGAAGCATATATTAGTAGTGTATGCTGATAGTGCTGCGGCGCTTGGAGCATTTATTAGTTTTTTTGTTGTTGTTCTACGTCCTAGCAACATCTAACGTCATATCAGGATGGGTACCGACTTGTGACAGTGCGCAAACATGGCGACTTTATAGTGTTGTCCCACTGGGAAACCAGGCCACTGGCACCATGACCTGGTATCCCACTCAGTCACATTGTGCATGTTATCCGTAACATGTGTAATTTACGGGGCGGAGAACCAGACACCACGACACACTGGTGGCGCCACCTAACCGAGAGCCCCACCCATCCTCCCCTCCCCTGCCACCTAGCGGTTCTCCCCGAGTAACTCCACCACCGCCTCCAGGGGCACCCGGCGTGACCCGACCCTCCCCCAGCCACGACAAAGCCACGTGACCACCCCCTCCCGGGTTCAAACCACCACAACCGTTCCTCCAGCAGTCAACGGAAGACCGATCCGAATTTCCTAACGTAACGTAAGCCGCAATAATGCCTAACGGTAAGAAAGCATCGAAGAAGGTACGCAAGCATGACACGCCTAAACAACGCGGCAGGCCGAGGAAACCGCAGACAGAGCCGGCCCCACATGAATCAACGACCGACACATCCACAGAGAGACAGCCGAGCAAAGAAACCAACATGGCGGCAGGAGAGCCCATGCCATCAACATCCACCCAGGACAACACGACTGACAGAATGATACAGGCGGTCAACGCGGCCGTCAGCTCAGCAGTGGCAGCACAGATGTCAAACATCAGATCGGAGATGGCGGGCAGGATGGAGGCCTTGGAGCGGGGGTCACGGCCCGTGAGGAAACCACAACAAGCCGGCAGTGACAGCAGATCGGAGGACGGTGACAGTGACACCGACAGTGACAGCGCACGTGTCCCCATACCGGATACACGGCGCGGACGCCGCACTCACCTAGTGAGGGACTTTGCCGTACCCAGTACGGCACCAGTGACAGACAGAAAAACACGGAGGAATAAGACATTACTAAAGAACGGAGTAACGCACGAGGAACAGTACCGGGATATATACAACACGGCCCCAGTACTAGGAGGAAGCCACACACGCTACAATGTGAGGCGCGCCCGCGACCACGTGGAGGAGGACGAACCCCCGACAGACATCTCCGAGCTGCTCGCCGCGGCCGGGGCGGCCCTGGGAAAGAAGAAAGGTAAAACTTCCTGGCTTCCACATCTTTATATAATCAGGGGCGATAAGAGGGAAAAGATTGGCCTTAGTGAGGCGACCTGGCCTGAGTACTTTGAGGCGCTATGCGCGATGCTCAGGGCACCCGAGATACCCGACACCTGGACGGACCCGATTATCGACCACATACACCAGCTCGCCACGATGGCGAAGGACTGGCAGTGGGAGACGTGCCGACTCTGGTCTGAGCGCGTATTCTCCATGATCGATGACCGGCGCCCGCCAAATGGTTGGATCGACCAATATGCAGTGAAAGACGTCCAGCGGGACGTCTTCGCCGTGGGAGTACGGGTGGGCAGCACGACACAGTACAAGAACACTAGCCGCCCCGCCTACAGCGGCGCCCAGACGGCAGCCGGCTCCACCGCCACCACCGAGACACGTCAGGAGTTCAATCGAGAGTCGGACGGGAAGCCGTGCCACCCATGGAACTGGGGGAACGACTGTGGCTTCTCGGCGACCCACGGACAAATGCCCGATAGGAAGGCGCATGTCTGCGCCTGGTGCGCTAACAAATACCACCGAGCAAATATGCACAAGGAGAAAGAGTGTATGAACAAGAAGCGATTCCTAGAAAAGAAAGCCACACAGACAACCGCAGCGCCAGCACAACAGACCCAGGGTTTTTGATAGGCGGCTCCCCGCGCAGCAACCCTCAGACAGACGAGGAGCTTGGCGAGGAGCCCCAGGATGGACACAGCAGCGTCACCAGAGCCCACACGGCATGCAGGGATCTGGACTGTGGAACATGCACCGCAAACCGTGAACGCGTGACCGGCTGTCACTCCCCTGCAGAGGTCACTGCACAGGCTCGCCGCATACTAAAACGGAGGAGCGAGCAGGCAGCTGAGTGTGCGGAGAAACGTAGGAGGCGTAGCACGGACATACAACCCCACGCAAACGAACATGTAAACACTGACACTCGTGACCCCACTGAGGACCACGCCCACCCCAACGGTGAGAAAACCACACGTAACGATAATGACTTCCAAAACAACCCCACAGGTGGCGCCACCGGCACGGCCGAAACAAAATGGCCGCTGCGCGAAGCCGCCCCCCGGGCCGCCTCGCTCACGCTACACCAGACGGCGCCACTAGCAGTGACAACAAACACGGAGCCAAAGATGGCGGCGCCCATGCCGTCGGCCATGACACCCCCGCAACAACAACACGGGATGGGGCCGCCCACACCGGTAGCCACCTCGGAGCACACCCCCCAGACTGCGGCGCCCTCACACACAGCACACAACACATACCCAGCAACGCCCCCCCCGGGGTACGGAGACGATGACACACACGACCCAGACACTACCACCGACGTCAACACCCGGCCACCGCCACGCCCACCCATCACCCCGGTGGAGTACAGGCCCATACTCGACAGCATTTGGCCACGCCCACACACACACCTATGGGGCGACCACACAGGCTACCTAGCCATCTACCAGAGGGTCAGAGCCACTGCCCTCCCCAACTACATCAGTGCTAGGGTACCAGTCCCCTCCGGACTCAACATCAATGCCTGGAGACACCTACTCGCCAACTACCATGACACCCAGCTCGTGGAGTTCCTCGAGTACGGCTGGCCTGCCGACTACACAGCACCAGACCCACCCAAGAGTTCAACCACAAACCACACACAAGACCCAGTCCAGCTTGACGCCATAACGACAATTCGTCGCCACCGAGAGAGGTCATGGAGCCATGCTGGGCCCCTTCACCAGCCACCCCTTCTACCCATGGTCGCAGACGAGCCCCATGATGACGCGGCCCAAGAGGAACTCCACCAGCAGGCGCGTCATCGTGGACCTCAGCTGGCCACATGGTGCCAGCGTCAATGACGGCATCCTCCGGGGATACTACCAGGGTAACCCCAGGGCGTACACCCTCCCTAACGTGATGGACGCGGCGGACGAGGTGGCCCGCCTCGGCCCCGGCTGCTTCCTCTGGTGTGCTGACCTCGCCCGCGCATACCGCCAGCTCCGCACCTGCCCACTCTCCACACCACTCCTGGGCATAACCCTCGACGGCGAACACTACACGGACATAAAGCACCCCCATTCGGATGCCGCACTTCCTCCATGGCCTGTGCGAGGACCACAAACGCCGTCGTCTATCTCCTCAGAAAAAAGGGCCACCACGTCCACTGTTACCTCGATGACTTTGTCGGTGTGGCCCCCGACCGTAGTGAGGCAGATGCGGCATACAGGGATATCCTCAACCTTGCTCGTACCCTCGGACTCGAACTCTCACCCACCAAGTGCCATCCACCGGCAAAATCAGTCGAGTGGCTCGGCTTTCACATATCCGCGCGACGACATGAGGGTTACCATCCCCCGAAGCAAGCTAGACGACACGCTCGCCGAGTGCAAAACCTGGACAAACAAAAAGACTGCCACCAGGAGGGACATCCAGCGCCTGGTCGGCAGGCTACAACACATAGCGAAGTGTGTGGTGCCGGCCCGGCGGTTCATGTCCAGGATATTCGAGTCCCTACGACAGACCCCCAACACCGGACACCACCCCCGTCCCCCCGACGAACTCAGAGCTGACATAACCTGGTTTTCTCGAGTTTGCGACCAGGTCGAACGGCCTAGTCCTCCTAAAGACAGACCCTAAAGACCCCCTGGACCATCGAATGTGACTCCTCTCTGGTCGCAGGGGGTGCCTTCTCCAACAGCCACTACTACGGGAAGCCATACCCCGACAGCCTCAGGACCAAACACACCAACATCGCCCACTTGGAGGCGATAAACCTAGTCGTCGCCATGAGGGCCCTGGCCCCCCCTCACCCAGATGATCACATGATCATCATAAATACAGACAACTCCGCCAGCCAGCAGGTCCTCGAGTCCGGTACCGGAAGGGACGCCACACTCACAGCCTGCGCGAGAGAGATCTGGCTATTCGCGGCCACCAATGGCTGCGACATAAGAATCTGCCACAAACCCGGCAAGGACCTAGTCCTCGCCGACGCCCTTAGCAGACGAGCCTTCGACGCAAACGCCAGAGCCAGGGCAGGTCGCCTCACTAGTGACATGGGGATTACTGAAATTGAGGTCTCATTTGACAGTGTATTCACCCATGGACTGTAGGATAGCCTGGGAACATCGCACTAAATTGCTCCTCTGTTCCCAGGCTACCCGGACCGAACACACAGAAGAATACTCCGGGTGTACTGCGCCGGCTTGGCGAGCGGGACATGGAAAAACAAGGCCGCTCAGGTGAGGAGGTACATACAGTTCACATCCAGGCACCACGCTGACCCGCTGGCCCCGACGCAGTACGACATCCTCGCCTACATACTCCACTTAAAAGAGACACTCACCTCCCCAGGGGCGACCATGAACTACATCAGCGGAGCCCGGACCTGGGTCCTCATGTTCGGAGGCTCCCCGGCACCGTTTGATACCTACCCGGTCTCACTGATGAAGAGGGGTGTGGCACGTCTGTCGAACCACACCCCCAGACCGGCCCCGCCCCTCACCCCACAGCAGGTCAGGGCACTGGCCCAATACCTGGCCGCGGCCGGGCCCACGGCCGCAGTGCTCCTGGCCGCGCTACTACTGGGGTACGCAACGCTACTACGACAGGGCAACCTCCTCGCAACCACCTCCAGCGACGACCCACGCCACTACCTCAGGCGTGCAGACATCACACCACGACATCAAGGGGGCTAACGGTACTGGTCCGAACCACAAAGACAAGGTGGAGAGCGGACCAGGCATACTACATCAACATTCAGAGACTGCCGGGCTCCCCATGCTGCCCTGTCGCGGCATGGGACCACTACCTCGCGCACCGCCAGCCACGCCTCAGTGAACCAGCCTTCCTCGTGGCCCCTGGAACCCCACTCCGGCCTCCGGTCCTGCTGGCCGCCCTCCGCATGGGGCTGGCAGCGATCGGAGTGGGGGCGCCCGAGGACTACACGCTGCACCAGCCTACGAAGGGGCGGGGCCCAAGCCTGTGCCGCGGCGGGCAGCACAATCTCGGAGATTATGCAGCTCGGGTCATGGACCTCGGCAGCGGTATACCACTATGTTCCGAGAGGGCTCCTGGCGGTCGGCACCACTCGACCCCTCCAGTGATTGGTTGAGGGTTCGGGTCCCGCCCACCAGCTGACCTCTGACCCGGGACAATAACACAAACTCATAACATCGAGATTTGACCTAATGACGATCTGGTAACCTCTCTGAAGCACCACCTGATGATGTACCGACCCCCTTTGTCCTTCACTGATTAAAGACTACCACTATCACATAATGACTCCGCCTTTGTAAATTGTGCATGTTATCCGTAACATGTGTAATTTACGGGGCGGAGAACCAGACACCACGACACACTGGTGGCGCCACCTAACCGAGAGCCCCACCCATCCTCCCCTCCCCTGCCACCTAGCGGTTCTCCCCGAGTAACTCCACCACCGCCTCCAGGGGCACCCGGCGTGACCCGACCCTCCCCCACCCACGACAAAGCCACGTGACCACACCCCTCCCGGGTTCAAACCACCACAACCGTTCCTCCAGCAGTCAACGGAAGACCGATCCGAATTTCCCTCGCCCACCCACACCTTTGAAGAAGACCAACACCGGTAGGGTTGAGGGTTCGGGTCCCGCCCACCAGCTGACCTCTGACCCGGGACAATAACACAAACTCATAACATCGAGATTTGACCTAATGACGATCTGGTAACCTCTCTGAAGCACCACCTGATGATGTACCGACCCCCTTTGTCCTTCACTGATTAAAGACTACCACTATCACATAATGACTCCGCCTTTGTAAATTATCCTGACACTGAGCACCCTGTCCTAGTAATGCCGAGCGCCTGGCTAAGAAGCGACAAGTATCAATTTTTAAGTCATTGGTTTGACTCGACCAGGGTTCGAACCCACGCCCCCACGATCTACCAGCATGGGAGACGGATGCTCTAACTCATTCGGCCATCCCGTCTGGTGCCATTTATTAGTATATACGCTGATAGTGCTGTGGCGAAACAATCCCGGAAATCTGCGGAATCGCGGAGATCTTTCATCCCTGCTTTGTAGTATTCTTTCCAGTCTGAGATTTCAATAAGTTCTTTGAATTTAGCGATGTTTTCCGCCCCAAATATTGTGATATTGGGTCTATCCTGTTCTTTAATGGGGTTGTGAGATTGAATTGTTATAAAGTTGGGTAGATGGTCCGTGATATCGCAGTAAATATTTCATGTGGATATATTTTGATTACTTTTTATTTACATTGCCATTTATTAGTATATGATCAATAAGTGAAATTTGGTAGTCTACTATTCTGGGTGGTAATGTGATGGTGGGGATGAGATTTTGCTCAAGTACTGTTCTGAAGAAGTTATTGACATGGTTGTTCTGTTTTATTTTTAGTCCATTGATGTTTAGGTCCCCTGTTATTATGCACTTTTTGTTTTCCAAATTAATTTTCTTCATGTTGTTTTCAATTTGTTCAGCAAAGTGTTTGAGGCATTCAACACTACTGCCTGAGTGTTTATAGATGACCCATATTATGTAGTTGTCCTTTTTATTTGGAAAGTTAGTTTCAAGCCATATGGGTTTTTTTTCTAAGTTTTGGTTATTGATCTGTTGGGGCTCGATGATTAGGTCATCTCTGTCAATTACTTTATATATATTCTTGTATATTAGGCCTACTCCTCCTCTAGAGTCTAGGTGCTTTGTGTTTAAATGCATATCCAAGTTTGTTCAATTCCTTGTTTCTACTTCAATTCCTTGTTTCTCTATTTAGTATGTTTTAGTGATGAGATTAATGCTAGAAGTCCTCCAAGGTGAAGGTCTAAACTCCTGATATTGTGATGAATTAGTTTGAAGTTGTTGTCTGGCTTGTTATTCCCATTCATCTTACAAAGCTCTTCACAGGTATAATATTTGCAGTTGTTTGTTAGTATCTTGTCAGGCACCAGTGAATTTATATAGTTAAGAAATCTGTTGTCGTTTAGGCAGGACTTAATGTAACTTTCAGCAGTTTCAAGTGTTGTGCGCAATTCAACATTTGTGATGTTACTAAATGGTAGGATTGACAGAGTTTTACTATGTTTAGGCATGTGTCAGTGTTGCATGGACTTTGCTAAAGAGAACTTTCTGGTGTCGGCGGTTGTAACCATGAACTTTTAGAATATTCTAGTTACTTGTGTACACAATGGGTTTTGCAGGTTACCAGATGTGTAATCTACCAGTTGCTAATGCTAGTTGAGTTGTTCAGTGTCTACATACAATGGATCACTACAATTACATACAGTGAATTAAGGCTAGAATAATTGATGGTAGCATACAATTGGCTAAAGTGTGCAATGAGTTAATAATGATGATAACATACAATGAGTCACAATAGCACACAGTGAATCAAGATGACATTAGACGAGGGTTCATTCAAATGCAAACACAATTGAGTAAGGGTTCATAAGATGATGTTCAGACTCAGGATGCAATAATATACAATGATCCAAGTTCTCTGAGTAGAATAATCTAAAATGGTTCAAGAATACTCTTGACTAAATGTGTGTAGAATGAGATTCAGTCTGACAGATTAGATTATTAGTATCTGCCTATCTGAGTTAGGCTGTATGTCATTAATTAGCAAATGACAAATGTTTAATTTCATTTTGACCAACTAGGGTTTCAGTTTTATAGTCTTGTTGTTTTGTATTTGGGTGCATGATGTAATGTCTCTTTATCTTGAGCCTCGTTTACTGGAGACCTAGCATCTGTGTCAATGGGTGGGAAGTCAGGATCGTACCCGTCATGTCTACCTAAGTTATGGTTATTGTTTCTTATGATATTCTGGTACCGTTCTTGATCATGTGTCCTTGGTCTTCCCACTGAACTACTGGTTGAGCTGAAGAATTTACTTCTCCAGGGTTCTACTGCATATCTGAGGTAGGAGGCTAGCAGTTTAGTCCCATTTTCAGTTAGGTGGTATCCATCTGATGAAAGTAGGCCCTGCTTGGCTCTGCCATATCTTTGTATGTAATTCATAGTGACACAGCTGGATCTTGGGATCGTTTTGGTATTTACCCTTGATCATTGAGTTGACTTTATACATCTTTTCTTTAAGTTGATCTTCTCTAGGGGTTCCAAGGCATATCACTATGTTGGACTTGGGATATGATATTTTAGCCTGGGTGATAGACTCAGTCATGTCAGTCACATACTGCACTTCTGACTTATGTTTGATGTAATTCGCCAATTGATGTATCACAACACATTTGTTATCATTGTGCTTCTTGGCATTATCAGATTTGAGCCACTCAGCCACTTCAGGTAAGGTGTAGAGTTGAACCTTTTCAAGTTTTGACTTTGTGGAGAATCTATCTGGCTCTATTTTGTCACATTGGGAGTTTCTGAGTAGGATGATCTTCCCTGGGTGGGCTGCTGGAGGATGGGGTCTTGAAGACTGCAGCATTTTGGGAGCTGTTGGTTGAGACCTCTTCAGCCAAGGTGTATTGAAGAATGGGCCATCATGGGCATCCATGAGGATTCAACCAAATTCATTCCTGCTGTCTTGGTTGGCTCCCTCGCCCCAGTACTTTATGGGCGTTGCTTCCACGAGGTATTTCCATTTAGTGGCCATCAGCATATCCCTTATATTTGGGTTGCACTCAAGTTTCGCCGGTGTTATATTGAATAAGACATTCCTTTTTTTCTATCCCATTCCCTATGTGTCTTCAGCTTGTACTTGGCTATATTTCTGGCACCTTTTGCATTGGGGGCTCATCTGATTTCTTTAGCCACATTAGGTTGTCCGACATTTTCTGCTTTGATGTTCTGGTAATGTTTTTCACTACTGTCAAGAGTTAGCCCATTGAACTCAACATTACATTTGTGGAAGTTGGAGAATTCCTCATATGGATGACTGTGGCTACTAAATCTGATGGTTCTATTGTATTGTCTTTCTTCAATTTGTATTTTTGTGGGTCTGTTTGTGAGCTCTCTGATTTGGTGGTAGGCTGTATTGTTTGTGGGTGTTGAAAGTTGGTTGCTGTGGGTGTTTGACGTTGAGGGTTGATTGTTGTGTGCTGTGTGCCATTGCCATATTACAGATTGACTATATCAGCCTATCATTGAGGTGACACAGTGTGTTCACTTGAGCTTGACACAGCTCAAGCTGTTTTTCTGTTGCCAGCCTCAAAGCAACGATTTCATTTCTGGTTGAATCCTCTTTCTGGTGTATTTCCTTTTGTAGTAGCTGGATGTTTAGGATAGTTTCCTTTGTGTCTTGATCACATGTGGTGAGACCTGTAGTGTTCGTGCCTATGTCATGGGTCTCAATATTCTCTGGCTGGGTGCTGTTGTATGTGAATGGCAATTTGTTGTTCTGTTGTTCGTTCCTATCTGTTTGTGTTGCACTGTATTGTTGGGTATAGTTGTTTGTTTGTGAGATCTTGTCCTGCAGGTCAGATGTAAATGTTTGTGTACTTGTGGTGTACCCCAAGGGTCAGTGTTAGGGCCACTTCTCTTTAAAATCTACATAAACAATCTTGAAAAATGGTTGCAAACCAAATGCATCCAACTATATGCAGATGACACAGTCATATATGCAAAGGGCCCCACAGAAAAGGAGGTAATAACTAAACTAAATAAGCTCCTACTAAGACTAGATGAGTGGTGTGAGTCCAACAAAATAACCATCAACACAAGCAAATAAAAAAAACAGTTCTCTTCTTGCATAAACAAATGCCGGAAAGAAAACTACATTGTAAGCTAGGAAACCAAACATTAGAAAATGTAGACCATTACAAATACCTAAACCTTGAGTTGGACAGCCAACTAAACTACAACCTATGTATAAACAAAATGGTCCAAAAGGTAAACCACAAACTGTGGCTATTTGCAAAGCTAAGAGACTACATGACACAAGAAATGTCAATAAAAATCTTCAATGGCATGGTGCTCCCCTATTTTGACTATGGAGATGTAAACTACATGGGTGGAAAAAAGAACTTCTAAAAAAACTGCAAATACTGCAGAATAGAGCCATACAAATCTGCCTCAGAGTAGACAAGCTGCACCCCACCTATGAGATAAACAAAAGAACAAAAGTAAAATTACTAGAAAATAGGAGAATAATCCATTTGAAAACATTAGCATATAGCTATCGTCAAAACAATAAACTCCTAACAAAACCACAAAGGGGTACTAGAGCTAACAATGCGCCACTACTAAAGCAGACCGGACGCCAAATAAAAGCTCATGAGAGAAGCACACTGGAAATGGCTGCCAAGGTGTGGAATGCCCAAACGGTAAAGGAACGATAAATTCCTGACCTAAAAACATACAAAAAATATCTGTGCAAAATAAGGCTAGGAAACCCCACTAAGCTGCACGGCAAAGGGGCATGTGATATGTCACGGCCCACCAGCGGGACGCCCAATGGAAGGTAACCATGCCAAAAGTAGCCAGATAGCACACCACACAGCTACGTACAAGCCTATGATATGTAAATAGGAGTATGCTAATCTAGTAGTAAGTTTGTTTGTTGTTGTTTTACATCCTAGCAACATCTAATGTCATATCAGGACGGGTGACGACTTGTGACAGTGCGCACTCATGGCGACTTTATAGTGCTGCCCCACTGGGAAATCAGGCTGCCGGCACCATCACCCGATGTCCCACTCAGTCACATTATCCTGACACTGAGCTAACCAGTAGTCTAGTAGTAAGAGTAGAAAAGATAAAACACATATATGCCAAGAAAATCAAAACAAACAAAAACTAACATAGGCTACTAACCATACCAACCAAACTATCTATCTGCTACTGAAATGCAGGCAATCAAATACCTATCAGCAGCTATTGTGTGATAATACCAACACTACAGCTGGTCAGCATTGAAAACAAGCCTGAATACCCAGCCTTATATGCTATGGACAGTATAAATCTAGCCTCAATACAACAATTTTTTTTTTTAACTTATGGTTCTATGCGAGGTGATGGTGTCTGACTGATCATTTGACAGTTCCAGTGCTAACTGAATAGCCCCTGATGGTTTCTGACACTTTTGGCAGCAGTATGAGGCTTTCTCATTCAGCACAACAAGGTGAGGAAGTAGCTTGGGAGCTTAGTACCCTTGTAGTGAGACCAGTTTTTACACCTGTTGCATTGTATTATGTTGTCCAAATGTTGTCACTGCACTGGGGTCAACACTTATCTGGTTCTATCTCGTCATAGATTACTGGGTGTTTATTGTTAAGTGAGCACCGATTCTCTGCTTTTATGCCGATTCTTAAATCAACATCGCAACTGGTGAAACATAACGTAAAGAAGCCAGCCATTGATGGCCTTATTCTAACCAGTACTTTTGCATATGATTTATATACATATATATATATATATATATATATATATATTTAACCGTTGGCCTATTCCACCCCTGCTTAAAGCGAGGCTACGTGTTAATATAAATAATTTTTCCATGTGAATATCTTGTGCCTCCTGCCACCGGTTGTCTGCCTTCCTGCCAGCTTGACCCTTGGCTAGCAATGTCCGAGGTGGAGAGTTTGACTCCTTACAGACCGTGGGCGGAAGGCCCTTAATTAAATAAGATTATAGAGCAATCAAAATAGCAAGAGGAAGTTGACCATAGCGGTTAATAATATAAGTCTGGAGAATAGTAAAGAATGCAAGGAACGTTCATGTCACTTCTTAGGAGTTCACCGTTTTATTCTTACCTCTTACTAACAGGATGAATTTAGCAATATAACGTATGTTATTAGTTAAATATGGTTCAACAATATAATGTATGTTACTAGTCAAAGCCTGTCCCATATAATTAAGTTAAATAGGTTTGGAATTTCAAGAAATAAGGCCTAAATCTCGGCTAAAACATCGGAGCATGCAAAAACACGTCCGATGGGTCTGGGTCCGAACGCCCGACCTCCTTCCCGTTGCTTGGATAGTCGCAATTGATGTATCCAAGCAACGCTTTACGGCCGAGAACCCACGGCCGCGCAAATGTTGGCGATTTGTGCGCCCATGGAACCGAGTAGCCCCCATCTACAAATGCGAGTCCCTCGGCACCAGCGCACAAATGCCCAAGGCGAGCAGTCTCACCCACTTAATATATATAGTTGGTTGATTGGTTGTTGGAGTTCTACATCCTGGAAACATCGAAGGTCATATCAGGACGGGTACTTGTGACATCGCACACTCATGGTGCCTATATAGTGATGCCCTACTGGGAACTCAGGCCACCAGCACCTTGACCTGATATCCCACTCAGTCCCGTTATCATGACACTGAGCCAACCAGCCCTTGTCCTATCCTAATAATGTTGAGCGTCTGGCCACTAAGCAACAAGTATAAATTGTTATGTCATTGGTTTGACTTGACCAGGGTTCGAAGTCCTGGGTTCGAATCCCACTATCTACCGAAACGGGAGACGGATGACCAAGTAATTAGGCCAACCAAACTTTTTCAAGCAAGTGAATCAGCCAAAGTTGGCGCATTATAAGTACCTGGATCTGGCGGTGGCGGCAGGCTCGAACAAAAAGCATAGACGATATTGCGTTGGTACATAATGAAATAAATGCGTATAATACATACTAATAATAGATACATCCAGCCGAAGATTTATACACGTGTATGGATTTACCCACTATATATATATTTGTATATATAAATGTCATGTATGTACTGTTCTTTGAATATCATCTAAGGTCCTGCATGGTCTACTTATCTGATGAATCCAATTGAAGGGTTCCTGCACAAAAACCAACAAACGCCATCCGGGCTGAAATGGAACCATGACTACGACATTTGATCTGAGGCTGCCATCATTCTGATAATCAAATCAGTTTTTTGTTGCAGAAGCTGCCACGTCCCTACTCAATATGAAATTGATAGCCCGTGAGAACCTTTTTACTTGGAACATCGGTATAGCGTTAGCATCTTTACATTGTAGTGTCTTTTATTTCTTTTAGTCTTTTTTTTTCATATTTAAATAATACTCTAATGTTGATACATTTTTAGCTGATGCTAATCACAACAATGATTTCTATTTTGCTGAAAACAACTAAAATATATGTGTCGGTCCATGCACTTGAACTCTTCAATTATAATCGTTCTTTATCT
The DNA here is from genome assembly GCA_030323885.1 of Branchipolynoe longqiensis. NCBI lineage: Eukaryota > Metazoa > Annelida > Polychaeta > Phyllodocida > Polynoidae > Branchipolynoe > Branchipolynoe longqiensis. The sequence goes on from CM059188.1 coordinate 72,920,602, forward strand.
GCAGTTAGCGATCCCTTACCTGGCCTAGGAATATGTGTGCAAGCATTCTCCTACTTGCAAACGGTATTAAGCCTCACTGCAGGAGACTCATTGTATCAATCAATGCCGACATCGTGTCATTGTAGGCTGAGGACTGGATTTAATATTAGGACAGATTGCTTGATTATAGGTTCCTGGAGAGTGTGTGATATTGAGATATCGCAGGAACATACCATATTTACTGCTGTCAGCCGTGAGGATTCACTGTCTGAGAGACACCAATATTTAAAAGGAGCAAGATGTGTGGCGATGTAGCACCTGAAATCAGAAGTGCGCCTCCTACCGAGGCTTTAAATCACTAATCAGAACTCATCTCACCATGGATCATATGCCCCTTTGCCCCTCCCCCCCCCCCCCCACACGCACACACTCAAGTGAATACCTCTGCTGCAGGGGGCACCGAAAGAGTTTATATATATTAGGTACCAGACCAGACCAAATTGAGTGTGGGGACGTATAAGAGATAGTTTCACCCCTTTGCATATACTTTATTCATAAACACAGCACAGGTTATACAGCAACCCCCCACCTTAGCCCATAATAAGGAGCTTACCCCTGAAGACTAAGCCACCAAACCTCCATTTTAATCTAGTAATATGCCCTCCCGAGGTACCTCCACAGGTATGCCCTCCCGAGACGTATGTTGTTGTTTTACATCCTAGCAACATCAAAGGTCATATCAGGACGGATACCGACTTGTGACAGCACACACTCATGGCGACTTTATTGTGCTGTCCCATGGGGAGACCAGACCCCCGGCATCATGACTCAATATCCCACACAGTCACATTGTCCTGAGACCAGTCCTTGTCCTATCCTATTAATGCCGAGTGCCAGGCTAAGTAGCGACAAGTATAAATGCTATAAGTCATTGGTTTGACTCGGCTGAGATCCACACTCCCGATCTTCCACATGGAAACCGGCGCTCTACCGATCCGGCCACTGAGTCTGGTATGTTCTGATGAAGGAACTGTTTCCAGAAGAAAAGGAGACTAATGGTGAGATGTATGAGTGGAAATCAAATAACATCGGATTTCAGACGTTAGGGATGGAAACAGAATTGACAAAGTCGCAGTGTACACCATCCTACCTATTGTATGCACATTGAGAAGTGGGTTTATTTGTTTAAAAAAAAAGAAAAAAAAAGAGATCATCAAAGATATTGTCATGCACAGGAAATGAGTGTACCGTATAAACAACTATGCTAATGAGTTATTTAAACGTATTAATGAGTTAAGGTAAGACCAAGTATATTTGTTCTAGAAGTAACTAAGCTAATGATTTATTTAACTGAACTACCTATGCTATATAATGAGTTATTGTATTAGATTCATGAGGTATTTAACAGAAGAAGCTATGGGAACGAACTATTTAACTGCATATATAACCTAAGTACCTGTCAGTTTTTAAGATTAGAAAGTTACGTTGATCAGTATAATCTACCTTATTTTAGCTATTTTTATTTAAAGTCTTCTCAAAACTATCATTTGGAATTATGTAAAGTCTAAACACACATAATTAATGTTACTATGCTTGTAAACATTCTTACCCTCATAGACATCAGCAATAATAGGTCCTATTAAATTTAGTTAATATTCCTTTCTGCGGAGCAAACATGGCTTATTAAGTGGTTCCGAAAATGTGATAGATTATGCAGCATTAAGTTAATGATATTGAACAGTGTGTACAATGATTAGAGACGTAATGAGTAGCATATATACTGTAATCATACAGCTCTGTATAGAAGTGGCGGCATGCTCATGGTCAACTGCAATCATAATGCTCTCAGTGTCCATTTGCGTCCATGTGACGTCAAACTCTAAATTCGCTGGTTACTCAGCTGGACTGCAACTGTGCAACCTCAAAGCACACTGCCACGCCCCCTGGAGAGAAGCCCGCCAACTATTATTCAACTCCACAATCCAGCGAACAGTCTTGATCCCCGCGACTGTTTGTTTATTGGGGTTTTATATTCTGTCAACATCTAAGTCATATCATGATGGGTACTGACATTTGAAAGGGTGCATGCTCTCATGGCAACTAGATAGTGCTGATCCAATGGGATACCAGGCCACTGACACCATGACCCAACATTCTACTCAGATTATCCTCACCCTGAGTTCACTACATGTAGTATGTGCCCTGTCCTAGTAAGGCCAAGCGCTGGGCTGTGTGGCAAGAAGCATCGGCGTTGTCAGTCAATGATTTGACTCGGCTGAACGAGAGTCAGCACAGGAAATAGGTCGAAGAATTGGAGAATTGCCAAATTGCGATTTCAGTTATAGTGCGAACCCTGGTCGAGTTAAACCAATGACTTAAAATTGATACTTCTTGCTTCCTAGCCAGGCGATTGACATACGTAGGACAGGGCAATGACTGGTTGGCTCAGTGTAAGGATTATGTAACTGAGTGGGATATCAGGTCATGGTGCTGTCGGCCTGGTCTCCGAGTGGGGCAGCACTATAAAGTCGCCATGAGTGCACGCTGTCACAAAGTGGTACCCGTCCTGACATGACCTTAGATTTGCAAAGATGTAAAACTCCAACAACCGACCAACTATCCTTATAGTATTATTTCTATGACTTTATAAATATTCAGAAGAACACATGTTACCACGAAGAAGCATTATACATAATTTCAATCAAATTGACAAAAATAGTAAAGCTTGTGATTGAGAGATCAGTCACTCTAAGCAACGGTGCGCTCAGTGTTTATAAATAGCCCTCACATTTTCGGAAACAACATGGCGCCACACAGTATGTCCGATGTGTTTTGATTGGTGAAGATGGTGGTGGTCCATAAACATAACAATCAACAGTGTCAACAGAATCGTATGACCCCCTTGAAATAATGCGATTGTCCCAAATTCAAGTAGTGAAATAGTGAAGGGTCGCGGTGTGAATTGATAAGCGACAGGTTCCTTTTGCCACTGAGTCTGGTATTTACCTTAAGCCAGAGAGCGTGTATATAAACAGATGAGAGGGACAACTCCCATACTAGACCGTGTAACACCTGCCGACTGTGGCGCTCCAAGTGGTGGTTGTTGAACAGTATATGACACAGCTGTCAAACTCAAGGCATTGTCAATGGTTGTGTGCAATCTTCCTACAGAAAACGTTAAATATCTCTAAAACTACAACACCTAGCAACAAACTGATTGGAATACACCTAGGAAACATGTTTACCAACAAGATTATATTAAATTGATATGGTTAGGGTTCTGGATTTCTATTAATTTGGAATAAAACTGACGTTTTTCACTACGCGTACGGCAAACTCAAGGCATTGTCAATGGTCGTGTGCAATCTTCCTACAGAAAAAGTGAAATATCTCTAAAACTACACCAAATAGAAACAAGCCGCTTAGTACACATATAGAAAACATGTTTACCAAAGGATTATATTAAATTGATAAGGTTAGGCTTCTGCATTTCTATTAATTTTGAATAAAAACTAATGTTTTGCATTGCACGTACCGTCAAACTCAAAGCTTGTTCAACACTAACCGCCAGGAACGCCACTGTAGCCTGTGTTACCGATTTTCGCGGGAGTTGTCCCTCTCATCTGTTTATATACACGCTCTCTGCTTAAGCCTGGACCGATTTCGTGGTTCGGCTCCACACATGCCTGCCCCCTGGTGTTCATAGGAGACAACGCCACCTTGTGCAACTAACTATGTGGCGCCATCTGGTGTAAATGGGCGAAACGAACACCAATTTGACATGCTAAACACTGGTAGCTTGTTAGGCCCATTAGTGGCATTACCCATGGTTGTTGTTTGTTGGGGTTTTAATCCTGGCAGCTTATAAGGTCACATCAGGACGGGTACCGACTTGTAAGAGTACACACTCATAGCAAGTTCATAGTGTTGCCCAATAGGGATACCAATCCACTGGCACCATGACGTGATGATCGACTCAATCAGATTATCCTGATACTGATATATCCAGCCCTTGCCTTATCTTAATAATGATGGACATCAGCCTTCAGGCTCGGTTGTGACAATTCTCAAATGTGTCAGTCAGAAGTTGGACTCGGCCGGGATTCGAACTCCCGACCTTCCGTACAGGAAGCCTGCCCTACTACCAACTGAGCCATCGGAACCGTGGTGTTAGCAGGTGCTGTTCAATGGTTGGCAATTCGGGCTACTCTCCGGGGAGTAAACCCTCTAGAAACAGTACTGTATGTGGATTATACATGTCATAATGTATTCATTAAAAATAGTGTATAATATTGACACGTGTGGCTGGTGAGGGGACAACCAAGCTCATACTTCTGTTAAATTTGTTGATTTTATCGAGTTTAGCACATGCCTTTTTTTTTAATCAATTAAGAAGTAGCAACAAATTATTCTTACCGCGACAAATAAGAGAAAACATGGGGGGTTGTCATATCGCATGGTTGATATGTGGAAAAGTGTTATGTGTATACCGAATATATGTGAATATAAGTCAATTTTCAGTATTATACGTCAACAGCTATTTTTTAAGGAAATATCTGGAATTAGGTTTAACCCGACAACAGGTCGACTTGTTTCTGCTATACAGCAGCTGTCAGCCCAGCACTGTATTCTACAACCGTATATATAGGTGTATATACTACTACTAGGTATATAGGTATGTATATACATGTGTATGAGTCTTCCTAGGTGTCATCCCTTCTCCCTTGGGGATGGGGGATTCACGAGCATAAGATAACCTCAGAATAAAGTTGTGTGTGGTAAATTACCTCGACTTATATTCGAGTATATACAGTAGTGTTATGTATGTGTGTCCTTAGTTGTTTCTCAGATAGGAAATCAGACAGGTTCTATATTCTAAAGCAACACTCGAGCACCGGATTTGTTTAAAAGCTTTATTCCTCCCTGGTAACAGAAAGGGTGTGTTATCCCCTCGAATTTTCATGGCCTGCCTAGGTTGGACAGAATGTATATATATCATCCAGTCCTTGGACTTATCTTGCTTTTACTGCGGGCATCCCTCTATATGCCGTTTTGTATTGTTTATTTTTGTTCAGAAGGAAAATCACAGACAAAACAAAGTTCAAGCACTACATAACAGTACATAGTGAGTGGATCTCCATTCCGGCACTATGTTCCATATAATGCTTGGTGGTTATTACGATCAAATTAATGCAGAGCCTTCTACCACATCAGCAACACATCACACTATGACCGAATAATGCTAATGAAAGGGTGTAGCGATTGTACAGGCCGCCTAATGAAAATGAGAGTAAAAGCTTGGAAATTACTAATTAACCTAATATATATTATCTGACATTGAAGAAGATAATTAAATATACCATACAAGTGGGATGAGTGGGCACACAGTGTGTGTCACCAGAAGGGTAAACATTTATTTGTTCAAACAATAATAACCATATCTTTCTGTCGAGGAATGGGATGTGGTATTTAATGCCATGTTTACATTATTAAACGAATTTGAATACATTTCAATTGTGTACGCTTACCAAGTTGTGCCAACCATTATTTGCTGCTCAAGTCCAAATACCTATTTTCCAAATAGTGATAACAAGAAATAGTGGCACATGTTTGCCCATATCTCTAGCCTTGTGGATTAGCTTCTAATAGACTTAAGCAGTGTCAAAAGTTCCGATCGACGGCTTTCCAGTGCCATGAGCTCAGATAAGTGATTTTTATCATTAATTTGAAATGACTGGTTCATTTGAAAGTTGGCTAAACCAGTGAAATCACAATATATCCAACAAAATAAACATCACCCTTCAATTGATCATAGTTCTCCAACTTAGATGCTGGTGTACTCATTTAGAATTCTATTGGGATTTCCCCCCTTATGGACATTAATACACTGATTAAACTTCGGCGGCCTAGCTAATTATAGCAATGGCTGTATTACAAAAAATACTGTGCATGGATGTACTGTAAATATTTCCAAAATTAAATCATTTAACATAAATTTACTCCGAACTAGAGTAGACTAGAGGTGATTGTGACCTTGATGCATTTAACTCAACAACTTTATTAATAATTGGGTGTGGTTTAAAATACATCCATATTCACGGAGAAATCTTTTTTTAATTTAAAATAAAAAAGTTCTTCAAAATGTGCCTTTATAAAAAGTGAACTATGCAACTTTACTAACATACATCCATTGGATCCAGAATTCAGGCCTGTATCTTGAATCGCATCTATACACTGGGAAGGGGTACTATGTGTGTCATTGGACGCACTAATAACGTTGTGAGTAATATATTGGCAGCCTGTGTACGGTTCGATGGGTAAATTGCCACGCTGCGGACGTCCTCGTAAGCAGTACGCCTAAATTTGACACAAATGGTTTATTTATATACATATATCTATACATAGTGAATAGTTGAATTGCATGCAAGTAGTATAGGTCGACACCTTATAGCAAATTATAAAGTATCGCCTTATACTACTCATGTAGGCACCATTCACACAAAATAATGTCATTACCCAAATAATCTAGAACCATCCAACAACTAACTATTATAGTAATAATAATAATAGTAATAATAATAACAAGAGTTCAGTCCCATTGATCTATAACTATGCTCTGGAAGTATTAGTACAATCAGCAACGTGTGTTCCAAGAGCACAAATTGCATTGTTATATATGTATTTGCACATATAGTTATATATATATGTATATATATGTGATGTATAACGAATTATGCAAGTATAAAGATACGTAAGGGTTATTATTACTTTATTGTTATACTCCGTAAGACAAACACTGTACGGGTGGCTCCACCTACCCTCCTCACCTCCACCGGATGTAGACCAGTGTCAGTCGCACCGGAGGATTTATGCATACACAGGTATATATACACATATATATACACATATTGATTACTTAAATTAATTGACAGGCCTACCTTCCTAACTTAAACATGTTGGGGTGAGAAGTCACGTAGAAATGGATGAAAATGAGGAGATAAGTCGCCTGTACCCTTATCTTGTATACAATTAGATAAAAGATTCACCCCATAGAGTATAGTACAGGGGTAAACCCTAGCGTAGTCTAAATACAAGCAAAAATAGTTTTAGTGTGGAACAGGAACTAGAAACTGTGGTTTCAGGATCAAATGTCTAGATATATCGACACAGAGTTGGTGAAATGGGAGAGAATGCAAAAAGACAAGATGGCGGCGATAAAACACCATCGGTTTTATTTTTTTAATTCTTTAAAGTACATGTTTTATTATATATTCCAAATCAAAAGTAGCGGGTGAATATGAAGATTTATGTGACAAATATATTTTGCTTCTGAAATTAAGAATTTACCAGCTCAATTCATTTCCCCGCCATGTCGAAATTCTTCGCTTGTTTTTCTAATATGTTGGTTTTCACCCCTGTACTGGATGTTCTGGGTGAATCCTTTATCTAGTATACAGTACACAACACCCTTCCTCGTGGAAGGGGTGGGAGAGAAGGGGGGGAGGATGGGGAGCGGTACGAGGAGGTTGTAAGAAGGGTTGGGAGGGTTAGCAACGAAGGGAGGGGAGGTGGGTTAGAAAACCCCAATCAGAGCTGAAAGGCTCTGGTTTTGTGTGTTTTTGTTGTTAGCCCGTCGGCACTCATCTCAAAGAGAGGCTTCGTACACTGTTCCGGATGTATTCATTGTAATAAATGGAAAGTGTGTATACCTTCTGTACGATACATCACCTGCACTTGACGGTACAACAAGTCTTTTAGATAGCGACGTGATTAGCGGCCACGAGGGCTTCTTAGTCTTTTTGATGGCGCTTCTGCGAGGGAACTATCCTAGCCCTTCCGCGGGCGTTTTCAATATAGATCTAGATATATAAGTAAATCTCCGGAGATTCCCCTCCACGGGGATTCCCCTTAGTCTGAGAAGGGTTTCCCGCAGAACGCTAGGTTTCCCTCACGGAGATATTTTACTTACAGCAGATTCACAGAGGGCCCATTTTAACTGTGCTTGTCCCTTGTTTTGGTTGTTGTTGTTTTCATGTAATCTTAAATATTCATGCCTTATGTATCTCTCGCTCAATCCAATGCATCATCCAATGCCAAGACACTGTATGCCGAATGCTTGATTGTTTGAATACTTGTTCGTGGTTTTATATCGTGTCGGCAGCAAAGGCCACATTCACGGCGAATATTCTGAATGCTCTCTCTATCTCTCTCATTTCGTTCTCTCTGGGTGGTGGTGCTGCTGCTGTAGAGAGTAGTAGATTGAATAGTTTTTATTGGAAAGGTATGCTCCCGATTTCCCCGTTTCAGAGTGCAGTGTGTGGCGTATACATGCGCCCATCGTGTATCAGTGCTGCTCTAGTTGAACGTGTATTATAACGAAATAAACCGGTACTCTTCACACATGGAAGTGTCTCATCAACAATGCTTAACTAATTAAGGTAAAGGTGAGGAACTAGGCCGCGTTGGCGTCACCGCTGCATTGCATACATACACATGTGCATGCACTGACGGTTGGGTAACTCCACCTAGTTCCCAGTCTTACCAGGTGACCTTGTGTAGTGTGGCGCACATTTACTTAAAGTTGTATGCATTATCAAACGATGTCATTAGTCCACATCCCAGATGTACTTTTCTATGTTGACGGGTGGTGCTTTTAAACTGGTAGCCACGGCTGCGTTTCGAGAATTACAATTACATTACAAATTGGTGTGTGTGTATGTATATATATATATATATTGGGCGATACATATTTGGGTTTACCAAATCTCAGATTTAGCAGGTGGGGGCCTGGGTCAGGTCTATATTTATCGGCATTGTTGTTATTTTGACCCGACTGTATCAATTGACCATATGTAGAGCTGGTGGTTTAGGTCGCGCGTATCTTGGAGTCTTCTGGTTTCTACAGAGGTTCCTTATTCCGACAAGGCCATTCGGATGGTGACGTGCACTGCTCAGATCAGTCACCATCGGTCACGGCCCGTTGCCCAGCAAACCTGATCGGTCATCGGTGAGAATACGCGCACCCGCGCCGTGCTCAACTCCCGACAAACACCTGCTCGTAGTGGTGGTAATGATGGGGATGATGGTGATGGTGGTTGTATGCACCGGTCTAATTGTTCGATATGTGTGTTAGCAGTAGTTATTGTTAACACAGAACAAAGTATAGACATGGCTGGTAGCCTATATATATATAGTCTAAAGAAAAACACATTTCCATTGTCCATAACCATTGGGCCATCAGCGCTGTTTCTTGAGTAATCAATCATTGGCGTATTAATCCATAATATAAGTAGTGTTATTAGTACTGTAATCCCGGCCAGGCTCTAAGTTGCCATTATGGTATAACTGTTCACAGTGCCCTATATATAGTATGTGTGCATACACTCGTATTAAGAAAAACAGAAGAAAAAAGTGACAAATAAACGCAGTATTATACATATACATGTTACTGTCCTTGCGCCATAGTAGCACCACAACACGGTGGATAAATTTAACAACAGCTGAGATACATAAAACCAATACAAAAAATCCCTGTGTTGAATCAAGTCACTGCCTGTATTACGAGACCAGGCTACTACGCCATGATGTGAGGCGCGGAAAACAGAATGGCGAACGTCGAAACTATTGTGAAGATGGTGAACATCCACAAACACAGTCTGTCTATGACCATCGAGGCAAACTTCCAGTCGTTGCAGTGCACCTCGAACTCCTCATCCTTCTTCATTTTCTCGGTGAGGTAGCGCAGCTCTCTCAGTATCTCGCGCAGCTCGACCTTGCCGGGATACATGTGCAGAGAGTTCTCCTGGTCCGAGTTGGCCATCTTGACGCTGGTGTAGTGGTCCGGATGGTTGTTCGCCCGGAAGTCATCGTCCAAGTCCAGCACGTTGGCGAGCAGGCTCTTCGACGATCGTTCACGCATCTCCAGGTCGCGCATTTTCGCGTTCTGGATTATTTTCTTCCTGGTGATCTCTTTACCGGGTCGTGTCATTCGGAGGATCCAGGCTAGCCATTCACATATACCCTTCTTCACCTGTGGAGAGTGAAGGACAAAAACCATCATAGTGGATCATGAAAGCGGGAATTAGCTTATTTGGCTATTTGTTATGGAACTATATTCCAGGGGCTCGATATAGTAGTAGTGTCATTAGCCCATAGTTGTGCCATGTAGAGTTGTTTGGCTATTCGTAATAGAACTAAATTCTGGTGACTTAATATGGTACTAGTGACATTACCCCATAGTTGTACCATGTACAATTGTTTGGCTATTTATTATGGAACTATATTCTGGCGACTTAATATGGTACTAGTGTCATTCGCCCATAGATGTATCATGTACAATTGTGTTGCTACTTCTTATAGAACTGTATTGCAGCGATTTAATATGGTACTAGTGCCATTTCCCATAGTTGTACCATGTACAGTTTTTCGGCTATCTAATATGGAACTATGTTATGGCGACTTAATAGGGTACTAGTGTTATTCACCCATAGTTGTACCATCTACAGTTGTTTTAGTTATGGAACTATATTCTGGCGTAGTCAGTCATAGCTGCATCATGTAAGGGGCTATTTTGATATTTCTTATGGAACTATATAGTGGTGTTCTCTGTGGCAGTTTGAGTGTCTGACTCTTTTCTAGGTCGGACTCCTAATCTGAAGGTCAGCAGCTTGATTCTCTGTGCCCCCACCCCATCGCTGCCAATTTGGATTTCCACTGCTGTGTATAACTTACAGGTTCATCCAAGGCCGTTTGCTCTCATACCATGTCTATGTGGTGTGGGAGGTTAAAAATCCCTGTCTAATGGTGAAAACAAGTCTATTCAGACTTATCCATGATAGGCAGTATAAATCTTCAAGAAAATATTCTGGTATATTAACATGTACTAATTCAGGCTACCAAAGCAGATCCTCTATTCTCAACTGTCTTCTGGCTACAGAAAGAGAGGGCGCCCTCATCTCCAGTTCAAGGATACCATCAAGAGAAACCTGAAGCTGAGCGACATTAAGACCGACTCATGGAGGCAACTCTCAAAGCAGAGTGCTAAATGGAGAGCGGCAGTCAAGTAATGAAAGCAGTCTTTGTCGCATCGTGACCGACAGCATGATGATGATGACTAATTCAGCCGTAGCCGCATCAGTATATGCACAATAACTGAATGACTCCCTCGACTTCTGCCTGTGGAACTAATTATCTTAATTGTATAAATCTGTGATACTTTTGGTCTATATGGGAGCTACTATTTACAAACTAGCCGTTGAAACCCATACTGATTACGATTACTTAGAGTTGAATTGTCTAAATGTATACTTGTTTTTGCAGAAGCATGGTTAGAAAAAATTGCATTCATTCTATGCACAGAATTATGTTGAACCTACTAATACTATTGCGCAGTTGAATTGGTATAGTCCAAAGGTTTCTGTGTTTCTGAGATAAATATACTAGGTTGATCATTATGATATACCTTACCTTACTTTGGTAGTAACTTTGATGTTAAATGGCTAACTTTGGAGATATTTAAAAGTTCAAACATGGGACATTAATTTTGGCAAGCATCCCGAAACTCTGACACCATATGGATCTGCAGTACCATGTCCTATTAAATTGGATCGGTATTCTGTTATATGCGGTGGCAAATGTTTGATAAGTGCACCAGTATCTAAGTTGGATATGTGGAATAAAATAGATATACTTGCTTTGGTGTTGACAAATTGATGTTGTCGTCGGACTATGCAGCTTTAACTATTTGGCAGTAATGATTTAAGGCATGGACTAGTTTTAATGGGACTTGTCGCTATGCATTCAGAATGCAGGATTTAAATGGGGAATTCCTGGGCTAACATTTGCTTCAATTATCCCATCCGGATGAGGCTGACAAATAAAAAGACTTGAAACGTTGAGCCTTGACGGCTAATACTAAATTATAGCAACTATTAAATTCTCCTTTAAGTTTGAAATGCCTCTGTACTTTATAGCCACATATTTTATATTACTTTTTTAATGGAGGGAAATGACCACGGAGGTGGTCTTTTGCTGTAATTACTGGGGGCAGGGGGGGAGCAGTGAAGCAGCAATGCCCACCTGTCAATCACTAGCCCACCACTATCCTGATGGCCTAATCCTCTCCAGCCAATCACATGGCCCCCCTCCCTCACTCTTCCTCCGACTCCTCATCGTACACCCTCCTCACTCTTCCACTGACACCTGTCACCTACACATGTCCTCTAAAAACTCACCCACCCACTCCCACTTGTCTCGATAAAAATCAAACACAACGAGACAAATGAAAACAACAATATTTAATGATACAAAAATCTCCGCACCTTAATTATCCTAAACTGTGAATACGTTAATTTCTCCTATTAGACATTCATCACTATCTTAGTATATATGATTTACTAAGATCAAGTCAAATTGATAATTTACCCTAAAAACTGATCACTACTTATATGATTTATGATTTATCTCACTCACTTGACTCATGATTATTGATATATTGTGATCTATCTTGCTGACTTGATTAACTACTACATTTATACACATATTGTACATATGTTGTGGATGATTACATTAATTATTCGCATAATTTCATGTTCATGTCAGACTTTGATGGCGGGCCTGTTCAAACATCCAGTTATGTAACCGAAAACACCATTGGATGAGATTGTCATGAGAATAAAGTTATGTCATTTCCAGCACTGCTTCCTCGTTCCTCACTGCCGTTATGCCAGTAATGACAAATCTAATTAAAAAGAAATATTATACATAGCCATTTGATCGGGCATATATATTATATATGCATTGTACATACAGTGATACCTGTCTTCCTTGATTGCTGATACCCTATTATGTGCAAAGACGTTTTCAATATACAGTGAAACCCCGATTTTACTCTCTAACAATTTAACGCGAAATCGGTTATAACACAATGCATCAGTAGGCCTGGAATCATTTAATTCAAAGATAAGTATGTAACCCCAGATTTAGTCTGACTATGCTTTTCTTCACTATGATATTTATGGACTTTCTATTTACTATATAACAGCGTTTCATCATAGATACACAAGCTGCCATTGTTTGAATTTTGATTATCCTTTCGAGGTCAGGACACCTGCTTTGCCAGGACACAATAAGGCTGTGTATCCAGAGATTGTTTCCTGGTAATGTGTTCACTCGTTCCATGTTCGCTTGTGACATTGTGATGCGCCACACAGACAATGAAAATGTTCATTCTGTATGTTTGGGATCAGTACATCACATGTGCCATGCACAAGGCCATATGGTCCCTGGGTCTACTAACTTAGGGGCCACTAAGCAAAACGGAGGTTGACTGTCTGTGGGGGCATCACAAGGTCACAAGCGAACACAAAACAGTTAAAGAGTGAATGGTCAGACACTGGGCATACTATATACAGATGAACCTCGATCCAGCGGACTAATATGGGGGAGCAGTTGTCCGTTAAAGCTGTTTGCCCGTTGCAGCGACAAAATTGCTTTATCTATAGGTGCCATAGTGATAATGTGGAAAACAGGGGACCAAACACGTAAACAACACGTCACAAGTCGGTACCCGTCCTAATATGACCTTAGATGTTGCTAGGATGTTAAATTTTAACAAACAAACCTGCACGGCTCTGTGCATGGCACTATGTGTGCATGGCACTATGTGTGCATGGCACTATGTGGGTACTTTTGTATGTGTGAATGAGTATGCGTTATGTGTGGGTATGCATTACACATGTGTGGGAGCCTAGCTCACTCTAGCGGATTGTGTCCTTTGGATCCGGAATCCATTGCATCGGTGTCCGTTGGATCGAGGTTCATCTGTATATCCAGCATATAACACAGAGGGTGGGCAGTAAAATGGCCGCCTGCGGGTAGGTACTCACCCACTGGGGCATGTCGTGCGTGTCCGGCGTCCGGTGGTGGTAGTTGAGCACGAGCACAGTGAAGACGACGGATAGCGAGCACATCAGCATGATGCACGCAAAATACATACCTAGAACCAGAGCAGAGCTGAAGTCAGGTCTGCCGCCACCAGGCGTCGCCACCCGCCAGCTGCCTGCGCCAGCCCAGCCCCTCCTCAACCCCTCCTTAATCACTCCTCAATCCCTCCTCAACCCTTCATCAACCGCTCCTTAATCCCTCCTCAAAACTAGTCAACCTCTCATCAAGCCCTCATCAACCGCAGATCAACCCATCATGAACCCCAACTCAAACCCGACTCAACCCTCTTCATGCTTGCCACTACCCCGACTCAACCCTATTCAACCGCGCCTCACCCCTGCCTCAACTCAACTCCGCCTCAACTCCGCCTCAACTTCAACTCAACCCCAACTCAACCCTCACTCAACCATCACCTCAACCCCCACTCAACTCCAACTCTACACCCACTCAACCCCCACTCAACCCTGAATAAATCCTGACTCAAACCCTACTAAACCTTCCTCAACCCATCCTCAATCTCGTCTTAACCTGGACTCAACCCTGGATTAACACCAACTCAACCCTGATTACACCATTACTCAACCCTGACTCAACCGCTCCTCAACCCCTAATCAACCCCAACTCAACTTCTCATCAACCCCTCATAAATACCTACTCAACCTTCGTCAATCTCTCATCTGTTCCTCCTGCAACTCCCCCCCCCCCCCTCAGCCCATCCTGCAACCCTTATTAAACCCATCCTGCAACTGATCCTCTATCCCAGCGCAACCCATCCTGAAACCCCTAACCAAACTTCCTCAACCCCTTATCAACCCTTCGTCATCCCTTCCTCAACCCTTCTTCAACCCATACTCAACACCTCTTCAACCCTGATTCAACCCTTACTCAAAACCATGTCACATTTGTAGCCATTATTAATTAGTCTTGTTTCTAAGAAATCCAGATATCTCATTGGCATTAGTTTCCCATAGCTAGTCTAAGGGTAAGATTTTTGCTATGTTTTCAGATTGATCAAATTTGTTTCCTTTATTTGGGGAAAAAAAGAAATTTGGCGAGAAGTGAACATATATATATATATATATATATATGTATATGTGTATATATATGAATATATATGTATATATTGTATATATATATGAATTATGGAACACCATTTCTTGTTTTATTCAGTATTTAGACATATCATTAAATATTTAATGGTTTGTCTAAATCGATTTTATCATATGATTAAGTGTAATTAATGATCTGTTCCAAAAATGTATGATATGTTTAAATATTGTATATTTGATGAGATCATGAAATCTATTTGATGATATCTCAAAATGCATTTGAAGAGATCATCAAATGCCTTTGATGATCTCTCTAAATGGTACATGATTTAAACATATCTAAAATTATATTTGATCATCTCTTTAAATCGATTTAATGATATGATGAAATTGACAGTATTTGAACATATGTTGAAATGGATTTGATCATATGATAAAATTGATTTAAAAATATCATTAAATACTTCTGGAACTAATAAAAACTGACGCTCCCTATTACTGTAAGTATTTGAATAGATGAGAGGGAGAGGTAGGGAGAGAGGGGAAGAGGGAGAGGGTGAGAACGAGAGAGAGAGGGGAAGGGGAGAGGGGGGAAAAGGACGGGGAGCTGACGGGGGAGGGATGGGGAGAGGGAGATACGGGAGAGTGAGCGATACAGAAGAGTGGGCGATACGGTAGAGTGGGCGATACGGAAGTGTGGGCGATATGGGAGAGTGGGGGAGAGGCGACGGGGAGAGAAGGAGCGAGGACAATGCAGATAGAAGGAGAGTAGAAGAGAGGAGAGAAGGAGAGGAGAGGAGAGAAGGGGGCGAGAGAAGGGGAGAAGGGGAGAAGAGGAGATACGACAGATACGGCAGATAGGGCAGAGAGGGGGATACCTCAGAGAGGGGAACTGGGACAGGGAGAGGAGGAGAGGGGGATGGGGGAGAGATAGGGGGACGGGGAGAGGTGGGGAGGGGAACGGGGAGAGGGAGGGAGGGGGACTGGGAGAGGTGGGGAGGGGAACGGGGAGAGGGAGGGCTACGGGAAGAGGGACGGGGAGAGTAACATAGACGGTGGAGGTGGACGGGGAGATGGAGGGGAAGGAGAGAGGGAGATGGACAGGAAGACGGAGGGGGAAGGGGAGTGGGCGAGGAACGGGGATAGGGAGGGGGAAGGAGAGAAGGCGAGGGACGGGAAGAGGGAGGGGAAAGGGCAGAGGGCGAAGGACAGGGAGAGGGAGAGGGAGGGGACGGGAAGGAGGAGATGGAGAGGGGGAGGGGAGAGGGGGATTAAATATAGTACATTTAGACATACATTTAAATTATTTACAAGATCATCAAAGCGATTTAATGATAGTATTAATTTTGTGTGTATTTTAATATATGATCAAATCGATTTGATGATCTGTCTAAATAGATTTAAACATGTATACATGTACTATATTTAATCATATCATGAAATTGATTTAATGATATGATAAAATACATTTAGTCATGTGTTCAAATGGATTTGATGATATGAGTAAATAGAATAAAAAGTACTTTGATTTAAACATATGTTCAAATACATTTCATGATATGATCAAATGGAATTAATATCATTCAATATGTATTGATATGTCTAAATCGAAGTATTGATATCATTAAACATTTACTAAGATCATTACATATTTAATGAGATCATTACATATTTTATGGGATCATTAATTTGATTTAGACATATCATTAAACATGTAATGGTATGTCTAAATACTGAATAAAACAATAAATGATGTCCCATAATCAATGCATATGTATATCAGCTGTATACATACACACATAGATATATGTACATAGACATGTGCATATATGTATGTATATGTATATACGCATTGCATATGGATATATATATATATATATATATAAAGTGCTGGTGGAATTGTCACATTATATATAAATGCATGTCTGTACACATGTGATAAAATAAACATATAATCATATAGGTAAGTATATATGTACATATGTAATATAATAAGCATATCAGTAAATAGGTAGGTTTATATATATATATATATATATATATATATATATATATATATATAAATATATTGATCAATAAATAGATAGATACATATATATAGATAGAGAAAAGACATGAAAGTTTCATAGGTGGCTGGAAGTCTTGAGAGTAGAGCCAACGGATTAAATGCATAAAGTCAAGTAACGCTGGCCATTATTTGTATACGTAGATGAACACTGCTACATTAGAAAATCAAACACAGATATGCTGAATAACCAAAAACGAACACCCTCCAATAATGATGCTCATTTGTGTAACGGTTTGTGTCAAACTTAGGCTAACCGAGGGCAGGCATGAACTGATAAAGTGAGTACATTCGGGTAGTGAAAACCATGGTCTACTTTATGGTGCTACTAGTGGAGATGAGGAGTTAGTGGTCGTGTAATAGGGACTACATATGACAGATGTTGCATTACACAGGGGGTTTGGTGTACTCGGAGTGAGAAGGAACTAAGCAATAAACACAAGGCGGAATGGAAATCATACAGGAGTCGAATTTAGGGGTGTGTATGTTCTCTGTGGTTTATGTGAGAAACCTAAATTTGCTCAATTTGTTCACGTTGTTCTGGACAAATCTTGCATTATTTACCTTAAGGTATCTTAGTTAGCAGAATGCACGATTATGAAGCCCATCTTTCAAAGAAAAACTGTATTTTCATTAGCATCTGCTGGTTGGACATATATATTGCGACAAATAGAAAACTGTGTGTGGATATATATATTATATATTAATAATATTATTATGTAATATATGTTATATATCATATATTATATATTGTATTGTATATACTATGTACTATATATTATATAGTATATATTATATATTATACATCTACATTATACACAATATATTATATATTATACATATATATTATATACAATCTATATTATATATATTTTATATATATAATGCTTTTTCTGAAGGAAAGTTTGTTTTATTTAATGACGCCTCTAGAGCATTTTGATTTTTATCATCGGCTATTGGACATCAAACATATGGTCATTATGACATATTTCTTTGGAGGAAACCTGCTGCTGCCACATAAGCTATTCTTTCCGAGAAACAGCAAGGCATCTTTTATATCCACTTTCCCACAGACAGGATAGCACATACCACAGCCTTTGATGAACCAGTTATGGACCACTGTTTGCTTTTTCTGAAGGATCAAAATATGTGCCTAGCAACATATCCATAAAGGGGTGCAGGACAGGCAGAAAATACATAAGATTTGAGCTGCATCCTTCCTAGCATAAGTTGCGGAAGGAAGGTCAAATGTTTATTCATGCCACAGAAGGAGGCTTACTGCTTGCCTCTCATAACACACTCTCTTGTTTAGAGGGTGCAATGTAACTTGCTACATGACGCAGTCCTCTTCTGGTAAGGACAGAATACTGCGCCAACACTGGGTAAATACAAGGTTTACCCTTCCTGTTGTGAGAAAGGATATAGAATATATGTAAGAGAAATAGCAGTGAACTTCACGTTCCGGGAGCCAGCAATACCCCTGCCCCACCAAACATATAGGGTGCCACGAAAAAGGTATATACACAGTCACTGTTGGTTAGCATTATTAATATCTCTAATTATAGCAGGATACTAGGTTAGGCCAGAAGGAATATATATATATATAACGCATCTTGTTTCTATACTTTTCTTTAGCAGAGAATCACCATTGCTAATTGCTAGCTTTGGTGGTTTTTTTTTGGTGTGTGCATTGTTCTTAGCAGTTTTGGAAGAATAAGGTTCCTGGCAGTTCCTCACCACATAGTGCACTCTATTGCCACACCAACATTATCCTGATAAATAATGCACCTGTTTACACTAGAGGGACACCAGACGGCGAACACACCAAGGCTCGAAGAGCGTCTTACACATCAGAACACTACTGGACATCTTTAGAAGAGGTTTTAATTCTTTCATTTAAATTTTTTTTTGTTAATTCATTTTTTTACTTAATTCTATTAATTTACATTAGGTAGACATGCTCAGCTAACTGCGCTCAATAAATATTGCAAAGGCGGATATCTTCTGTTAAACCCTTAAACTTTATAGCATTATTACTTGCTCCGAAGTGGCTTTCTCCACCAGGGGATTCTAGGTCTGTCAGATGGCGATAATCCACCGGAAATAAACCTTTAGCAAAACAGGTTTACAAGTTTCATAGTCCGATGATTTTGAGGTACTGATATTTTCTAAGATAGATTTAGGTTCATCGGTGTTGTCTATTTTACTGTCTATTTTACTTCATTTCGAAGTAACTTTTATCTTAAAATGGCTAACTTTGGAGATTTAAGTTTGTTGTCTGTTGGAATGGGGAGGGAGGGAGATACTTTTTCTGCTAACTATTCTCTGCCAGAGCGAGAAATACCTTCCATGAATAAGTGTGTGTTTGAGAGTAGACAATTTGGTGAAAGGAGTAAAGTGGGGGCTTGTGAGGGGGGGGGGGTGAAGTTGTCCACATGACACTTTCTTACGTCACTGCAGGTTCTGGAGGTGGGTGGGTGAATGACGCTATAAAGTTTAAAGTTGCCCCGCGTCTACGATAGGTGGCGTGTGTGGCTGTAGAAGGGGAGTGGGGTGAGTCGTGCCTTGGCAACCTTTGTAATGGGTGGGGTTGGTGGTGGTGGAGATAGGAGGAGGCGGGAAGTTTAGAGTCTGGGAGAGATATATCACGTTATCTATCATGTATATATAAGAAAGATGGTCGCTATATATGATTAAAGTCCTGACTGGGATGCTGCATGGGGGTGGGGGCGGGGGTAGGGGTGGGGGGTAAGCATCGCATTGAACAAGACAGAAGTAGATTTACACATGCTGCTGGGATGGATGTATGGATGGTTGTAGGCAGCGTCTGGACAAAGAGCACTTTGTTGTAGATTCTGCTGTGCATATGGAGAGTGGGGAGAAATTGGTTGCGACGCAAAGTAACTGACTTGGGATTATCGGTTATCCACATCACTCACATAAGTCATGCATCTGATCCAAGAGGATTAACCTTCCTCATTAGCAGCTAAGTTACCAGCTACGATTATATACCCCTTCCAGCTACTCAACCGTTGACCCCTCAATATTACCATAACCACCTAGTGTTAACCCCTCAATATTACCATAACCACATAGTCTCTGTTTATTCTTCAAGGGTATTTTAGAAATAAGGTCATAATAGCCAATATGATCCCACAAGGAGGTTAGCTTATCATAGTCAGTCAAACGGCTAAATCAAACTGCACATTTTTGTTTCTAACTTGTAATTACAAAAATATAAATACTAATTATTACGGGTGAGCTAATTTCTTTTCAAATGTCTGAAAGTAAAAAATGTCTTCAAATGACCTGGATTTCAAAATGAAATAGTTTTACCGATGAAAGCACACACAAACTAGAAGTAGTAAAATTGCATTTGTTAAAAATTGTCAATGTTAAAAACGCAATGGCTAATGGAAACTCAATCAAAATATTGCCACATGCAGATAGAAAAGGGATCAATTGAGTAATCGGAGAAGCAGGCAAGTGAGGAATCAAGAGGGAGTAAGCAATTAGGCAAGCAGGCAGCCAGGGAAGCAGGCAAACAGCCAGGCAAGCAGGCAGGCAATAAAGCGCATGTTGTCACCAGAGGTATGTGGTGTGAGAGTGGAGACATGCACAAAGGCGGTAGCGGTGTTAGTAAAATACCCCTTAGGTGCGTTAATTAAATTAGTCAGTCCTAGCGATAACCTCGGTCCTGTTTGTCCTCATTGGTTACTCATAGTGCACTTAGGAGATGAGATAATCATTTGATGGGGTAACCCTCTCACCTATGAGCGGCACCGCGTCCGAGGTTGGGGGCATTGTTTCTGCTACCAGCAGGAGAAACACAGTGAGTGACAGTAGAATAGTGACGCCTGGAACGAAGAGAACACCGCATTGTCAGTGAGGGCCCGGCGACGCCAGCCTCCGTAGTACTCAGCTGTGTGGACAGGGGGCGCGCCGAGTGAGTGGGGGTTTGCTCTGTGCCATTTGTGTGTGTGTGCCATCCATGTGCCATCCGCGTGTCTGTACTCCAATCCCGCCCCCATCGGCACCCCACCCCCATCCTCCCACCCACCCCCACCCCCAACCCCACCCCCTCCCCAAAGCACTGTTGGGTTCTGGAAAGGCAGCAAAACAACCTGATGTCACCTGTAATGTTCCCAGGTCGTCAAACCCACCTGGCGTAGAGACGACAGCATGCATGCAAACCCCTGCCATCCACCCACCCCCTTCCCCTAAAAAGGGGGAAAAGAAATTACATCTTTTTAAAGAGAAAGAAGAAAGACATAAAATAAAAAGAGCATTGGCACATACCAACATGGTTACCTGGCGGATGTGACCTTAAATATTGCTAGGTCGTCAAATCCCAAATGACAGCTCGACAGTCGCCCGACCCACACATCCACCCATGCACTGATAAGTTGCGGGAAGGCAACAACGAGGCTACCGTCGGTTGTGACCTTACATTTCCTAGTCCGTAAAACCCCACTGTGACAGGTAGATAGCCTGCACTCACCCATTCATCGTCAAACACCGGTGGTTTATAGCGAGGTACCAATGAGGGCTGCTTTCACTTATAAGAATGTATATGTTGTTAGGAAGTCAAACCTCCTGTGACAGGGCTACATCTTGCATACTGCCCATCCCCTGCTCTTCCCAACACTGGTGGTTTCTGGGATGGCACTAAGATGAGTCTGTTCCTTCTTAGAATATGAATTTAGATGTTGCTAGGACTTAAAACCCCAGTGCTACAACCTACACACTGCCCATTCGCTTCTCTCCAAAACACAGGTGGTTTCTGGGAAAGCGACAATGAGGTTTCTCCCCCCACTGATGTGATGTTAGATGTTGCTATCCCAATAAAATCCCACCAAATAAATAAACAAACAAAATATCTATGCTGACTACCCATTGCTCACGTTGTGTGTTGATACGTTCGGAATATGCATACTCCCTTAGATTTACTTTTGTGTAAAATTAGCTATGATATCATTTATATTTGACAAGGGTGGTCACGTGACTCGGCCGGCCAAGTTTGATTGGCTGAGGGGAGCCAGCTCACAAAATGTACACAGCAAGTCCCGCGCACTCGGTATTTATAGGTTATACACCAATAATTAAATAATTAATAATGAAACGATGATACAAATACACACATGTACAGTATGCCAATACACTGTATCCATTATAATATATATATATATATATATATATATATATACATATGAAGAGCTTTTTTTCCAAAAGGTGATAAGCGCCAATCCAAAGATGAGTTTGCAATGCCAATGCCAAGTTTGTAGATCAGTTTTGGAATAGAGCTCTTCATATATATATGTGAAGAGTACTATATATATATGCAGAGATTTTTTCCAAAACATGTTGTACAAACTTGGCATTGGCATTGCATACTCAGTTTTTACATCGGCACTTATCGCGTTTTGGAAAAGATCTATTCATATATATATATATATATATATATATCAGATACAGATAGTCACATAACCTGTACACTGTGATGACCTCATCGGCTGTCACACTCTTGGGACTCTGCAAAATACCCTCTGCCAGCGGACCTTGTCATCACACATATAAAGAGTTTGATCCCTTACTGAAGGGCATGAACACTAAACTACATTAAGCATTCCCCATCCATGGCATTATTAACAAGGAAATAATAACGCTATGGTATTAATTAACACAACTAACATACACGACAACAGGTGGGCGCAGGTTACTTCAGTGAACAGTGGAAGCACACATAGGATCGGCACCTAACATTACTGGGTTCTACTTATGCATATGAAGAGCTCTTTTCCAGCACACAATAAGCGCCAATAAAAAAAAAATAGTTTGCAATGCCAATGCCAAGTTCCTAGATCGTATTTTGAAAAAGAGCTCTTCATATATATAAATACATGAAGAGCTCTTTATATATATGAAGAGCTCTTTTCCAAAACACAATCTATGAACTTGGTATTGGCATTGCAAACCCATTTTTGGATCGGCACTTATCGCCTTTTGGAAAAGAGCTCTTCATATATATATATATGCATATATATACATAAATATACATATATATATACATATATATATGAAGAGCTCTTTTTAGAAAACGACTTATATATATATATATATAAATAGTTTTCTATCCAGGCAGGGTTCTGAATGCCCAAGGTATGGTTCTAGACGATTATGCTATTTACAGATGTTCTGTCGTTGTCCAGTCTCTGACCATGCGTCGGCCATGCTCTTTCTACCACTCCATTGACATAGCTACCGAATGATTTCATTGTCACATATTTATGTTAATCCATTCGTCACAGTACATAGCCACAGCAGTTCAATTAATCTAAATGAATATATGTGGGTCGCGAGACCATTAAACGCGTGAGCGGATAGGTGGTGCTACAGGCGACCTGAAGTTGGATAGGTTTAACCAGTAGATGGCTTAGTTCTGGCTCCAGAAGATGATGACTAAGGAGGAAAATGAGGCTGAGGAACAGGTGGAAGCTTCCGGCCTTATCATACTCTTATAATGGCTTATATGCTTATGGTATGCAATACCTGCATACCATAAGCCAGATGGTATGCAGGTATTGCAGGTATAGCAATACCTCAGGGAGTTTGACGCCCCTGCCTTGCAGAGTTGTAAACCACTGCCTTGTGGTACAGGTTCTTGACAGAACCGAAGGCTAAGGGAGCAAACCCTAAACAGAAAACCATGTCACTGTGGCAGCATTAAGGGCGGTTGATGTATGGAACTCCCAACATCTCCCGACCAGCCACTGCAGGGACAAATAGTTTTGCGCCTGTCTTGACATGTTCTTGCCGGTGTGAAACCTCTATTTGCTCCCCGAGAGAGTGCTGCTGGTAACTTGCAAAAGGCAGCAGCACTTCAACACTTTTGCAGGCAGCTTTCATGAAATAGCTAAATGGAGAGCGGCAGTCAAGTAATGAAAGCAGTCTTTGTCGCATCGCGATTGACAGCATGATGATGATGAATGGCTTATACAACATGTATATGTATATTAGCAACTGTTTTCCACCATTAACCTTAATAGTGGAAAGACAAAGTTAATTTATTACATCATGCTATTCATGAATATTAGATTCGTTTTTAAACCTAATTTGTAATTATATAATCTGAAATGATGCAAAAAGAGATGGGTGGTACTATTTTTCACGTCCACCTTTGACATCGTTTCTTGTCAAAACTCTATAGCGAGAGATTATGGATTATCAGAGTAGGTTAGGTAGAACTGTCCTAAACTGAAAGTAGCATTGGTTAAACGGTACGGGTAACATTAGCGAGAATCTATAAGGTCTCGCCCTATAATACTACTGAGGGACGATTATGTGATAATCGTCTATAAGGTATCACCCTATACTACTAATTGTTTCCCCTGACAGCCCGACGCCTGTGCCCAATCAGAAAGCATGTGATGTAATTAGCAAAGGCGAGTCACCCCGGCTCTAGGAGCTTAACCAACTTGACCTAATTTCCATTGGTTCCAAACGCCACAGTGTTCGACCGGAGCTGATTCAGACTCAGTGTGAGGAGATAAATAACAAAGTGGCCGACAAAGAGGAGAATGTTCAGGTCACAAGTTGTGTATGATATACTGCACTGCTTGGTGTCATGTCTACGACGCGGGTATACTGTGAGGAATGCATTAAGGATTAGACTCAATGACGTGTGAGATGCACACAACATAGTCTACACTAGGCGGGTATGAGGATGACGTCATGCTGCAATCACAACCAGGTATAAGGGGTGCACATAATTACCAGCTACTCTAGCGAGAAGTGCTACCTGTCATGTGTTAGCTTCTACCATATTGGGCAGGTTACAGTCTGGGAAGGTTTTCAATGACGACTCTATTAAAGCAAAAGAATCTGTTTTTGTGTTTACTTCTAGAAATTGGGTAAGGTCACTGTGGTATTAATTATGCTGGTGTTGTGACATCCAATATCTGATCTATGCACATGTAGTCATTCCCGATCGTGCCCCCGAAAGCATTGTACGGGTACATAGAGCATTCAGACTAACAGTTAGTCGCACACATTGTTTAACAGGATACAGGATACAGGGTACAGTGGCCGGCTGGACAATGGATGTCCGTCCATGTGGGGTGATGACGTGTAAAACCAAAAAGTCAGCAATCTTAGGTAGTTAATTTATCAGACACCCTATGGACTATGACTATTGTCCATGAACATATATGATTTAAATAAGGGTTTAAAGGGGTCGACTCATTATTTGATATAGCGGGAACCAGCACCATTAAAAAGTGCCCGTCTATATTAGTGGATATAGTATAGTAATGCTTTCGCTCTAGTATTATACTGAGAATGAAGGTGGTTCCACCGTCTGTCGCACACAGGGTGTAAGCAACACTGTCGTACGTGGTGCATGATGCAATCTATATATAATACCAAAAAGTGGTTATGTTTTAGGGTCGTTCTGATCAGTACTCCTTTGTTAATCGGCGCAGCCAATGGAGATGGTTATACTACAATGATGTTTCGCCACGTATGGGTTGTTACTAGCATATTCTTTTGTGTCTATCATACTCGACTGATACCGTAGATGGCACAAAGCAGATTTTGTTGACATGTGACTGAGTGGATCGGCCCAAAGTTATTGGTCAGTCAAAAAGGTAAAATACCGAATGACTGCTACTAATGCTGGGCCAATTCAGTGGTTTGCCAGCATGCAGCCGATATTGCATTTGTAGTTGTATATCAACAGTTATCCAGTAGATGGCAGCATACGAAAGATTTCTCAGGTGTTAGGAGAATATACTTAACCTAGCTTTAACCTGTGTTGTGCACAAGGTAAAGCTAGTGTAATATTATTATAGATACGGGATGCGCAGCCTGTACGACACACACATATGTGTAGACTGTTTACGCCAAATACACACTGAGTACAATATGGATGCATCAGCATGTGATATATATATAGACATTGAATACATTATACATATGCATCGCGTCCAAATGGCAAACACTACCGCCAATATGTATATATATATACATATATATAAGGCCTATATAGACAACAGCAGTTGAGACACCAGTCCAGCCCCACAAGAGAACATGCAGTGGGACGTGACGTCCACACGGTGTGACGTCACACGTCGGTGACGATGATGTAACGGTCACGTGGGAACTGTTCTTACCTAAGGAGATTTTCTCCCCAGCGTCGGGAGGAAGGGTGAATGCCAGCAGTGCCATTGATGATATCAAAACACAGGGAATAATCAAGTTAAATCCATAATACAGCGTTCTCCGTCGTATGTGGATTGTAAACGTTATATCTATATATTGCTCGGGACAGCAATCGTATTGTACTACATTGCGTTTTGCGGGAACACCTATAAAACAAGAAGACATGGAAATGCAGTCAAACAGTATCATCGGCATCATTCTTAAGCATATGACCTTAGCTCGAGTCACACTACGGCTTGCGACCGCGTGTGACGACTTTGCGACCACTTTGGACCAAAGGATTCACAGTCACTGGTGACGCAATGGTTGCAAACCTCCTTGCAACCATTTTGGTTGCAAGGAGGTTTTTAGTGCAATAGCTGCAACATCCTTGCAACCGTTTTGTTTACAAGGAGGTCGGCGAACAATGAGGTCCATTTTGTGACCACTTTGTGCTCGTTTTGCAACCATTTTGTGACCACTTGCGACCCCTTTGCGACCAACCTGTTTCTGTGAGCGCATGCAGCGGTCATAAACAGTAGTGTGACTAGAGTATTAGATGTTGCCAGGACTTTAAAAAATCTAAAAAAATCACCCCAACAAACAACAACAAGAAGAGAGTAATTGGAAGAAGAGTTAGGAAACCTACCACATGCTATTTTCTCTCCTGCATCCGGTGGCATGGCGAATACCAATATCGAGAGTAGGGAAAGCATGAGGCAGGGTACAACCAAGTTAAAAATGTAGTAGAGCTTTCTGCGCCTGATTTTGATGGTAAATGTAATATCGATATATTGCTCGGGGCAACAGTCGTACTGTACAACATTCCTTCGGGCAGGGACACCTGCAAAGACAGGACACCATGTTAGTCCCACTTACTGGCCTCCCCACATGCTCAATGCCGCTCGCCCTTTAGCTCATTCTGTTGTGGTCTGTGTGTGTCATGCCCTGAGAACGAGGCGCGCCACACGGCGCATCGCGCCCAACTTTCGCGCCGGGCCGAGAGAGCCTCGAAGTGGCTGCGTCCCCGTGTGGGGGGTTCCGGGAAGGCAGGTTTGTCGGGAGGGCTACTGAGTGGGCTGGTGGGTGGGGGAAGGGGAGTGGTAGGGGTAGGGTGTGGGGGACGGGGAGGGTGTGGCGGACGAGGAGGGAGGGGGGAGCGCGTTCCGGCCAGGCGGGTTGGGAGGGATGGTGGGTGGGGCAATGGGGAAGGGGTAGGGTTTGGGGGGAGGGGGGAGGTGGAAAGAGTGTGGGGTGACGGTGGAAGGGGATGGGGAGGGGCGAGGAGGGGAGATGTGGGGGGAGCGAGCGGGAGGAGGGAGGGAGGAGGAGGCAGAGGGTACGTGGAAGAGGGAGGGGCGAGGGGGAGGAGGGAGGGGAGGGGGAAGGAGGAAAGAGAGAGAGGGAGAGATTTTGGGCGGATGGTGGGGATGGGTGGGTGGCAATGGAGGCATGTGGGGGGGGGGGGCAGAGCGTACGGGGGTTAAGATGTAGAGGACAGATAGGTCAGAAGTCAGAGGGCAGAGGGCTGAGGGCAACGGTCAGGGGGCAGAGGGCATAGGTCAGAGGGACGATGGCTGACAGCAGGAGGCAGAGGGCGGAGGACAGAGGGGTGAGGATGACGGCGGAGGGCTACGGTCTGAGGGCAGAGGCCAGAGGGCAGAGGGCAGTTCAGCGGGGGAAAGAAATTAAATCAAAACAAAACAAAAATTGAAGGGTCAACCAAACAGGGACAGGCAGGGCATGGGAACCAATACAGTCAGCTGCAATGTAACCCGGTCTCCGCCATCCATTGCGTCACAATTTAATTAATGCCCCCTAAAAGTGCACTAAGAACTGGAACATTTTCCCTAATTAAGATTCTATGAATAGCCGAATGGGAAAATTAAACTACAGGAGGAGAACACATTAAAGGGGACCCGTTAAAAGTCGAAACAGGCTTGGATGGTCGAGCATTCGCAACATTTGCATGCATTCATTGTTTGTTTGTTGCTGGTTGGGTAGCGTTATTCGCAGCCAATTACAAGAAATTGCAATATTAAGGCTATTCTTATCTTTTTTTAATTTAATTTAATTTTTAAAATATTTTGTCTATATATTTATATATATATATTTGTTTTTTGTTTGTTTTACAAATTATAAGATGCTCTACAGATAGGTTAGCCATGCTGTGAATGGGCTTCGGTTAATGCAAATCGAGGTAAGAGTAAGCTGAATTAAGATCTATCGGTTCCTCTTGGGAGTTTGCGGAGGACAAGAGGATTTGTGAAAATGTAGAAACACTTGACAAACATCGACAACCCCGTGGAATGCGCTCGGTCACGAATCTGTTCTGCCCGTCTAACTGAGGAGTCCCAACACTGTCCTAATAACTGACCGGAACTGACAGGTTTGGTTCGAGCGGACTCAAATTTTGTTCTCTCTCTTCATCTCTTTTGTTGGTGATTAAGTTTTTTTAAATTGTAATACCAAAATATTATGAACATCAGAAAGCTCTGTGTGGTAGGGAAACTCAAAGAAACGAAGCTGTGGATGAGCACAAGCTGTGGTTGTTATGGAGTGAGTGACATATATGATACATACTTCTTTGCAGGGTTGTTGGTTGGTAGGATGACAGGGGTGGTTTGTTGGGGTAGGAAGGCAGGAAACTGAACTCAATTTGTCACAATATAAATGAAGTCCTATCAGTGTAGTAGAACGAACGCTGCGTTGGGAAGGGCAACAGAGGAACTAACAAACAAGGAATACTACAGCGAATTGGGTGGAAAGGGGCATATTGATTTACTAAGTTATTTGACAATACAAAGCCTCACCTAATAGCGGGTGTATTCTCTCTAGCGTAATGCAGCAAACATAATTTAAATGGAAAAAAAAGTAAAAACACCCACACACAACCAATTTGCGCTAAAATGCTTAATCTCCAAAGAAGTGCACATTATATATACAGCGACATAAATACACAGAACAGAAAGGTGGGGTACGCCTTGTATCCAGAAGCTGAGCCATATCAATGAGCCACTTCCCCCTGTGCAACAGTATATGGGGTAACTGAATGCAGTGAGCTGCTCAGAGCATCATCTGTAATCACCAAGTGGAAGCCTAGTCAATAGATAGCAATAGCAATTACTGATACATATGACTAAGGGCATGGAAGCTCATAGTTAAATTTGGTCGCTGTATGTGTATGTGTAAGCTACAATATGGCATAGGCGGTTTTGTTCATCATATACACTGTTGCATAATAGACCGTTGCTCCATTTTCACAAATAGTTTGTCATAGATGAGCTGCATCTGCCCATAACTCGTCATCGGCTTAGTAGGTCTTGAAAAGATTACTCCCCACTACGGCTACTATTGATCATTATGTATTTCTAGCAGAAGCTCAGTTTTAGATATGATTGAAGGGACTTGTTGATTTGACCATGTTGGCACTGAGATGCATAATTCACAGAGGCGAGGACAAAGCATTTCTAATAGACAATAACTAATGCCTAACCTTATATAGTCACCTCATTCGGCCTAGGCACACACCAGGTGGATTGGCGCTAGGTTATAAAGGAATCACTTGTGAACCAGACATCATTTCCAATAAAAGAATCCACAACATTTGTTCACTTTGATTGCTAGACATCAGCATCACTATCCAACTCGAAAAAGTAAAGCTTGTTTTATTTAATGACGCCTCTAGAGCACATTGATTTTCGTATCAGCTATTGGATGTCAAACATGTGGTCATTCTGAAATATTTCTTTGGAGAAAACCTGCTGCCGCCAGATAGGCTACTCTTTCCGATAAGCCGCAAGGCATTGTTTATTACTATCCAACTCAAATGCAGATGGCATGCAGCCAGTCCCAACCCAATCCACCGATTAAGGAGGCCGCCTTCATTCTCACACCCACCCCTAAGCCCAGATACTTTTTAAAAAAAAGTCGTGAACGTCCATTTGATCGGCGGACAGTTAACAAAAATATATATATATTTTTCTGGTGTATGATTGAGTAATACATAACTAGATGGGATGGCCGAATGAGATGAGTATCCCTTCCGGGAGGTCTTGGGGTTTAAACTCCTCGTTTTGAACCTGGCTGAGCCAAACGAATGATTTAAAAATTGATACTTGCCACTACCTGGCCTGGCGCTCAGCATTACTAGGATAGGGCAAGGAGCAGTGTAATGAGGAAGACCAATTGTCCGCGATTCACATGTCCCCTACTTAATCAACTAATGTAGCCATAAGAAAGTATCTTGCACAGATCGTGTGTGTGTATGAAAGTTGAAGTGCTACTACTACTAGCCGGACACATTTTTGCCAGTCTAAAAAAAAAGATATCATGGTCGAGCGATTTTTCAGGCACGGGCAGGGACGATCACCAATTTTCTTTTTATTTGGCCTAAGTGAGTAACCTCAACTTTGACCTCGTAGAGTCTGGCGGTGGTTGTACACTTTATTCATTTATCGATCGCAAACTTAAACACAGAGCATACTGCTCTGGATATGGTTAACGGTATGTGATGATGGGGACAATTACTCAAATGATATCAGTCATTGTGACTCATTTACTTAAAGTTGCAAAGTCAGAGGGTTTTAAGTTTCTGTCATTTTCTGAGATAAATATATTAAATTGACCATTATAATATACCTTACTTTAGTTTGAAGTCACTTTTATTTTAAATGGCTAACATTTTTTTTTAGAAATTTGAAGTGAAAACATGTCAAATTAATTCAGGCAATCATGCAAAAGGGTTTAACAGTAACATATAGTATTAAATTACCTCAGTATTCCCTTCTATGTGGTGACAAAATGTTTAATAAATGCACCAGTATCTAAGTTGAATCTGTAGAATCAAATCTAGGTCAGTGTTTTGGTTTTGAAAATTTGATGTTTTCATCAGACTATGCAGCTTTAATTGCCTTTAAGGCCTTATACGCCTGTCACACTACGACGTAACGAGCCAACGTGAGCCTAATGTGGGCATTTTTCGTCATGACGTTGGGTTACGTCATGATGATGTCAGAATGACGTTAGAATGATGTCGAGCTACGTCACATTACGTCGTGTTACGTCGAGTTATGTCAAGGTTTTGGACATGTTCAAAACTTTCGACGTAGGTCGAACGTAAGGGTTACGTTCGCCGTACGTTCTGTTCACGTTCAGTGAACGTCAATGACGTTAAATGGACGTTATTTCAACGCTGCTCACTACGTACCACTACGTTCCACTACGTTCCACTACGTTCCACTACATTGACCCACATTAAACCAAGTGCAAAAGCCTACGAGGCTTAATGGGAACGTCAGGAGAACGTCAGGAGAACGTCAGGAGAACGTCAGGAGAACGTCAGGAGAACGTGGGTTCAACGTACGTTCAACATCTCATGACATAGCTAATGTCATGTAACGTTCTTCTGGTGATGGAATAACGTTCATAGCGTTCCGTGAACGTAGTGACGTTGTCCTCTCTCTCTCTCGGGGATTGACGGTATCACTACGCTTTACCAATGTTACGCTCTCGTCCACTACGGTGCATCCACGTTCAACTTCTGCCCAAATTTGCATACTACGCCAAGAAGTTCAACGTTCTTCACGTTCTCCCTACGTTGACGTCGTTACGTCATAGTGTGACAGCCCCATAATACGCGCCACATAAAGATTCCCAACTTTAACCTTTGGAGTCCTCGTCCCTGTGAATTAGCAGTAGTGAACAGGCGGAGTTGACTTGCAGAGTACTGAATGGGCAGTCTTGATTTACACAACACTGAATTGGCCCCATTGATTTATACAGAACTGTATGGGCAGTGTTAAATTACACAATACTGGATGGGATGTGTTTATGTACACAATACTGGATGGGCAGTGTTTATGTACACAACATTGAATGCTCACATTGATGTACACATCACTGACGATTCAACATTGAATTACATTGCACTGAACAGTCAATGTTGCAGGCAGTGTTGATTTAAACAGCACTTACAGGGCAGTGTTGAATTGCACAACACTGAGTGGTAGGTTTTGATTTAAACAGCCCTGAGTGGTCAGCGTTGATTTAAACAGCAGTAAATGGACAGCATGGATTTACACAACATTGAGCGGTCAGTGTCGGATTACACAGCACACAATGGCCAGTGTTGATTTACACAACACTGATCGGTCAGAATTAATTTACACAAATGGGCCAACATTGATTTACACACCACTGAGCAGTCCCCAATGATTTACACAACACACCAGTATGTGTTGAATTACCCAGCACTGACCGGTCAGCGTTGATTTACACAGAAATGAATGGTCAGAGTTAATGTACACATCACTGAACAGTCAGCATTGATTTACACAACCCTGGACAGTCAGTATTGGTTTACACAGCCCTGAAGTCAGTATTGATTTACACAGCCCTGAACCTGTAGTAACCATTTACACAACACTGAACACTCAGCGTTGATCAATACAACACTGACCAGTCACCATTGATTTACACAACCCTGGAGAGTCAGTATTGGTTTACACAGCCCTGAAGTCAGTATTGATGTACACAGCCCTGAACCTGTAGTAACCATTTACACAACACTGAACACTCAGCGTTGATCAATACAACACTGACCAGTCACCATTGATTTACACAGCACTGAGTGGTCAGCGTTGATTTACACAGCACTGAGTGGTCAGCGTTGATATACACAGCACTGAGCAGTCAGCGTTGATTTACACAGCACTGCCCAATCAGCGTTGATTTACACAGCGCTGATCAGTCAGCATTGATTTACACAGCACTGACCAATCAGCGTTGATTTACACAGAGCTGAGCAGGCAGCGCTGATGCGCACAGCTGAGGGCTAACTGTAGTGTCCAGCCCTCAGCGCTTACCGATTAAATCCCATTCTCCGTTGGGTATGAAACTAGATATGTCTCCGCCTTCCCCCTGTAACTGCAGGTCAATGGCGGATCCGTCGTAAGTCCATGACCCAAATTTCATGGTGCATTTCTGGTCGTCAAAGGGGAACCACGTGATGTCAATCTTACAGGTGCTCAGGAAGAGACCCGGTGGAACCCACAGACAGTCACCATTGGATGAGATTACGACATTGGTTGGGAATGTGCTGTCGATGTCTTCATCCGCGCTGCAATCAGATTTATAAGCGATTATTAATGCGCATGTGAAGTCACTGCATGGAGGATGGTTGGTTGGTTTCTGTAGTTTTACCTCCTGGCAACATCTATGGTCATATCAGGTATAGTACCGACTTGTGACAGTGCACACTCATGGCGACTTTATAGTGCTGCCCCACTAGGAAATCCGGCTGCCGACATCATGACCCGATATCCCACTCGGTCACATTATCCTGGCACTTACCTAACCAGTCCTTGCCCTATCCTATTAATGTCAAGCGCCAGGCTAGGAAGCGACGAGTATCAATTTGATACGTCATTGGTTTGACTCGACTGGGAAATGGGTGGAGGATTGTAGCAGGAATGCACCAGGTACAAATCTGCCAAATTCCAGCATCAGCTATGGGGTAATGTAAACAACGTTAAATGCATCATCAGTGTGTGTGTGCATGTGTGTGTGTATGTACATGTGCATGTGGATGATTTGAATGCACCCCTACCCAGAGTAGCTGAGAATGACACCCATGGCTAAATCCGAGCAAAAATACTTGTCACTACCTAACCTGGTGCTCAGCATTACTAGAATAGGGCAATGGCTGATTTGCTCATTGTCAGGATAATGTGACTGAGTGAGATATCAGGTCAGTGTGTCGTGGTCTGGTATCCCAATGTGTAGCACTATTAAGTCCCCATGAGTATGCACTCTCATAAGTTGCTACCTGATCTGATATGATCCTAGATATAACACCCAAATAAACAACTATGTAGATGAGGATAAACTGTGTGTTTCGGGTGGGTGGGGGCAATTTAGCTAAATATGTATATATATAGTGCACAGTGGGGATTTGCCCAATATCTCATATACATTTCTATGTAAGTTCCTACAAAATAAGGACAACTATCAAACAACCTTGTAGGCAAACAACTTTTATTTTGATTCTAGTCCTTAACTCCAAAATGTCATTCAAGGGGCTGTCACATTAGGTTTTTTTGCTGGAGCGTATGGCGGCGTAGGCGCGTTATGTCATATACATTGGCATACGCCGTATACACTACTCATACACTACTCATACGCTACTCATACGCTACTCATACGCTGCCAGATGCCGCCAGATGCCAGCTTATGAGGCATACGCCGCCATACGCTTTCAGAAATCCGTCCTTCCCCATTTTTGTGTGCATGCTAAAAATATCTCGACCTACGGGGGCATATGGTTCTTACGCGACACATACGCCGGCATACGCTCCTCGTACGCTGGGGGTACACCGGCATATGCTAGCGGTATGCAGGCGTACGCTACTCGTATGCTCAACTTGCGTCACGGGCGTATCACGGGCATATCTCGGGCATATGCAGCGTATGCAGAACCTACGCGTTGCGTATGAGAGCGTATTGGTAGCGTATGAAAAGCATATGCGAAGCATATGGTGGCGTATGCCCGACCTATGGTCTCGGTATATAAAGGCAACCCATGCCATTCCTTCGGTCATTCCTGCTCTGCTGCTCATACAGGATGGATGCCCAGGCACTGCAAGTACAGTTCCAGCTTTTCTACAGAGTTGCCCTTTATCACCATGAGCTTACTCTATTCCTCATGGTTCTTCTGCACACACAAATTCAAGATAGTTTCAGCTGTTCTATCTCTGATAAGAAACCTAGCTGTTATTTGCGAGGGTATCTAGTTTGTAAAGAAGATGTGTTGGTGCATATATCAATTCAAGATGGTTTCATGTGTGCTCTATGATAAAGGAACATGAGACTGTCTCAAAAGGTGATAAGTAAATTGGGACAAAACTTTGTCCATTGTAATGATCAACATATGTATTTGCTCAGGATAAACTGATTTGTTTTTTACATGGTGTTTCATAATCCCAATAGAATACATATTCATTTGAAACAAATGTCCTTGTGTTTTCAGTGTAACCGTTTCTGTGCTGTTTTGTGTTAATCGTTACGCAGACAAACACAATATTAGTTATCACCTTTTGAGAGAGGCTCACATGTAACATGGTTTCACTTGTTTTTTTCTCTAATAATGAGCATAATTGCTATATTTCTAATACATGAGGATATTTGGTTTCTGAAGATTTCACGGTACACATATAAAGTTACAATGGTTTCAACTGTGTGATATGAATTTAAAAAACACTTATTTGGTATACATGAGGATATCTGGTTCCTAAAGACATATTTGAAAGTAGGCATATCAATTCAGGATGGTTTAACCTGTGCTATCTCTGATAAGAAACCTACCTGTTATACATGAGGATATCTGGTTTCCAAAGAACCTTTGGAGGTACACGTATACTCTTCAATCCGCCATACTCAGATTCATTCCATCGGAGATTGTAATCATTCCAAACCTAGAAAAGAAGAGGGACGCGCGTTCTTAAAACAGAATCATCTGACGTCGGGGTGGGAGGGGTGGTGGTGGGGGGGGGGGGGGCTGATGGAAAAGCGGAGGCCATTTGTATCAAAAACAGCGAGCCATGTTGTTTTGCATGAGAAGTTTGACAGCAGGAATCCGTTAAAATTAATTACATTTGCTTCGTTCCCATTAAGCTAATCAGTTACATAAATTCTTTAAGTTGATCATTACTAGCTGCCAGATATCCTGAGTGTAACATATGGAATTGTTTCTTTACTGAGTTACTCGTTGGCTTTCAATATGTGGACATTTTACGATGCTTATTTCACGGGTTAAATATTAAGCACAACACAATTGGATACACAAAATATAACTAGACAATTGATTAAAATCACATAAAGCAATGTTAAGGAAATATTGAGAGGGAAACAAATATATATAGACACATTAATTCTGATAACTTTCCATGTTAAGCAATCACAACACATTTGGGGCAATGACCTTGAATCTGGTGTTGCAATTATAAGAAAGATCATGTGTGTATATCAGGGGTCATTTCGTGGATTGAACATTAGAAGCAGTTTGTGTTTTGCAGACAGAGCATTGACAACTCTCGGGGATTTAGCTCGTTATTGATTGGATGGAGGCGCGTGAGTGAGGATGTACGCGTGAGTGTTTGTCTGTGGGTGGATGGTTGAGTGTGTGGATGGGTGGGTGGTGGGGGGTGGTGGGGATGGTGGTGCGAGCTGTTTGTCTCGTCCATCGATAATGGAATCTGGCAGCCGGCAAATGCCTTGCCGAGCCTCGGCATGCTCCTTCTAATTAACGAAAACTAATTTGATCTGGTGGATTGTGGTCTGGTTACATTAGCAGGTCTATTTTAACTCACGTGGTAGTTAGTGGTGGTGGTGGTGGGTGGTGGGGGTGGATGGTGGGGGTTGGGTAGGGGTTGTTTGGTTGGTTCTTTGGTTGCAATGAATGTGTTACGTGATATGCGTCGTGTGAGGGTGCTGGTCACGTGCTAGTAGTGTTGGCGTCGGGTGGTCATGTGATCGAGGGAGCGTATGTGTGAGGGGGAGGGGGGTACGGGGGAGGGGGCTGCGGCGCCAGTCTTTGTAGAGGCAGAGGGAAGGAGTGTGCTGAAAGGACCGGGAGATTGGTGGCTGGACGCGGGGAATGGAAGCTGCGACTAAAACAAATCTATTTGATAAGTTACTTCCCAGCAGGGAGGACAGGGAGGGAATCGGGGTGGAGGGATGGGGGCGTGAAGAAGGTGGGGCGGGGGGGGGGTAGTCTGGGTGGAGGGAGATAAGGGGAGGAGTGTAAAACTGATAACACTTTCTCCCCCACCTTATTCTATCCGTTAAACAGGGAGAAGGGGAAATCCAGTTTTTTTTGGTATTTTTTTTTTCCAAAACGGGATTTATCCGGATGGAATATTGGAGCGATTTCAAAGCAACCTTTATAATGGTGGAAATTGGTTTCCTATTCAAACAGCGCGCAATGAGATCTGGCCTTAAGAGTCCCTGAGGAAGGCTTATGACTAAGGTCTTAGCTGTAGAGCTTTGCGGCGTCAGGAGCTTAAGTTTAATATGCTTAAAAAGACAATCTACTCTAACTTAAATCGGTGTCCTCGAGTGTGTCATACCTTATCAGTGTATCATGCCAGTCCTTATCTAATATGACCGGACGTGGTGCCCGAATCGGGAAGACTCAGAGCGCACGAGTCCCCGTGTGGAAGGTCGGGAGTTCGAATCCCAGCCGAGTTCAACCAATGGCTTACAAAAATAACACTTGTCGCTAACCAGTGCTCGGGCTTGCTAGGATAAGGAAAGCACTGCTTAGCGCAGTGTCGGAATAATATGGCTGAGTGGGATATATACAGCCTGGTATCCCAATGGGATGGCACTATAAAGTCGCCATGAGTGCGCATTGTCATAACTCGGTACCTATCCGGATATGACATTAGATGTTGCTAGTCGGCAAAACCCCAACAATCACACCCGTTTAATATTGCTTAATCCAATGGAGTTTGAGTTCCAGGCATGTTCTGTTAGATACATATATTAGGTTGATCTTAATAATGTACTTTATTTTAGCACGGAATTATTTCGATTTAGAAATGGCTAATGTGACGGGAAAGCATGCACAATAATATCGGTGTACACACCGAAATGCATAGATCACATTGGTTTATATGTATTTCAGAAGTCATGGGTTCTATTAAATTGATTTAATATTCCGACGATGCAGCAATAAATGGTTAATGCGTCTCCATCGG
The DNA here is from genome assembly GCA_030323885.1 of Branchipolynoe longqiensis. Classification (NCBI taxonomy): domain Eukaryota; kingdom Metazoa; phylum Annelida; class Polychaeta; order Phyllodocida; family Polynoidae; genus Branchipolynoe; species Branchipolynoe longqiensis. Next base: position 72,958,596 of record CM059188.1, read on the forward strand.
ATATGTATGATAAGATATAGGCGAGGTTTTCTTGTATTGATTAAGAAAGAAAGAAAGTAGTTTATTCAGGGAATAATTCTTTTTTTTCAGCACCAGAGCACTGGTCTTCCGGCCGTTCAGTACAACTTGTTGGTACATAAATGAAAATATCAGTGGCAATAATAACCACATGAACAAAAACCCCATGGTTTTATCGGATTATGCAATTTTAATAGGGTGGTAACGTGGGTTCCTCCTACACTTAACTGCTCCGATAACAAACAAATGCCTCTCGCAACCTCACTTTATTCTCTCATCCTCCTAATTATATATATGTGGACGGGGGGGGGGGGATAAATCAGTTGAGTTAGCAAATAAATTATGACTGTGTCTAGCGCACAGAATGGGATGACCTCACGAGGAAGAGTGTAGGTTATGTGTTCCCATGTGGAAGACATCGCCTAGTCAGATTAAACAGTCAGACAGCCTAGTCAGACAAACGCCAGTCAGACTAAACAGTCAGACAGCCTAGTCAGACAAACGCCAGTCAGATTAAACAGTCAGACAGCCTAGTCAGACAAACGCCAGTCAGACTAAACAGTCAGACAGCCTAGTCAGACAAATGCCAGTCAGATTAAACAGTCAGACAGCCTAGTCAGACAAACGCCAGTCAGATTAAACAGTCAGACAGCCTAGTCAGACAAACGCCAGTCAGATTAAACAGTCAGACAGCCTAGTCAGACAAACGCCAGTCAGACTAAACCGATGACTTGCAAAATGCATATTTGTTACTGCGCAGCGTAACACTCAGAATTAATAGGAAAGGGCAAGGACTGGCTTACTCAGTGGCATGATACTATGACTGAGTCAAGGTGAGGCCTGGTGTGCCAGTTGGGGAGCACAATAAAGTATCCACGAGAAGGTATTTTCTAGAAACAAATCTGTGCCCATCCTTATATGACCTTAAATGTTCCTAGGATGTAAAACACCAAATAAAGAAACGCACATGGCTTGCCAGCCGTTTCCATCACAACATCCTAACAATCCAATCTGAACAACAACGCCGAACAGATTGAAGCAATCATTTAATACCCTGATGCTTTTCAGTGTTACCTGGCAGGGTATCGTGTAACCACGGGATTCCATGCCGTAGCCCTAACCAGAATCATCAGAGCAACGTCACTGCACAGTTATTTTTCCATATCTCTTTTGATTGATTGATGAGACCTAAACCAGCAAACACTGACCACCCACAACAAAAAGTGTTGCTCACAGAAATAAGACAGAGCGGCGCGTCTGTGTAGAAATACATTAGCACTTCCAGGCAAAGTGCAATGGATCTCACTCAGCCTTGGGCCCCCAGCTGCTTCTAATGCTTCTAACGCGAGGAATAATGGAAGGAACTTCGACTGGCTTCTTTGACCACATGTTGAGTGTGCGGCGTGGGTGTGTTGGTTGGCTAGTTATTGGGGTTTGACGTCCTAGCAACTTATATGGTCATATCAGGACCGCTATACCGACTTGTGACAGTGCACAGTCATGGTGACTTTATAGTGCTGCTGCGGTTGTTGTTCGTTGTAGTTGTTGGTCGTTGTTTCACGTCCTAGCAACATCTAATGTCATATCAGGATTGGGTACCGACTTGAGACAGGGCATACTGATGGTGACATTATAGGGCTGATCCGATTGTTTGGTGAGCAGCGCTGAACCCCGATCTGTGTTGCATGGACCACGGCATTAGTTTCCGGAGCGATCCTTATCTCCACTACCCACTAACCCGACTCCCACTCTACTCAACTACCCCTACTACTCTCCCCCATTCTCCCATTGCTCTAGCACACAACCCCCTATTCCACTCCCCCCCCCCCTATTCAACTCCTCCTGCTTCACTCTCCCCTTCTCCACCCTACTCCACCCCCTACTCCACTCCCCTTCGCCACTCGCTCTACTCCACCCTCTACCCTATGACCAGCTACGCCTCTCCCCCTACTCAACTCTCCCCTACACCACTCCCCCCTATCCGACTCCCCCCTACTCCACTACCCAATCTCTACTCCCCTTACTCCACTACCCCCATATCCACTCTCCCTACTCCACTCCCCCATCTCCACTCCCCCATCTCCACTCCCCCTACTCCACTCCCTCGACTCCACTCCCCAATCTCTACTCCCCAATCTCTACTCCCCTTACTTCACTCCCCCATCTCCACTCCCCCATCTTCACTCCCCGTACTCCACTCCCTCTACTCCACTCCCCAATCTCTACTCCCCAATCTCTACTCCCCTTACTTCACTCCCCCATCTCCACTCTCCCTACTCCACTCCCCTTACTCCACTCCCCTTACTCCACTCCCCTTACTCCACTTCCCTATCTACATTCCCCCTACTCCACTCCCCCTACTCCACTTCCCCGTCTCCACTCCCTCTACTTCACTCCCTAATCTCTACTCCCCAAGCTATACTCCCCTTACTCCACTCCCCCATCTCCACTCCCCCATCTCCACTCCCCCTACTCCACTCCCCCTACTCCACTCCCCTTACTCCACTCCCCTTACTCGACTCCCCTTACTCCACTTCCCTATCTCCATTCCCCCTACTCGACTCCCCCTACTCGACTCCCACATCTCCACTCCCCCTACTCCACTCCCCCTACGCCACTCCCCCATCTCCACTCCCCCATCTCCACTCCCCCTAATCCACTCCCCTTACTCCACTCCCCCTACTCCACTCCCCTTACTCCACTCCCCTTACTCCACTTCCCTATCTCCATTCCCCCTACTCCACTCCCCCTACTCCACGCCCCCATCTCCACTCCCTCATCTCCACTCCCCCTAATCCACTCCCCTTACTCCACTCCCCTTTCTCACTCCCCCTACTCCACTCTCCCATCTCCACTCCCCCTATTCCACTCCCCACTCTCTACTCCCCCTACTCCACTCCTGCTTCTCTACTTCCCGTTTCCCACTCCAGTAACCCAATCCCCAGCTCCCCGGCACCTTTCCCATTACCCCACCTGTTCCTGCTCCGACTGCTCTCCCAAAGCACACCCCCCCCCCCGACACCTACGCTCTCCTCCTCCATATCCTTCCAGGTCAGAATGCGCTCGTCACTACTCAACCTGCCTCCACCTCCACCCCCCACCCCCATCCTCCACCCAGACCCAGATCCTAATACACCCGCTGACACCCTCCTACCCCCATGAACAGCTATTCAATTCAAACAAAATGAGCTGCTCATCGCCTTGGCACATATGGCAACAGGTTCCCACCAGGCCCTGGCGTCCTCCCTAAAGGCATGTTTTTATTCGCTAAAGCCCCCATACTATGTATGTACTTCCCCCTTCCTTCCGCCTTCTCCTCCATCCCCCTCCCCAATTTCCCTTTCGCCCCAACCTTCCCTTCTCCCTGCTCCCCCTCCCATTTCCCCTCTCCCAATTCCCCTCTTTTTTACATCCGCTCCCTTTGATGTGGGGTGGGGGGGTGAGATAGGTAGCCGAGGCAAGGACATCGCCCACCTCTCACCGTGTAGCAGCAACCAATGTCCCTCAGCCTGTGCTTATAACTAGTCCATGACTGGCTGTTTTTATATAATCTCACTCTACACTCCAGCAGCTTAAAGCTGCTTTGACCTTACAGGTTTACTCGGAGGATTACTCCGATATTGTTTATTGTCAGGCTCTCCCCCTCGACTTCCTCTCTTCGTCCACTACCCCTTGTCCAACCCATCCCACTCCCCCCTCCTCCCTTATGCCTATACCCCTCCCCTCACCCACTCCCTATAATCTCCCACTCCTCCTCTACGAGTCCTCCTTCCCTACCACTCCTCATCCCATTCTCACTCCGCCATCTCGTCGCATTCCCCCCCGTCTTCCCCCTCTCCTCTCCTCCTCTTCCGCCTCCCCTTTCCTCCCCAATCCAAGCCCCTACCCCTCCGTTCCATCCACACCTTCTTCTCCCCTTTCCCCCCACCCTCTACCCTTACACCTACGTCTTTCCCTCTCTCTTTCCCCATATTCTCTAATTCCATTCCACCTCCCACTGCTCCCGTCCATCTACCCTCTCTCCTACTCACCCTCTCCCTTCCTCCTCCCCCCTATCCCCCTCCCCCTCTCGCATCACCTATTCCTTCTCCTTCTCGCCCCCTCACCCTACTTCCCCCGTCCTCCTCCCCCTGACCATACCAACACGACTACCTCCTTCTCACCCTCCCCTCACCCTTACCATTACGCCTCCTCCCTTTCGCGCCCTCACCATACCTCTCCTGTCCCGCTCGTCCCTGCCTCATCCCCCAACACCACCTCTCTCTCACCTTCTCCCAATACCGCCTCCTCATCCCACTCCCCCCCACACCCACACCCTTCCCCCAAGCTAACCCACTCCAGAATCCCCGCAGGTGTTGCTGGTTGCAACATGGCTGCTCTGGACTCTTGCTATCAGTTATATGTTTTAAAGCGCTACGTCTTTCACCTGTTACAACGTAAGCAGCGTAACCTGGCTGATACTTCATACCTGCCTTCTGGGACCGGATGATGAGTGGAACAGGCCGGAAGCACATCGCCTTGTCAGTTCAATGCTTGCGCTGCTCAGACCACAGGCTTACAGAGTACACACGTGCAGCTGTTCAGTAAAAGCCCGAAGCAGGAAATTGCATACTGCATTCGGCATAGCGATGAGCGGGTGATTTTTATGGGCAGGGCTTTACATCCTAACAAGATGTAACATGTTCCGATCTAATGCATGAGGACCTATGTGAAATTACTATAATAAATTGCAAACTGTCTATATAATGATAAATGGTGATATATAAAAACCAAAGGCATATGAGGGATATGTGGAATTGGTAAACTATTACTCATTAGGTATAGAATTTGTATAGTAAAATAGTCTTTGGAGGAGTGTCACTTCCTGGACATACTAGATATACTCTTTGGAAGAGTCACCTCAAATACCCCCTCTCCCCATGGTGTTATTTATGGATCATTGGCCACCACAAGGCACTGTAGCCAGCATAACAAGGCCTTGGATACAGCATATTGTACTCTGATTGGTGGATCGAACCATGTGACCACTGCCATCTTGGATTCTAGAAAACCTATATAAAGTAATAAATGAAGGAGTCTCACTCTCCTACTTTCACTCTTCACCTACTTTCCTTCATTACCTGTATTGATTTCCTTTGGCTTGTCCACACCACCCACACCACCAGCCGGCGACTTTACAAAGAGGTAAGGTCAGATGAGAACTAGTACCAACTTTTGAGAACTGTGCAAACAAAGGCAAGATGTCTTAATACTAGTCCCCACCGGGTTGGTTGGTTGGTTATTGGAGGTTTATGCCCTGGGAACATCTAAGGTCATATCACGACTGGTACGGACTTGTGACTGTGTGCACTCATTGTGGCTTTATAGTGCTGCCCCACTGGGAAATCATGGTGCTGGCACATGGACCTGATATCCCACTCAAGCACATTATCCTGACATTATCCTGACACTGAGCTAACCAGTCCTTGCCCTGTCTTATTAATACCTAGCGGCAGGCTATGAAGCGACAAATATCAATTTGATAAGTCATTGGTTTGACTCGAGCGGGAACCAAACTCCCGATATCCTGCATGCGAGGCCTGCACTCTACCGATTCGCCCCCCGCGCCCGGTCATTTGGCATCGCTGTGAGGGGGGTTATTTTAGGGGGCTTTACGTCCTAACAACAACTAAGTTCAGACAGACGAGAACTAGTACCAACTTTTGAGAAGTGCACAAACGTAGGCAATATGTCTTAATGCTGGTCCTCACTGGGATGCCATACCACTTGCACCATGATAGGATATTCTACTCAGTCAACGGATCCCGATACTGAGATAGACAGGCCATTGCCGTGTATCGGTAATGATGGGCGCCAGCTTAAGTAGCAGAAACTAGAAGTATGTTTATGTTATTGTTTGTTTATTTGACTCGGCTAGGAATTGAACTCTTGGAGAATTCGATATGGCAATAATTGAAGGATCATTGTAGTGTAATGTATACATGTATATATTGATGAGGGAGGTGTGATTCGTGTTCTTGACGAATTATTGGATCAATGTTGAATCAATGTTGAAAATATCATAATTGTGAACAATTGATACATGAATTACCAAGTAAGATGATTACTGCTATGAGGAGGTACAGTTGAGTGGGATCATAAAAACCACATACTTTAGATTTGTTCATTATATGTTACATGTATAGATAGTATCTTTGGTGATATAAATTAAATTATTTACTGCTGGTTTAACAGGGGGGAGGTTTTATAAGTATCTACCATATATATGTATATATTTACCTACATATATATATATGAATATATACATCCACAAATATACGTAAAATACATACATGCATATATGTATACATGTTTACATAATACATGTTTACATAATACACATATATACATCCCTACATATATATATATACATACATACTATACATGGGTTCTTCTTCAGTGCTGGTCCTAAAAAGGGGGAATCAGAGGTCAAAACTGAAATATGTTACAGCCTATCCCAAATAGGCTTGTTGTGTTCCACATACATCCAATTTTAAGAGACCATTTAAAAAAAACAGTTTGGACCCCGACTGCAAGTCAGGGTGGCTTCGAACATGACCAAGTGGAGAACGTTACGCATGTTTCGGCCTGACACAAAAACCCTCCTTATGTAATATTTAGAACAAGACCCTTATTATTTCCTAGTTAGGTTTAGAACAGCAGTCACTAGGAGTAAATAACTAAGTGCAATTTTATGAGTGTTCGTCCACTTGAGAGTAGAACAGAGAACATATAAAATTCTGACACTGAAACATGCGTTACATGGAAAGGAAAAGCTGTTCCTTCATGATGAAACAAGCACCAGAGATGATGAAAAAGTAGTTATGCTTCTTAGCTTTTGATGCTGTGGACATATTTCCAAGTAATCTTGGAACACTTCCCTAACTTCAGATTTTCTTGAAATTGTAAGACATGTTTCATGGAACATGTAATGCATGTTTCATGTGACACTCAATAATGACTTAGGTTAGAAACTACTAATAGCATGCACAAAATGTATTTGTTCAGGGCATTATTTGTACACATTACTGTATGCAAATATTTCTTTTGAGTGTCATAAGGTTTCTTATGTAGAAAAAGATATTGTGATGACTTAGAGGATGAAGATGACAACAGGTGAACATGTGTTTCTTCTTCATCGATGTGTGACACGCCACAGCACAGTAATAGCATCATAGCACAACATCGTGTTTATGACTTGACACCACATCATCAGTAGGTGTGTAGATGCCCACGGTATATTTGAAAATCATGGTGAGAAGAGATTTTATCCATTGTTGGATTTTGTATCACAAAATAAATTTTCTCTGTAACGCGTGTTTCACCAGTGACACAAAGTTCTTATTGCACTTTTAATGCATTTTAGGAAATAATATTATAACTTTTGTGTTCAGAACTAGGCAGCTATGATGTTATGCTATTTATAGCAGCAGGGTATTTCCTGGTTTGCATGGTTGGATATCGTGAAAATTGAAGGTGAACGCGTGTTTCATGATGTGACATCTCATGAAACATGTGTTATGCTCACCTTCAAGCATTGCTGTTTTACACACAGACACTCAACAGTCCTAAAATTAGTTTTCTGACATTTTTGCATGTTACAACTTTGCAAATAAACTAGCTATGTTTGAATATTTTGGTCTACAATGAAGTAGTTTCTGACACAAGCAGTACAGTTTCACCATTCCTATTCTTAGCTGTCATATTTGCGTGACAAATGAATCTATTTTTGCAATAAAAAATAAACCAAAGATTGTTTTCTCACTGGATTGCTGTCATTGCTTCTGTGGGGTATAATGAAAGGAATTTTCTTCATTTGGTATTAAAAGGAGAATTAATTTAGAAGAAAACAGTTACAATGTGAGGGACTAGCAAATTAGGACCAGCACTGAAGAAGAACCCACATATATATGGGTGTTTTTATATGCACATACCCATATATACATACACATAGATACAGTTACATATACATGTATGTAAATAAATATATATAGGCATATAGACATACATACGTACATGTATATACACATATGTAATGTAAATACATATATACAAATATACATATATATATACAAACACACATATATACGTGTATTCATATGTATATATATATACATATAAATGTACATGGATATTCATGAATATACATATCGATTCACATATACAGATATTCATATATATACATGTGAATACATAGCATACATGTATACGGCATAATGCATCAGGAGGAATACTGCTCTACTTGTACTAGAGTATAAGTAATGCATGATTGGCACATCATGATTGTGTAGAGAACTACAGGCAAACTAACTGTGTCCTCTATGGTGGTGGGAGTGTCATACTCAATACTGACTGGACATCCACAGGAGGAGGTAAGAACCGACGAGGTCAAAGAGCATACAGTCGCATTTGACGTGGCATGCTAATGTGATATAGTGGAATTTGTGGGGTTCGATTGTACTAATAATGAGAGTATATACGGCTTGAGAAAAAGGGAAGGTGGGTGGGGAAGATGCAGTAGAGGTTTGACGGTGAATTAGGAGGGATTGGTGAGGGAATATGGACCATACATGCTGGACTTATAGGGATCTGCTCTTATAGGGTTAAGACATGCAACTCTTTTTTTTAAATCTTTTTTTTTTAAAGACTTTCCTTGAAGTGTTTCACTCAGGGTGGCAGCAAATCACTCAAAACTAGGTGAAGGGCGTGTTGCTTTCGTGTTGTCCGCGTGTGCTGAGGGGAAGCCCCTCAAACAAAGACGTGGTAGCTCACAAATATAGTGCACGAGATATTGGACGGGGATAACCAAGTATTTGCAGTACAACACTTATTCTTTTTACTAATGTAGCAGTCACACTACGACGACAAGCAGCGGCGACAGCCCTGCGACACCCACTTCCGGTCTGTCGTCGATTGTCGCGGATTGTCGCACAGGTGTCACGCAGGTGTCGCACAGGTGTCGCCGCGGCACCTCTGCGACACCTCCAGTTTCTCCGCACTTTCTCGACTGTCGCCGGGTTGTCGTAGTTGTTTTGGACATGTTGAAAAACTTCGACGACAGCCGATTTTGCGGCACTGTCACGGCACTGTCGCGGCACTGTCGCGGCACTGTCGCGGCACTGTCGTGGCACTGTCGCGGCACTGTCACGGCACTGTTGCACTGTCACGGCACTGTCGCAGCACTGTTGTCTTGTCGTTAAGCTGTAGTTGCTTCTCTCTCCATGTATGTGTCTATGTGTGTGTCTGTGTCTATGTGTGTCTATGTGTGTGTCTAGGTGTGTGTATATGTGTGTATATGTGTGTCTATGTGTGTCTATGTGTGTCTATGTGTGTATTTGTGTCTCTGTTGCTGTATGTGTCTGTGTGTGTGTCTCTGTGTCTGTGTGTGTGTCTCTGTGTGTGTCTCTGTTGTGTCTCGGTGTCTCTGTGTGCGATAAACCACACACCCTCACACTCACTATCACACTCACTATCACACTCATACTCACACTCACTATCACACTTCACTACCACACTCACACTCACTATCACACTCACACTCACCCTCTATCACACTCACACTTCACACTCACACTCACTATCACACTCACTATCACACTCACTATCAAAATCACTATCACACTCACTATCACACTCATACTCACACTCACTATCACACTTCACTATCACACTCACACTCACTATCACACTCACACTCACACTCACTATCACACTCACACTTCACACTCACACTCACTATCACACTCACTATCACACTCACTATCACACTCACTATCACACCTCACTATCACACTCACTATCACACCTCACTATCACACTCACACTCACTATCACACTCACTATCACACTCACATTCACACTCTCACTCACATCCACAGCCACATCCACACCCACACTCAGACTCACACCCACACCCACACTCACACGCACTCTCTGTTGTGTGTCTCTGTGTCTTGGTGTCTCTGTTGCAGAGACACACACACAAAAACACAGAGACACACACACAGAGTCACACACACACATATACACACACAGAGACACACACAGAAACACAGAGACACACACAGACACAGAGACACATACACACACATAGAGACACACACACAGACACAGAGTCACACACACAGACACACACACCAACAGAGACACAAAGACACACATAGACACACATATACACACATAGACACACACCTAGACACACATAGACACAGACACACACATATACACAGACACAGAGACACAACAGAGACACACACACAGAGACACCCACACATACACAGAGACACACACACAGACACATACACAGAAACACAGAGACACACACACAGAGACACAGAGATACACACACACAGACACACACACAGACACACACATAGACACACACACAGACACACACAGAGACACACACAGAGACACAGACACACACATAGAGACACACACAGAGACACAGTCACACACACACACAGACAGACACTGTCGTCCCGCTGTCGTCCCGTTTGTCGTCCGGATGTCGTCCGGAAGTCGTCCGATTGTCGTCCAACTTAGCCCGAATTTGCATATGCCGTCGGGATTTCACAAAATCCCAGCCGCCGGGCTGTCGTCCCTCCCTTGTCGTCATAGTGTGACTGCTACATTAGCGGCACTGATTGCGCAACACAATGTGGTCAGTTAAGCATATGCCAAAACATTAATTACATACGAATTATAAAAGGCAAATAATATGGGGTAGTTTTCATTTGACAAATAACCAAAACGAGTTGTGAATTATATACATATATGAATATATATATGTTTACATATATATATACATATATATTTACATATATATACATATAAATGCACATATATATACATATATGTATATGTACATATATATTTACATATATATACATATATATACACATATATACATATATATATATATATTGGACACACAGATTAAATGCTTACGCCACCCTGAGAGCACGGAAATCATTTCAAGAATGTAGTTCCCTTGAGTAAGAAATCAAATGACACGGAATATGAAAGGAGTTGCTGTACACTTATTTAACCAATCGAGGATAAAATAAGTTGAAGTTTATTTATCGGATATTTATGAGGATTAGCTAAGTATTAAGCTACAGGGGTGAGTGGGTATTAATTATATTTAGATTGAAGTTAAGCTAAATCTTTGTTAAGTTGATTATTGCATAGTTATGTCAACTGAGTTGACGTCTGAGACAATAGGGTTACAGTGGGGTTATCTTGCAGGGGTATTACTGTGTTCAAATACCCCCATTATCACCCCCTGGAATGGGTTATTCAGGTCACGCCATCAACTTGTTTTATCCTCATATCTTTTTGACTGTTAGGATTTGTCTGACTTACCAAATTTAACCATATATTTGTGTTTATGATTTGATTCTTTTCATCCTGTGAAGAAGAGAGAAAGATTGTGTTACTATGGACACGCTACTGAGACTCGTGAGGGTTATGTGTTCACGTGACCAGTGACGTCAGCACAACTGTGGTTAACTTACCATATTCAACCATATATTAGATGTTAATATTTGGTTCTTTTCATCCTGGGAAAAATATAAAAAAACAGATATTAGTCAGCTGCAAATGTGAAGCGATTGATATGAGGTGTAAGGGGGTTGGGGTTGTGGGTGTGTGGGGTGGGGGTGGGGTTGGGTGGGGTTGGGGGGGGATGGAGTGTGAATTGGGGTTGAGAGTGGGAAGTTGCCGAAAAGCGCGGCAGAGTTGGTTACCCAATAAAGCAGAGATTGACGTTAGCTGCAGGGCCGTAGCCAGGTATAAACCAAGGATCCAAGAGCACATACAAATTATGCGCCATGAGGCATACCAAGCAATTAGCAATTCATTAGGCATTTTTATTTTGTATTTAACATGAAAAGACTTTGGACAATACATTTCTAAGGGAAGTATATCGTTGTTTCATTTTGTATTTATCCTCAAATACGAGTTACACCTTTTAACGCAAAGGGGAACAAAATAGTTCAAACATTGTTGAAAAGTCACCAATTTTGAAGAATGTGCTCGGGGGGAGGGGAAGCAGTTGCTCCCCCTCTAGCTAGACCAGTTGTTAAGTGATGCCTGTCATAGCTCAAAGAGCCATTCTAACCCGCCTAAAAATGACCTATGTCTTATTTCCTATTTATCACATGAACCTCTATATATATAATAGTCGTATGTGTTTTGTACTTTGTCTGAGTCAGGAGTCTGAAACCGTGAATTTCTTAGTTTTAAATGAATTAATATAACTAATATTTCTGAACAGACAAATAAATCTGCCGGTGCCTTAATGATAGTATGATACACGTTGCATAATCCGATGGTTTTGAGTTTCTGCCATTTTCTAGGATAATTTAGGGGGGTTATTATAGAGGTGGTCTGAACAACAAAGACTGATTGATTTGCGAAATAAATTGGGAAGTCAAATACACAAGTGTGGATGGTGTAATATATATATATATATATGTTTGTGTGTCTATGATTTATTCAATGACGCCTCTAGAATACATTGATTGTTTTCATCGGCTATTGGATGTCAAACATATATGGTCATTATGACATATTTCTTCGGAGGAAACCTGCTACCACCACATATGCTACTCTTTCCGCTAAGCAGCAAGGGGTATTTTATATGAACTTTCCCACAGACAGGACAACACATACCACATCCTTTGATAAACCAGTTGTGGAGCACTGGTTATGGTTTGTACATAGATATATGTATATATACATATATATACATATATATATACCGGGAAGTTTTTTCCCGCTACAGTGCTGATTTCAGGCTTTAGGTGTAATAAGTAAGTTAGCTTTAACATATAAGATAATCACAAGTATGTCATGTCAGGTGTCAGCACACACAGAACTCGTAGGACAATCAGTGGTTAAATAACGGGGTCATGGGGTCAGGGGAGCATGCCAAAAAAACCTCCGAGGTCACGTGAGGTCCTATGAGGTCACGCCACGTCTCGAACAGAAAAACAACTATGGGGCGTCACGTCACAAACACAAGCTGTGTTGTTCCATATCTGCAATCAAAGTCACATTAGCACATTTATTATACAACCAATGCTGGACGGGCCCATTTTTGCTCCCATATGAGATAGTCAATCGTTGTCTCCTAATGGCACGTGCAGCCATTGGCCGGTACTGCTTTCAGATTAGGCCAGTCAGGACAATATATTTTTTGTCTTGAAGATTTATACTGCCTATCATGGATAAGTCTGAATAGACTTGTTTTTACCATGAAACATGTGGTCGTTAGAAAACCTGAGCCTAAACTTATACCGACCCATAGGATTTTTAACCCCCCACACCACTTAGACATGGTATGAGAGGAACTGGACTTTGACGAGACTATACTTTATACACAGTGGTGGAAATCCAAATTGGCAGAGGTGATGGCATGGCGAAGCGAACCACCAACCTTCAGAATAGGAATCTGAAGAATCACAGTCCCTTCAATTCAATTAATCAATTTCGGAATCAATTATTACACATTTGGTGTTTGTAATAATTGGTGGTTCTTCTGTTTTTCTTTATTGTGTTTCGTAATAGTCGGATGGTGTAATAAACAAGTAACATCTTCTGTCCACCATAAGCGTTATGGTACATATTGGGGATTGATATCAAACTAGACTTGGTTGTTTGTTGGTTGGGTTTACCTGATGGCAACATCTAAGGTCATATCAGACCGGGTACCGACTTGTGACACTGCGCACTCTCACGGAGACTTTATAGGGCTGCACCACTGGGAGACCAGGTTATCAACACAATGACCTTGTATCCCACTCAGGGTCATTATCCTGACACTGAGACAACCAGTTCTTGACCTATCCTAATAATACCGAGATCCCGGATAGGAAGTGACAAGTATACATTTTTAAATCATTGGTTTGACTCGACCAGAGTTCAAACTCGTGGGTTCGAATCCCACGATCTACCAAAACGGGAGACGGACCATCAACTCATTCGGTAACTGTTTGGTCAGACTTGGCTATCATGCGGCCTAGTCTAGTTCGATACCAATCCGCCAGGGGGAGGGGGGGGGGGGTCCAGTAACCCTAGCGGTGGAAAGACGTAGTTATGTACATGTAGAGTGGATCCGTACGGTACATTTAATGGTAGAAGTGATGGGGATGGTGGCAATGAAGGTGATCGGTTGACCTGGTAACTGTGGGCGTCCATGACAACTCATGCAATCATGGTCTAGCTATGTCGGCAAAACTATGTGACAAAAATCGAAATATGTCAATTAATGTTGTCCACTATTGGGACTTTCACAAAAGAGGCTATATCTGTGACGCAGAGAGGCCCTGCATGCATTCATTGCCTCACTTAATGTTGGGGAAAACAATCAGTTTGACAAAAGTCGACATTTGTCAATTCATATTTTTCATTATTGTGACTTTCAGAAATGTGGTTATACCAATAACACAATCACTTACTCCGATCATTGGATATGATATTTTAATCTAAAAGTGTGTTCTTCACTTTGAACATAACGTGGAAGCTTTTTGTTTTTCTAGTAACGGGAAACTCATTTAGCGCAACAATCATAGGTCCTTAATTTGATTTCAAATATGAAATATATATATACCATAACACCTCGCTGAATCGACCGACCATGGGCCCGACTTCAAGTGGTCCATTTAGGGAGGTGGTCGGCTTAGAGAGTTTGAATATTATTGCAATAGTATTGTTGGGACCCAAATAAAGCGTTCGATATACGGGAGTGGTCGATCTGTGGAGGTGGTCGGTTAGAGAGGTGTTACTGTAAATATTATACGTGCAGGGCACAATGTCACTTCTGTTTCCATTTAACTGTTACATCCATATACATATTAAATGTAAACTCACACATCTGTGTTCATTTAACTGTTGCATATATATATATATATATATATATATATATATATATATATATATATGCAGTGCACTGCCTGTGTTCAATTAACTGCACCATGTGTATATAATATATGTCACAGTTGAATGAACACATGGGTAGGTTTGCACTGCATGTAAATATATGTATATATACACACCTGGCACAGGTAAATAAACACAGATGTTACTAGGAACTGCATATATATAACAGTTAAATGAACACACATTATATTATATATATAATATATGTAATACACATAATACATATATTATATATAAAATATAGAATATATATGCATTGCACAATGACAGCCTTGTGTTCATTTGGCCGAACCATGAGTTCATTGCACTTCACATAGACTCATGCCTAGTGCATTTACAACGTCTGCCTCACAAACAGCCACTATACGATAATCGTCTTGGTACCCAACTGGTGAGGCACTAAAAACATAGGCATTGCTCCCTTTAAGAAGACAGAATAGCAAGCGTAAGTTGATTTACCACGTCGATAATTTGTTGCAGTACTAGTCCAAAGTAGACTTCCAGGGTATCGCTTTCGTTGGCCACTGGCCGCTCCAGGGTGTTGTAGTCCTGGAAGATGTCCGACAGCAGTCGCTTCTCGTGGGGCCCCTGGTGTGTGCCTGTGGAACGACAGGTGGGGTACAGTCAGTATTCATACTCGTATAAGGAGTGACATATATATTTGCGTATTTAATATATATATATTATATATATATATATAGTATACATATATATATATATATATATATATATATATATATAACTGAAGAGTTCAGGCGCAAAACCCCGTAAACACAAATTCAATCTTACAGTTTAAATTGATCAAATTCATCTGAAAAGAATTTTAATTCTAACTAATCCCACTTTTCTTATGTTGACATGATTCTCGAGCAATGAACAAAAAGGTAGAAATGTAAAACAATAAACTTTTGAAGGTTTGATTCTAATGTTTATATACAGTTTTATATTGGCGTTCACGGGGTTTTGCGCCTGAACTCTTTATATATATATATGACATGTAAATATGACATGGGTATATAGGTATATATATGTACATATATATTGTACTGCAAGGTATATATATGTACATATATATTGTACTGCAAGTGACCAGAGGCAGCTGGTATCAGGGTGACCAGGAGCCACTCACAGGTGGCGCCATAGTGGCAGAAGTAGGAACTAACTCCTATGACAGTAGGATAGTAGGCAATAACTAATATATAGAAGAGAACTGATAAGTGGTAGTGCCCTTGTTTATATTCCCGTAATAGATTATAGAGGACCTATATATTACATTCGGCAAAACACTATGTTGGTATTTATATCTGTAGATAATTCAGAGGGAGACTATCTCAGTGACAGCCCTAATGAACATGTGAGGGGTGGGGGATAGGATGGATATTAATGCAATGCAGCGAACAAAGACTAAATCAATTTGCGGTTGAACTGGCAGATTACATCATCGGTAATTCAATCAATGGTATAACCTCAGTAAACTAATAATAATGACACAAAGGACAGTTCTAGTTAGAGGAGATCTATAATCACGTTAGATGGCAAGTCTCCCTGAGTCCTGACTGTGATTCTGAACCCCTCATTCAATTCACTATAAGCTGAATTAGCTTAGCCTAGCACACCATCATAGTGACACCTTCAGGGTTTCTGGGGTTGGTTGTTGTAGTTTTACGTCCTTGCAATACATACGTGTACAATATTCTGATAAAACGCATTGGTGGGGGAATGCAAATGGTCTATAATGGTAAAGGGTATATAGTGCCAGGCACATGAATGTATTTATGTAGGTGCTTGCGATACTTTACTCATGGTTAATAGTCGTTATGTATTAGGCAGATAGTGTGAAAGAGGCACTAGAGATAGTGTGTAAGGGGCACTTGGAGCTCTACCCACTACCCCCTCCCTCCCCCCCCTGTTAGTCATGGATCACCAGACACTCAGCTCAGGCAGGTGGTGGCCAAGCAGCCACACCGCATGGTGGTGGTGGGCAGATCACTGTAGCCATGGTGATACAGGAATGCTTGATGTTCATTGGTGGAACTGTAAATGCTTGATTCTCATTGGAGAACGTGGTCAGGTGGTATGCCATACCAGATCCATGTACCACTATATAATAATAAACCTGAGGGCATTGTCTCTCTCTCAACTTTCATTCTTTATACTCTTCCTTTCTCTTCTTGCCTGTATTGATTTCATTATAGCCTGCCTACACAACCACAGATTCCAGCCGAGGACTTTATATACAGTCATATCAGGATGGGTACTGACGTGTGACAGTGTACACTCATGGCAACTTTATAGTGCTGCCCCAGTGGGAAATCAGGCTGCCGGCACCATGACCCGATATCACACTCAGCCATATTATCCAGTCCTTGTTTATCCTATTAATGCCGAGCGCCAAGCTAGGAAGTGACAAGTATGACTTGACCGGGAACCAAAATCGACCGGGAACCAAAATCGACCGGGAACCAAACTCCCGAGCTTCCTCATGCGAGGCCCGCGCTCTACCGATTTAGGTCACCGCGCGTGGTAGGGTTTCTGAGTAGATAGATCCCTGGTCTCATCGCAAGGTACACATTAATTCCGCATAGTGGTTGTAACTATTAAAGATTCATCGTGCTCTCTGGTTCAAATTGTGTATTCAAAGGATACTGTTAGCTCACTGTAATACATATATAGTATATACACCATCTTTGCGTATAGATAATCTCGAATTAAAAAAATGCTATGGCGAGACAATAATACACTTTGCTCAAATAATATTGGTATAAGTTTAATACAAAATAGATAAATGATTCATTTTATTTGGTCAATCAGGGGTAGGTCTTGATGTGACTTCAAACATTGTTGGGATTTAAAACCCCACTCACTCGCTCACCGTCTGATGTATTCTGATATGGCCTCATATATTGCTGGGAGGGAAATCCTTTCCCCATCTGATTTGTCCTAATTGCTTGATATTACCTCATACATGGTTGGGATGGAAACCCCATCCAGTCAACCACCGTCTGAGAACGCCTCATATGTTTTTGTATGATAAAACACCAGTCACGCATGCCAGTCACTGTCTTGATATGACCGCCGACATTCAGAGGGTGTAAAACCCCACTCGCTCTCTTACAATCGATATTGTCTCAGATGTTCCTGGGATTTAAACCCTCCACCCAATCGCTGACCATCTCATATATATTGATGTCCGGATATGGCCTTACATGCTAGTTGGAGCTAAAACCCCAGTCACTCGCTTAGTGTATCCTAGAGAACGCAGGTCTTTGTCATACATAAACAGAAAACAAAATTCCTGTGGCGGTCGCTAACCCCCTACCGTTGCTCTTATTTAAAGTTTAATAGTCCGATAGTTTAACATTTCTAGCATTTTCTGAGATAAATATCTTAGGTTGATCATTATAATCTATTTTACTTCAGCTTGACCTATTTAATTCCAAATTATTTTTGGTAAGTGCATAACAAATTGTGACATCATAGGCTTCCGCAGTAAGGAACGGGTTATATTATATTGACTCAGTATTCCCTCTATGCAGCAACACATGCTTAATGAGTGCATCAGTGTTAAAGCGAGATAATTGAAAAATGCGAACATGGATAAATGGGATATATTTGGACTTTTTTAATGAACTAAATGGCAATCGTACATGCTTGAGTATAATGAGAGAAGGCCCCGAGATGCTCTAACCCTATAGTTCTAGTCTCTTATTGTGAGGTGGGCAGGGTGGCAGAGTAAAAGGTCCGTCACCGTCCGCCGCCAAATCGTAGTGGCAGAGTTCCAGTTTTGTGCACCTTAACACCTGAAACGTCACGATTACGTCAAGTTTTCATAACTGCGTAATATATTCCGGCTGCTGACGTCGTATCTAATCTACATATGCAAATCCACCAGCTCTCGCCATGGTTACTCGGCTTAGTTACAAAAGACCCGCTAGGTGGGGTAAACGTCAATCTATATATTTAATGTTAAGGTTCAAGTACAGGTGGTGCCAGTGGCCATTGAATAAGTATCCGACTCCGCCTTGTTCGATTCCCCATGTTGCGAGCAACATCGACAATTTATGTTGGTGAAAATCTAGGTGAGAGGTTTTTGGTGTTTAAAAAAAATAAATGTCATGCTTTCCTCCCACTATGCGGCTTTAAATGAGGATCTTTATTTATGGTTAAATGGGCCTTGCCTGTGAATCTGATAACATGCAAATGAACGTCATCGTTATGGTGATGACGGGGTTATGGTTGTAATACCGCTAATATTTTATGCAAATATGAAACGTTATATGGTATGCAGGTATTGCAGGTATAGCAATACCTCAGGGAGTTTAACGCCCCTGCCCTGCAGAGTTGTAAACCACTGCTTTGTGGTACAGGTTCTTGACAGAACCGAAGGCTAAGGGAGCAAACCCTAAACAGAAAACCATGTCACTGTGGCAGCATTAAGGGTGGTTGATGTATGGAACTCCCAACATCTCCCTACCAGTCACTGCAGGGACAAATAGTTTGCACCTGTCTTGACATGTTCTTGCCGGTGTGAAACTTCTATTTGCTCCCCGAGAGAGTGCCGCTGGTAACTTGCAAAAGCCAGCAGCACTTCAACACTTTTGCAGGCAGCTTTCATGAAATGTACAACCACACAAAGGAGAGCGGCAGTCAAGTAATGAAAGCAGTCTTTGTCGCATCGCGACCAACAGCATGATGATAGCAAGGGCGTTTTGCTCCTGGCAGCATGAAGGGAACGAGGGTGAATTTGGGCTACTCCAGTTGAGGTGTATATCAATCATTTGATGTCATTTACATCCCCTTGGTATCATCATCTGTATCATCAATCCCTTAATGCAGAGCACGTCCTCCGACCAAAACGGGAGATGGACACTCAACTCATTCGGCCATGCCGTCTGGTTCGAACCTAGGAATATTTATATTACGGTAGCTATATTGGAGTTACATACATGACGTGATGGCCGATCCGATTAGACAAACCAATGATTTACTCAATTGATACTTGTTGCTACCTAGTCTGGTGCTCAGCATTAAGGCCCTGTCACACTATGACGTAATGACGTCAACGTAGGGAGAACGTGAAGAACGTTGAACTTCTCGGTGTAGTATGCAAATTTGGGCACAAGTTGAACGTGGATGCAGCGTAGTGGATGAGAGCGTAACCTCGGTAAAGCGTAGTGATACTGTGATTCAACGAGAGAGGACAACATCATTACGCTCACGGAACGTTATGAACGTTATTCCATCGCCAGAAGAACGTTACATGACGTTACATACGTCATGAGACGTTGAATGTACGTTGAATGCACGTTCTCCTGACGTTCTCCTGACGTTCTCCTGACGTTCCCATTACGCCACGTGGGCATTTGCACTCGGTTTAATGTGGGTCAATGTAGTGGAACGTAGTTGAATGTAGTGAGCAGCGTTGGAATAACGTCCGTTTAACGTCATTGACGTTCACTGAATGTGAACAGAACATACCGCAAACGTAAACCCTTACATTCGAGCTACGTCGAAAGTTTTGAACATGTCCAAAACCTTGACGTAACTCGACGTAACATGACGTAATGTGACGTAGCTCGACCTCATTCTAAAGTCATTCTGACATCATCATAACGTAACCCAACGTACGTCAACGTAATGATGAAAAATGACCACGTGAGGCTCACGTTGGCTTGTTACGTCGTAGTGTGACAGGGGTATAACTAAAACGGCTGTCACACCTCACCGGATTGAGCAACAGACAGAATTGTCTAGTCCCATGGTGAGAAGTATCAAAATGTATTAAAATGTGTCAAAATATTGCACTATCGGGTGAATGGCCACTGGACGAAGAGAGATGAAATGGACATGAAATGGACATGAAACGGACAAGAAACGGACATGAACGGATAGCCAACGGGCGAAACAAAATCAAACCGGATGTCAGTCCAGCAGCATCCGTTACTAGTTTTGTGCATGTTCAAAACTTGTGCAGACACAAACCGGACATTGTTCGTTTTTTATCCGTTTCCCCCAATCCGGTGAGGTGTGACACAACCTTAAGAGAGGGAATGGACTGGATAATGTCACTGAGTGGGAAATCAAGTCATGGTACCGGTGGCCTGGTATCCCAGTGGGACAGCACTGTGAAGTCATCATGAATGTTAAGTCCTGCTCGTCCTGATATGACTTAGTATGTCGACAGGATGTAAATCCCCAACAATTATGTTTAGGCATCACTTTTGTGTGAGCCTAGGGTGCATATCAGACTGTCTCAAAAGGTGCTAAGCAATATGGGACAAAACTTTGTCCATTGTAACGATCAACATACTATCTGCCTATGCATTTGATCAGGATAAACTGATATTTTTTTTTTATAATGTGTTCCATAATCCCAATCGAATACATATTGTAATGGCCGACAGCCCTCCGACTCTCACTCACACGCTCACACACGGAAGAACACCAAGATTCAATCAGTGTATGCTTCAACCTGGTTTATTGAACCATCTGCTCTCCGCGGCGTCAGTACTTGTCTGACCCGCCCCCTGACTTTCCAGATCCCACATCGACTCTATAGGTGTGTGTGTGGGGGGGGGGGGGGGGGGGGGGGGGGGGGGGGCAGGGGGGGCCAGCCACATGCAGTAGAGGGCAGCCCAGTCGGGGTCTGCCTGGTGGCTGGCCTTGCCGCCACCTAGCACAGTGTAGTGGAACTGTGCCGGTGTACGGTGTGTCAATCGTTACAATGGACAACAATAAGAAGAGGTATCACCTTTTGAGACTGGCTCATATGTATAATCTTAGTGGTGTATTGGTCATAGCATACAATTCTGAAGAGCTACACTTGTCTGTTGCTTTATGGTCACACCACTAGTAAAATACGATGCAATACACAACGCGATGGCTGAATGAGTTAGAGCATCCGTCTCCCATGTTAGTACATCATGGGTTTGTGTGTTTGAACCCTGGTCGAGTCAAACCAATGACTTAAAAATATATACCTGTCGATTCATAGCCAGGCGCTCAGCATTATTAGGATAGGGCAAGGAGCAGTGGAATGAGGAAGACCAATCATCTGAGATTGAAATTTCCCTCGCTTAAACAACTAACAAACCAAAAAAAACAAAAAAAACGTTGACTACTATCAATATATGAATTTGGCTATATGACCAGCATCATGGTGATAAGTATCAGTTCGCTCGTGACTATGACTTGTTTGCAGCAAAATACACCAAATATGAAATGCGTTGATCGATTGCTGCTAAGCCATTTATTTACATTTGTAACTGAGCTACAATCTGCGGTTGAGTCTGCCATTTTGTGTGAAAGTTTTAATTCCGGTCTCGATAATTCGCCATTTCTAAGCTAGCTTGCCGTATGTTTTTGCCCTTTAAGCATCAATGGAACTGCAAACAAATATTGTGGATTTATTACAAATGTGTGGGTTGTTGGAATTTTACGTCCTAGCATCATCTCAAGTCATATTAGGAGGATTTATTCGAACACACAATGCACTTAGTGCCTGATCAAAGGTAATACTAATGTAGAAAGTATGCAGCGGCTCTTCCAGTACCCTCCGTCTGATATGTGTGTGTGGGGTGGGGGGTGGGGGGACTGATGTACCTCCAGGGGGCTACACGCCAGCCCTCTCCTGCCTTCCTGACGGACGGGGGAGGTGGGGAATGCGCTACCCGTACTCAAGATTTAAACAAAATAAATGATGAGTAGGGATTCGCCCTTGCCAACTCATCAAATTGATTCATCTCATGTCATACACTGTCTTATTATTCAACAATTATGTATTACATTTAGACAGAAATATATATATGTGTGCGTGTGATGTATAACTTATTATGCAAGTATAAAGGCACGGAAGGGAATTACTTGATTATATACATATTGCATATTGCAGACATTATTCTGTGTGCTGCCTCCTATACCTCACACTAGTAACTGGTGGCGCCACCACCGGCCTGCCCCATCCCGCCTAACGCATGTGGCAAACCTCACTTGCACCAGATGATTTGTCTTCTTCTTTTTGTGTTTTGTTTAGGGTAAGGGCTGATATCTCGTCTAGAGACTATTACTACGCGTATCTATACATATTCACTACTCAGCAAACTGCCCGCTACACACTACACCCTGATACATACGGCGTTCGGTGCAGTAACGCCGGCGTGTTTTCTGTTTGCCTTTACCCCCCTTACCACCGGAGCCTGATGTGATGGAATAGGATCGAGTGCGCAGCGCGTAAACAGGCAGTGTCTGGAAAAAAAGAAGCCAGCCCCAAGAGGAGAGGGTTCTGGTTGTGGTTGTGGATCCACTAGGTGTTGCACCGGCGCCTCCTCCTCCAGCAGCAAGGCTGGGGGAGGAAGAGGGGAGGGGAAGGGAGGATGGGTCAGGGGAAAGGAGGAGGGGGAGGGGCAGGATGGAGGGGGAGGGGAGAGGATTGTGGTTGTGGATCCGTCAGGTGTTGCTCAAGCGCCTCCTCCTCTAGTAGCGATAACGGGAGGCGAAGGGGGGAGGGGGGAGGATGGAACGGGGGAAGGGGGGGGGGGCTGCTTGGATGGAGATGGGATAGGGTTGAGGATGTGGATCCGCCAGGTGTTGCCCCAGCGCCTCCTCCTCCAACAGCGATGCCGGCAGGGGGAGGGGGAGGGGGAGGGGGAGGGAGAGGCGGGGAATGGGGGCCTATGTTTGGTCATTGTTGACCCCCCACACACACAACACACAACTCCCTGATCCAGGTGGAATGAGGTCATTCACCTGATATATGGAATGCACCTGCATTCTGCTCCGGCTACTCACCCCGCCTTCATTTCCTCCCTCCTCCTCCTTCAGGTGTTTGTTGTGTTGCTAGGTGCTAGGGACCCTCGCCCTGTCCGTGATCACTTGACTGCGATAGATGCCCTTCCTCCAGTAGGTCCATCCCTGGGGACATGTCCAACACCTTAATCATTTAGTGCCTACATCACCCGTAGCAGTCCCATCTCCTCCCACCCCTCCTCTTCCCTCCATAAGCTGCCCTTCGACGCAGCCCTGCTAATCCACCCCATCCCCCAACACCCCCACTACCACCACCATTATCATCTATCGGTATCACCTGTTTTATTATATTCCCATCCTTCTCAACCACCTTCTACTAATACCACTCACAACAGTCTCCTCCCATCGATAGAATCACCGCCTCCCTCTCGACCAGCTTCTACTGATACCACGTCCAACACTCTCCTCCCACCCCAACATTCACAGGGTCACTCTCCACCAATACCTACTCACACACGCGGCTCCTAATACTCTCCTCCCACCACTACACTCACCGGCACCTGGCTCTCAAGCCTCTCCTACTCAGACCACTATCAACATTTTCCTCCCACCATTACGCATGTTGGCACTGTCAACATGGATAATTTACTGGCGGGAACACATGCACTACTTTCTCTCGGCACTACTTTCTTGCCCTATTTCCTCGTCACTGACTGCTGACTCGGACTTCACTTTCACCTCGGTCTGTCTCCTTGCAAGTCGCTTCCCGTGATCCTGTTCCTTCCAGTCGTTTCAATTAACGCTGCTAGTTGCCAGCTCGTTTCCTCATGTTAAGTATTTTCTCATGTTAATACTTGTCTGTGTGTATGCTTACTCGGTTAGTAGTTTTAGGTTGTCTTTTGAAGTATGCAATATTCTGTACCCTCTGTTATCATGCCGTGGCTTTGTGTACCGTCATACAGTGTCAGTTCACCTCTCGCGGTGACAGTAAGTAGGCACTCGTGTGTCAATCGTCGTGAAAATGTTTTCAAACACGAAAAGTGGAATATCTCTAAAACTACTCCACCTAGAACGTGTGGAACCAGCTAGAATACATTGTCAACGAATAGATTAGTTTAATTTAGATATGGTTAGGGTTCGGCATTTCTTTTAACTGGAATAGAAATAACTTCTTGCACCGCGTGTTCCGGTAAACCCTATGGCAGTGTGCCCTTCTTTCTGCAGCCAAGCTGAGTGTCTATACACAATGTTTAAATTATTGAAGCGTTACTCTTAACTATAGTCTTGCTCATAACTACCAGAGTGGGATTAGAGGTGTGAGTAGTCCTGATTAACGGAACTCGTTATGAACCAGTTAAAGTTCATTATATGTGGTTCGTTAATGTGTCCTGGCTTCTGTTTACCATGGTGACAGTGACTGCGGCATGCCGGTTCATTTCTATTTGCTTTTAGCAGTCTCATGATTATTATTATTACAGTCATGCTCATAATTAACAGAATGCGACTATAGCGGTGATTCACTGATTGCCCATGCGAGACTCTCACGGTTGACTGTTGTAATTAACAAATTAAGATATCATTCGAAGTAAACAAGGTATCTAGACAATATATGATAGTTAGAACTTGTTCGCTTCTCTCTTCTATGGTGGCAGTATCTGCTGCTCGACGGTGTCATTCTCGTTGATTGTACCATCTCATTGGTAATATTATTACAGTAATGCTCATATTTAACTGAATGCGACTATAGCCGGAGAGTTATAATTAATAGAACTTGTTCTGAAGCACCGAAAATTCTTTATATTTGCTGTTTATTTAGTTCTATGTCTAGCTATGTCCTATTTAATTCTCCAATGTTCTTTACGCTCTGTTGTTCATTTTCTTACCTCTGTGTACTGTCCTATAGACATAGTACAGTGTCAGTGCCTCTCGCGGTGACAGTCACTGTTTCTGTTTACCTCGGTGACAGTGGTTGCTGTGCGCCGGTTATTTCTATTTATAGCTATGTCGTATTTATTTTAATACCATCCTATCTTAATCCCACATATTCCAGTGTTTAACGGTTCTCGTTATGAGCCGATTCGCTTTGCGGCGAGCGTTTTTTTTTTTCACACATAGCTTCATGGTGACAGTGACTGCTCAGTCTGCTGGGTGCCGACTCATTTCCATTAAGTTATTATTTGATTAACAAAGCTATCTAGACATAAATTTTAATAGAACATTGTTCGCTTCTCTCTACCATGGTGGCAGTGTCTGCTGCTAGCCGCTCCAGGTCGATTCAACTAACCACGGTAGCAATGTAGCAACTTTTATTGCCACGCCCCCACCGCTGGCGTCCCGTGACTCACCATCAAGGATTTCAGCTGATGTCCACGGCCTATGCGCCGATGTTTGCCGGTAGGCTGCCGCTCCGTTGCGCGGTCTCTGCTGGATGTTGCCTGCCGACTCATTTTTTCCGGACTCTGCCCCGGTTTCTGATGGCGGGATGTCTCCGCGCTGCACGGTCTATGCTAGCTGCAACTGCTAGCTGTCTTCAGACAACGTCCCCGGTTTCCTCCGTTTGCAGGATAAGTATTACTCTTGGTGGACACTGTGGTTCTCGCCTGGTGTTATTGACCGGATTGTAATACATTATACTGTCTAAACTATATCTGCATCCTAGTCCAAGCACCAATTCATGGTAGCATTTCAGTATTGGAATACTCCCTGATTATTTAAATTATATGTTCAGGCTACTGCAACTTATACTCGCTAAAATAATGGTACCTGACCCATGTTTTTAAGTTACCGCTCATGCAATATTTATACCCTCCTAGATAATGTAACCTGCATGTTTATGGGGACTCAAGTTCCTGCGCTGCATGCTCCGCTGCCACTACATGTTCCTTATTCAGATACGCACAATTCATAATATTAAATATAGCCATGCTCTCATCTATAATAGGGGTGCAGGGCTTCAACATTCCAGTTTACACAATGAAAAAAATTCCACATTGGTAACGGTAGCATGAAAGAATATTAGGAACAAGTTAGAACTGATATGCGGGCTTCCGTATTCGTTGCCTTACAAGGGTTGTACTGCCTTGACGTAGTATTAGATAGACTAATAGTCACTGATGCAATAATTTTCAGTGTAGATTTTTACACTCCTGAATGCAATGTAGATAAATTAAACTACATGTCTTGTGGTTCACAATTGTCTGCGGTACTTGCTCCACTGTCACTACATGTTCGTAATTAAGAAATGCATATGTCATAACATTACACATAGCCATGCTTGCATCGATACAAGGGGTGCATGGTTATAAACATTCCATGCATATAATGACATAACTGCACACTGCTACCGTAGTACGCCACGCTACTAGTAACAATTCGGGACTGATAGGCGGCACACGCATTTTAGCTACACAGGTGATATGTGATATGAGCTAAATGATTGCTACTATTTCAGAAGAGAAGCTGGCAGAAGTCCTCACTGACTGTCGGGCTTGGGAAGACAAACAGGTTGCTTCGAAGAAGCAACTCCAGAGTATAGCGGGCAAGATGCAACACGTTGCGAAATGTGTGAAGCCTGCATGGGCGTGTATGAACCGGGTCTTAGCGGCATATTAGGGCCTTATCGAATGCTGGTTAGCATCCATTCTCGGATGAAATCATTAAAGATATAGACTCTTCATAAATTTTGCACCGAAGTTCATTACAGTTGTTCTTCTTCCTCTGCCCCATCCTGATATGACCTTAGATGTTGCTAGGACGTAAAACAACAAACAAACAAACACACAATCTTACTCTGAAGCCGGTTACTGATTGGGTAATAGAGGGTGATTCTACTTAAAAAATCGGGGGGGGGGGCGTTCTCCCCAGTGGAATATTATGCTGCAGACTACCCCGTGAGGTGATTGAGACATTGAAATTCATTAATCAGCTGGGGTGTTTAATTTTATAACGGCTCCAGTTGTTCTCCTTCCGATGTTCCTAGGAACTTTACTGTGGTAGTGAAACAGATAACTTACTCTCTCAACAAGTACTGGCTTCGGGTGGAGGACCGGATTTAATGTTAACTGCATTTGCGAGACAACTTTGGTTAATATCTGCATTAAATAGCTGCGATATCACTTATACATAAAGATGGAGCTTCCTTAGTTCTAGCTGATAATCTGAGCAGGCTTCATTCGAATAAGCAAGCGCAAGAAGCAGCACTGGTAGAGTGTCGATGCAGGAATCTACGTCGTGTCCCAGTTGCATTATCCTTGAAAAATATTGATTTTTCCTTGTAGATCATTCTCTGATAATCCTGGAAGATAGCCACTTTTCTGCTTCTATCTTCCAGTGTACAGCTTGAGTCACCATCTCCAGCTAGTTCCTGAATTGACAGAGGCCCTGTCTAGCGGCACCTGGGCAAACAAACGCCTCCACCTTCAAACATATGAGAGATGCTGCCTGAACCATGGCTCGACATCTTGAGGCCTTCGGTCTATGACATCCTGATGGAGTAGTGATGCTGTGTCAGCATCCCTTCACAGACAGTATTTTCTGTGGTACCATCAGCCCTCGCCTCTATTTTGGGTTGAGGGCTGCTGGTTCCGTGCTAGTTCTTCTCTCTCATCTCTTCCCTGACCTTTCCATTTTCCTCGCAACATAACATTTAACTGGTCTCATCTCTAATCACTATTCAATTGTTCGATATGCCTGACACTTATCATGACATCATTTAACCGTGCTGGTACTCTATACGATACCTCAATAACATCATTCTCATTTAACTCATGACAGGATACACCATACCGATATGTTCTCCAGCCAAGACCTACCTAACCTTGCTGGTACTCTATACGATACCTCAATAACATCATTGTCAATTACCTCATGACACGATACATGATACCGATATGTTCTCCAGCCAAGACCGACCTGCCTGCAGGTTATGTTCTCCAATAAATTTTGTTATCTCCATCTCTGTCTTGTCTCCAGTTTGTTCCCGTATGTAAATTACGCATGTTGGCACTGTCAACATGGATAATTTACTGGTGGGAACACATGCACTACTTTCTCTCGGCACTACTTTCTTGCCCTATTTCCTCGTCACTGACTGCTGACTCGGACTTCACTTTCACCTCGGTCTGTCTCCTTGCAAGTCGCTTCACCCACCCACCCACCCGATGATGAAGGAGGTAAGGGGTAGGGGTTGAGGGCTGCTGGTTCCGTGCTAGTTCTTCTCTCTCATCTCTTCCCTGACCTTTCCATTTTCCTCGCAACATAACATTTAACTGGTCTCATCTCTAATCACTATTCAATTGTTCGATATGCCTGACACTTATCATGACATCATTTAACCGTGCTGGTACTCTATACGATACCTCAATAACATCATTCTCATTTAACTCATGACACGATACACCATACCGATATGTTCTCCAGCCAAGACCTACCTAACCTTGCTGGTACTCTATACGATACCTCAATAACATCATTGTCAATTACCTCATGACACGATACATGATACCGATATGTTCTCCAGCCAAGACCGACCTGCCTGCAGGTTATGTTCTCCAATAAATTTTGTTATCTCCATCTCTGTCTTGTCTCCAGTTTGTTCCCGTATGTAAATTACATTCACAGCCTCACTATCAAGCACCCCCGAATACTCTCCTCCCACCCCTACACTCACAGGGTCACGATCCACTATGTCCTAAACACCACTCCCAATACTCTGCTCCAACCGCTAAATTCTACGCCTCACTCTCCACCAACACTTCCTCCAACAACTCACACCACTCCACTCTTCTCCCCCCTCATAGCCACCTCACTCCACACTATACTGTTCTCTATGCTACAACCTCCCCCACCCAACCACCCTCCTACCAATACAACCCCACCCCCACCCCCCTACCCCGCGCCTCGCCTTCCTCCCCCACCGCCAAAAAAGAGAAAAAGAATCCGCTCTGAACCTATATCTACACACAATTATTGCTTCCTGTCAGAACCTCCATTCCCCTACTTCAACCCCCCCCCCACCCACAACCACCACCACCCTCCCCCATATTCTCCACCCCACCCCAACCCACCCCAATCCATCCCACCCCACTCGACCTCGCACCCTTACTGCTCTAACCACAGCCAGGCGGGCCTGGGCTTGTTGCACATCTAGACATGCCCTATCTGGTGGTAAGACACATTCCGCGCGTGTAGCTTCTGGACAAGCCTCACGTCGGCCGCAGACCCAGGGGGGGGGGGGGCGGAATGTCTCGCTACACTAGCGCTCTCGAACATAAATAGTCTGCGGTTGGGGTCTGGCTGATAGGCCCGGTCTGCGTGTAATGCTATGCTCGCGCTGATCTTATGGCATGAGGAAGAAGTCCGGCAAGTCTGGTAGTTGATCCCACCGTAATCAACATAGCGCTCTTAAACATGAAAAAGTCCACGGTTCATGTCCAACTGATGGACGCCTGCATGTAATGCCATGCTCACGCTGGTTTGATGGCCTGAGAAAGAAGTTTGGCAAGTCTGGCAGTTGACCTAATAGCCAGCAATATAGTGCTCTTAAAGATGACAAGTCTGTGGTTTGCGTTTGACTGATTGGGAATTTGCCTGTAATGCCATGCTCTCGCTGATCTGCTGGCCTGAGAAAGAAGTCCGACAAGTCTGGCAGTTGACCCAAAAGCCAGCAATATAGTGCTCTTAAACATGTCTCTGATTTACATCTGGCATAATGGGCATTTGCCTGTAATGCCATGCTCTTGCTGGTCTGATGGCCTGAGAAAGAAATTCGGTAAGTCTGGCACTTGACCCAACGGCCAAGAAAATAGCACAGTCTGCAGTCGGGTCTAGATGCTGGGTTTCTTTGCCGAATGCCTGGGTAGACAGGTAAATCAGTTTGTTGGCAGCAGAAGCCACAGTGACACAATGCTCAGCTACAAAGCCAGGGACGGAGCGATCAATCTCTCGTATGTAAACAACCTGGATTTTGGGTCAGGCTTTTTGTAATGCATCCCTCTAACTTATCCGACGGCCTGATAATAATGTAGAGTTGTGCAAAGCTAACTATCTGGCTTCAAGGCCAGGGAAAGCAAGCACCACTCTCATTAATACTGTGTCTGACTATCTCCTCTGATTAACCAAAGGAACCTCTTCCATATGGCCAAGCCTGAATTAATCACCCAAGGTGAACAGGGCTGTCGGACTACACCAAGAATCGGGGCACGTGTCGCGTTCGCCGCTAGTCGGCCTAGTTAAAACATGGCATGACCCTGGGATAACAAGAACTGTGTCACAGATGTGGAAATCCCGCTCTTCAGTTGAGTGTTTACATTCAGCATGAGGCGTGCCACGTGCATGCCTACTAGCCTGTCAGAGCTGCTCAGAGCGGCTCAGAGCTGCTCAGTACTGCACTTAGTCGTTCAGGGCTGTTCTGAGCTGTTCCGGGATCCTCGGAGCTACTCACAAATTCTCACAGCCGCTTACAATTATAATAGCGGCTTACAAGTATCATATCTGCTCCAGCTGAATGCAGCTGCTGAAGTTGTTCAAGCGGATCACAGCTGCTGAAACTGCCCAAGCTGTCCACAACTTCTCACAGCTGTTCAAGCTGTTCACACCTACGCACAACTGCTCACAACTGCTCACACCTGCGCACAACTGCTCACATCTGCGCGCAGCTGCTGAAGCTACTCAAAGCTGTGCAAGCTGATTACATATGCTCACATATGCTCACATATGCTCACAAATGCTCACATATGCTTACAAATACCCGCAGCTGCTAAGATATTTTCACAGATGCTCACATATTCTCACAGCTGCCTAGAAATACCCACGACAGGTCCTGGACACCAATCAGTTAATCTGAAACACCAGTTCCAGGTTTGCTCAACAGTAGGTCACCACTCTCAGGGTTGTACTGAGAGAGCATTGAACAACCCTTGTTTATTCGTTTGTATATCACGTAACGGAAATTCCCATAAAAATGGAGCAGGGCCTATCGGATGAAGTTATGATTAAACGAGGAGTTCGACAGGGGTGTGTATTGTCACCTTGTCTATTTAACCTGTACACAGAGATGATTTTCAGACACATTGAAGATTGCAAGGGAGTGACAATAGGTGGCATGAACGTCAACAATCTTAGATATGCCGATGATAGTGTAATACTAGCAGACAGTGAGAAAAACCTACAAGATATAGTGAATAGAATCAATAAAGCTGGAATACTATTCAACATGAAGATGAAAGCCAGGAAGACCAAAACAATGGTTATAAGTAAAAAGACAGATAAACCAAATGTCAATATAACCATAGATGGCACAAACATAGAACAAGTATCCGAATTCATATATCTCGGACAAAAGATTACAAATGATGGGAGATGTGAGGAAGAAATTAAAAGAAGGATAACAATAGCCCAAACAACATTCTCCAAAATGTATAGAGTGTTAACATCAAGTAAGATATTAATACAAACAAGGAAGCGTATTCTTCAGTGTTATGTGTGGTCTACTCTAATGTATGGGGCAGAGACATGGACAATCTCTAAGAAAATGTACAAACGTTTAGCAGCATTTGAGATGTGGACTTATCGAAGGATGATGAAAATATCATGGACAAAGAAGATCACCAACAAAGAAGTTCTCAGAAAAATTAAAAATAAGAAACACTTGTTTGCCACTATACAGACAAAGAAACTTATTTATTTTGGCCACATCATTCGTCAGAGTTCAATATACCATACATTGTTGGAAGGGAAGGTAAATGGCAGCAGAGGGAGAGGGAGACCAAGAACATCATGGTTTACAAATATTTCACAGTGGACAGGCTTGAATTATTCAGTCTATCAGAACAGCACAACATCGGGACAAGTGGAGAACCATTGCATCCAACCCTCGACTAGAGGACGGAACTATTGATTGATTGATTGATCACGTAAACCACAGGCATGGGAGCGAAGGCACAAACTGAGACCATAATTCAGGAATGATATTTAGATGTCAATATAACGGATCAAAGGTTCCTAAGTATGCCAGGATTTATTCCCCTTCTATTTAGGCACCGTGAGTGTACACGGTCATAGCCACTGGCATATCCGGCTGTTTTGACCATGGCAGAGTTTCCACTCATTCACTTTATTCTTGCATTGAACCATCTCCTGTACAGAATTCCATACAAGGCAAGCATGAAAACTACCCTTGAAGGGTGTTGACATAAGTCAGTCAGTATTAATATCACAACCTGGGGATTGCTTCAACCATCAGTCGGTCACGCTATCAAGTTTCTGTGCGATTAGGTGGCATTGATAAATGGGCAATACGAAAATCTACTGGAGTTCTTCTTAAATACAATTTTGTGGAAATAAATAAGCATTGGAGATTATGGATAATCCAATTACTATCTTCCAGATATATAGGTATGGATATGTATATATGTGTATATATATAAATATATACACATAAATATATACATGTAGATATGTAGATATATGGATATATATATATATATTTCTTTATATAAATATATATATACATGTCCATTTATGGATATGTATATATAGATATATATATATATATATATATATAATTATATCTATATATAGTATATACATATGTATATATCTGTATATATCCATATATATATTTATGTATACATATCTATAAATATATATATATATAATTATATATATAATTATATATATTTATATATATATATATATATAAGGAAGACATTATTTATATAAAATATATGAACACGTTAGCCATTATGACACCAACTATAAGGCTCCAATCCAACTTGCACATTCATTAAGATAGCACTGGCCAAACCGGAAATTTCCAGTTCACACAGCGCATGTATTCGCATGTATTTGCTTATACACAGTGTGGAATGGCCACATTTGCATAGGTTTATACATCAGACGCCATCCTCAGTGCTCTTTATATAGACACTGCGGCGCCGGACCTTCCATGCATAGAATGCCTTATCGACGGAAATGGATTCTTCCCATGGAGAAAATCACAATCATACATCATCATATCATAGCCAGGTTGGGTGTCCTATCTCACAGTCTGCCTAGTACAATATACAGAAACTCCACAGCTGTTACAATGGCACTGTTTTCACCATCGCTTTTAGTAGTGTAGTAATCTGCACCGACCTCTCAGGCAAGGAGGCACATACACATGTAATGGTGGGGAGGGTGGTATGTAATAGTATAGGTGGTGTAATGGTTAGCACACTGGAACAGAATGCAAGAGATGGGGGTTCGAATCCTGCTCTAGGTGCAATATTTCCCATGTTCATCACCCCTCTACCTACGACAGTAGTGTCCATCTTCACAATGGTCTAGATCAAGTTATGTCAATTGAAAACAGGCATTACTATTCTCAAGGGGTTGATGGAAATGGGAAATATTGCACTACAACAGGATTCGAACCCACACATCTTGCTACAGGGGCTCCCTGATGCAATTCGAACCCACACCTCTTCCCTTTCTATGGCTGCCGTATTAACCATTACACTACCTAGGCTCCCTGATGCAACAATGGAAGATACCACTATATAGCGCAACGCCTGCCACAATCCCGATGACACATCGGATGAGCAATCTTAAGTTTAGCTGAAGATCAAAGTCTGTTAATGCCTTAATATGCCCAGTAATGTGTTAGTTTATAGTCTTGCATTTTTCTATGCTCCATTCATCTTATTTTTCTAGGTATCCTCAAGAATCTGCCTTTCTGTTTTTCCTTAACAATGAAACAAAACTAAGATCAAGGCAGTGGTCTAGCGAAGGTTATTTCATTCTCTTTTCGCCCCGCTCGCGGGGTGACATTATTTCCGGTTTTATCTTCTAATAAACGATTCTTGCGATTAGAAGAATTACTATGGAGGTGTATGAAGAAGTATAAGGTTGCAACAATATTAGATTGCAAGATGCAGTTAAGTATACAATCATACGAGGTGCAGATAGATGAATACTAATTGAGCCATAACCATTAGGGAAAGTAGATAGACTTCACTGTAATAGGTATTTTTGCATAAGCAAATTTTCGGCATTCTCCATGAGATCAATTATTTCACCAGAATGTTGAAATCAAACAGGGTCGATATGCTTAGAGCGGTACATCTAACCAATCACTGAAACCACTAAAATCTAAAAGGCAACATGAGTGGGATGAAAACATTAATAAACTTAAAGAAATTGAACCATCTGTGGGAAAACCACCACAGACTCATTCGGGAGGTTGGTGGGACCAAGTGGTCCTTAGCCACTGCCGTATTGGCCACTCGTGGCTTACACATGCTTTTCTGCTCAAGGGGGAACCTCCCCCTGAATGTATTGGGTGTCAGTCCCAGCCGACACTCAAACACATTTCACTAAGTTGCGTTGATTTGTTGGCCCTGCGCCAACAATTCTACACTGCAGACAGTATGCATGACCTTTTTACTAAAGTAAAACAGGAAAACATTTTAGTCTTTTGAGGGCAGCTGGACTGTACCACCTCATATAGTTTACGAAATAAATTCTATCAATTATTAATGAAACTTTTCTTTTTCTATGGGAATTTGTTTCCCTTGACCACAAATATATGATTGTGAGCTTTCTAATTTAATGAGTGTCTATTGGCACATAATTGATTGTCTGCTTTCACATGTAAAAGCGATGGTTTGAACAAAAAACTAACATTTCTCGCCATGAATATGGCCTATTCTGCCGACAGGGCGCAAAGCAACCACCAATCAATCAAAACATCTAACCATTACACCACAGCTACACCCGACTGCACCGCCAACCCTACCCCTGCACTACGAACGATACCAACATACCTACCAGAACACCATAATCAATTGAGTACCCAAAACCCCTCAAACAAATGATTCTTTTTTTTTGGGGGGGGACGGTGTAAATGAATTGTATTTATATATATGTTGCCACTGCCATAGCATTGATCTTCCGACCATAAGTATTACAGGTATATATAGGTATTTCTACGTTCAACTAAGTTCAACTATGTTCACTAAGGTGTATGTGACCGGGGCATGAGAGTCTTGTGTAAGGAATCCCGTCCCTTCAGTAGCAACTGTTTCTGCGTGTAAAAGACATGGTAGGGGATTAAGAAGACACTTGCTGATACTGATATCCAAATCCAGGGATCAGCTTCATACACGGGCTCTATCGACTGCTGCCTTATCACACGATTGCTGGGAGTATAGTTTACAGCTACAATAGGACCGGGGATAATCTGTTGTACTCCCAGTGGGCATTGTGAACACCAGCGGTAGGGTATAGTTTCTGGTGGGTATGGAGAGTACATTGCATTCTTCATTTATTGCCAATTGCTTGTAAAAATGAACATACTCATTCAGAGCCGGAAGGCATCAAACTTAATGGTGACAGAGAAGTTATTTTCAGATGAACCTATTATATTTCCAAACAAAAAAAGAAATGAAAATAATTTAGTTTTCGTTGGTGATGTTTTGTTTTTCCCTCCCACAAATTGAGAATCTGCGTTAAGACGCGATGGCCAAATGAGTTGAGCGTCTGCCTCCCGTTCTGGTAGGTCGTGGAATTCGAACTCGTGAGTTCGAACTCTAGCCTAGTCAAACCAATGACTTAAACGTTGATACTTGTCAGTATCTAACCTGGCGCTCGGCATTACTAGGATAAGGCAAGGAGCAGTGGAATGAGGAAAACCAATTGTCCGTGATTGACATGTCCCCTGCTTAATCAACTAATATATCAATGAGAACAAAGATTTGATTATTTGCATAACAAGTGCATGTGTATGCCAACCTGGAAACTATCACACCGATTATTTTAGCCAAGTTTGAACAATTCGCCAACATGTGCACTCAGCATGAGCTTGCCACATATCATCATCAACCAATATCCATCAAGCACAATGTCTATACATCCTATAAATCCATTGTTATGCTTCGTATATTCTAGGCTTAAAAGATACATTGTATCCATATGTCATACAAACACATAACAAATTTGATGTACATTCTTGCCGATATATTCTATGGCTGGAAGAACAGTGCTCCAGCTTTGAAACAAAACCCCACTAAATTCAGAGGAATAAAAAGGTTTACACAAAAATGTTAAAAAGTACAATTCCCACAATCCCAGCTTTACACTGTACGCAGTGCATGCTACACTAGCAGAATCTTGTCATTAATTACGCAATTTTAAATGCAATGTGTTGGGTATCATATTATTGACATTGACAATCATCGTAAAGCACAATAATTTCTGCGGAACCACGACGCTGATTACTTAGTTGCCATTTATCTGTTGGAATGATATCAGCATGCAACAACTGGGGACATGTATTCCAACCCAAGCGCAACCTTTCACGAACCTATTAATTGCTATCAAATGTCTTGTGTTGACAGGCCTATACCTTTTGTCATCTAACCAATATTTGGAACTTGGGGACCCGCCTACACGCACTGTACCACTGTATATATACCTGCCTATATATATATATATCAAAATATATATATCTGCATAATGTATGTATATATATATATATATATATATATATATGGAAGTATATATATATATATGAAGAGTTCAGGTGCAAAACTACGTAAACGCCAATTCAGAAATGTAATTAAAATAACATATTTTTACCTGAAAATAATTTTAATTCGGCCTAATTCCACTTTTCCTGTGATGATATCATTATGAAGCAATGAACAAAACAGTCGGAATGTAAAGAAAAGAGTACTTTGTGAGGGTTTGAATCCAATGTTCATGTCTATCATTGGATTGGCATTTACAAGGGTTTGCGCCTGAACTCT
The DNA here is from genome assembly GCA_030323885.1 of Branchipolynoe longqiensis. NCBI lineage: Eukaryota > Metazoa > Annelida > Polychaeta > Phyllodocida > Polynoidae > Branchipolynoe > Branchipolynoe longqiensis. Next base: position 72,996,134 of record CM059188.1, read on the forward strand.
TCATATATATACACATACATATATAAATACATATATATACATTTAAACATATATATATTTATATATGTATATATATGCATGCATGCGAGTTAGACGCCCCATCCATCAAGTTCATCGGGGGCTGCATTGGGGAGCTAATTGGAATGACGTACACTATAGACGCAATACTCTGACGTTGAGCCCCGCCCAAGGCCTGTAGACAGTGGCTCGTGAGTATGAGGGGGCACGCCGTCCCCCTGATAGGGGGCGCCCCATCCACCAGTCCCCTGCCCTTCTACCGGCAGTGCATGTGATTGCCTACCGGCAGACCTGGGAAGCGACAGGACATGGCGATCAAAGGCACCGTGCAGTAGGTACCGATGAGCTTGCTTTCCAATAAATCTTAGTTCATGTTGGGAATCACTAAAGAATCACTGCATCTCTATTGTGGGAGCGGGACATAGCTCAGGCGACAGTGTCCACTTGTGAAGGTGTGGGTCATCCGATCGATCCTGCTCAGTGGACCCATTTGCAGTTTGTGCTATTTTCCGGTCAAACCAGTGGTCCACAACTGGTTCATCAAAGGATATGATATGTGCTGTCCTGTATGTGGTAAACTGCATTTAAAAGACCCCTCCCTGCTTATCGGATAGATTTGAATTTGGATTTTGTTTGTTTTGCATTATGGCAACAGCTAAGGTTTTTAATCTGGATTCGTATCGACTTATGACACTACACACTCATGGTGGCTTTGTAGTGCTGCTTTTGTGAAAGACTGTTGTTTGCAGTCACATTATTATGATTCTAAGTAAACCAGTCCTTGCTGCATCCTATTAATGCTAAGCACCCAGGTAGGCAGTGACAAGTATCAATGGTGTAGGCCCAGTCAGCCCTCTCGCCCCTTTCTCCCCTCTCGGCCCTCTAGTCCCTCTCGCCCCCTGCCACCACTTTCGCCCCTCTCGCCCCTCCCGCCCACTCGCCCTTCTCGTACTCCCGTCCCTTTCGCCCCTCGCGCCCAACTCGCCCCATTCGCCCATTTCGACCCTCTCGCCTCTTTCACCTCTCGCACCTCTCCCACCCTCCCACCCCTCAGACCCTACCCAGAGGAGGACACAAAAGGTGGCGGTAATTTGAATGGTAATTTGATGTGTGTGAGGATAAGGAAGGCTGGGAGACTGCGTGAGTGAGTGCATAAATACACCGGCACAACGCGGGAGGGCAACACGTTCTGGTTGTTAGATGATCCACTCTCTGCTTAAAGTACTGTCGGCTCAGATAAGCCTGGTGGGGGAAGAAGTACTTCCTCTGCTCTGCTGCACCTGCAACAAATTCCCAGCATTTCAGTTTCGGATTCCTCTGGCAATCACTATTTTGGGGTGATTTTTGTCAAATGTTTTATATTTGAGGTAGAGCATTTCCAATAGGCTTATGTCAGCATCTTCCACTGCGAAATAACCTATGATGTAATGTTTAGTGATTTATAACTTTTGGTAAAATTGTTGGTCTCAATGCTCATTGCTTGGTCTCTGCATACTTCAACGAAAGCATAGCATTTTCTAAAAACTAAAGACTTATGTACACTCATTAAATATGAATTGCAGTTATGTGCTTCTCTTTTCCGCTGATACACTCAAAAATAGATAAAGAAAACCTCTTTCCAACATTTCAGTCTAGGCTTATGAACATGATTGGCAGGATTGACAAAATGGATACCACTGGCTTTGCCCCATGAATACAACCGTTGAAACTGCAATCGACAGCAATCATTCAATCATAGTCTTCTAGTTATTGAAAAATAGACCATGATCTATAGGTGAATAATACAGAATGATGCAATTAACCTTATACATCAACCATCAGTTTAGAAGTTAGAGCCACCCCCCCAGTTTACTTTACAGTAAGTTAGGCTCCTTACAGTTCACAACCTGTTCTCAGTTTAATTAATCAAAACAGGATCTAGTAGCAACTGAGAAACCAGCGTTCGCCTTAATTAAGAAGGTACAAAAAACATCTGCTCAGCTTACTTCAATAGAAAGACAATATTTCCAGTTCCTCTTAACACTAGTTCCTTGCCTAGGTAAACAAGAATCCCACTAGGACAGCTCAACCTCAAAGGGGCAGATGAACGGGTAGGGTACCTACTTCTAGTGAGGGAAGTTAGAGGATCATATTACAAATGAGGAATTATATACCGAGATCCAGCAGGTGAGTGGACCAAACAGAGATCTCCTGACGATCGTCAAGAGATGCAAACTGCAGTTTTATGACCATATTTTGCATTCAGTAGGTCTGGCCAAAATCTTCTTGCAATTGCACGATGGAACAATGAAGAACAAGATAATAGAAGAGGTGGGAAGAAAACATCAGGGACTCGAGAGGCCTGGAGGTTGGCAAGGCTCAGAGGGAAGTGGAGAACGGAGCAATTGGAGTAAACTGTTTGGAAGGAGATATTTGGAGTAAACTGGTTGGAAGGAGATAATTGGAGTAAACTGGTTACAAGGAAATAATTGGAGTAAACTGGTTGCAAGGAGAAAATTGGAGTAAACTGATTGCAAGGAGATAATTGGAGTAAATCTGTTGCACGGAGATAATTGGAGTAAACTGGTTGCAATGAGATAATTGAAGTTAATCGGTTTCAAGGAGATAATTGGAGTAAACTGTTTGCACGGAGATAATTGGAGTAAACTGGTTGCAAGGACACAATTGGAGTAAACTGGTTGCATGGAGATAATTGGAGTAAACTGGTTGCAAGGAGATAATTGGAGTAAACTGGTTGCAATGATATAATTGGAGTAAACTGGTTGCAAGGAGATAATTGGAATAAACTGGTTGCAAGGAGATAATTGGAGTAAACTCGTCGCAAGGAGACAATTCGAGTAAACTGGTTGCAAGGAGATAATTCGAGTAAGCTGGTTGTGACGTCATCTGCTCCTATGACTGCAATGGTTAACGGATTGATGATGATGATTACAGAATATGGGAGGGTGTCTCCTGTCGGTGAGCGAGAGAGAGGGGCTCAGATGAAATATGAAACCATATAAACCTCATTCACAGCTTACACGATTAAGGGGTCGATGATGAGGAGGATGAAAAAGGATAATTCTCCTGACAGAATAAAAGACAAGAACAACAAAAGACTCAATTGATGGGTGTCACTACCTTGCCTGAAACATGGCTTTGCGAGTAGAGAGCAAGGAGTGGTCGGGTCAGTGCCAGGATCACCAGACTGAGTTGGATATTGGTTGATTGTTGCTGGTGGCATTCTGTAGATAAACCAGCCGGTGACAGCGCTATAAAGTCACCATCAGTGCCACAAGTCATGACTCAATCAGTACCTGACCTGATATGACCTCAAGTATTGAGGTCAAACTGCTGGAATAAAGCAAAGCAATTGGTTCCCCACTCCTTCTTCTCAACTTTCTGAGCAGCTCAGCACCTGCTCTTGAATAACCCCCCGCCCCCGCATTCCTCGGCTTAATGCAGACACCTCCCACCTGAACATCAGAGGCCCCTGGGGAGACTTTCCTTACTGGGGGGAGGGGGGCTGCCATCACCAAAAAGACCCCAAAAAACCCTTTGTGTTCTGGTTAATGGCCCACCACTCGTTCTTCCCTGGCTACTACCGAACGTGGTTGCCGAATCGGTAGAGGGTAGGCCTCCCGTGTGGGAGATCTGGAGTTCGATTCCCGTTCGAGTCAAACCGATGACTTATAAAATTGATGCTAGTCACTTCCTAGCTTGGTGCCCAGCACTAATAGGATAGGGTAAGATTTGGCTCGATCAGTGCCAGGATAATGTCACTGAGTGGAATATCGGGCCATGGTGCTGGCAGCCTGATTTACCAGTGGGATAACACTATAAAACCGCCATCAGTGCGTCCTGTAACAAGTCGGTACCCATCCTTATATGACCTTAGATGTTGCCAGGATGTAACATTCCAACAACCAGCCAGGCAATCCATGGCTAACCCTGTGTTGATGTTGTTGAAATGATGAACTGCTGATTGCAAACTGCCAAGATACTATTAGCGTAAGACACCGCTCTAGTGGCACATGCGCAATAGCAGTTACCTAACTTCCTTTGGGGTAACTCTGGATGGATGAGCAGTGACTGTACACGCTGCTGTGTGGGTGCATACTGGGGCCTACTGCTGAAGAGAAATAACTTTCTTTGACCTCTGAACTTTTGTTTATATCTGCAAGGTGAGGGATTCATTCATGGCAAATCTGACTTACCTCCATTACGGTCCATTTATAGAACCAGTGACATGAAGGACTCAACTTTACTTATTATGAGATATTATGATATGACTAGTCAAAAGTTGCATAACTTGAAACAACATATTATCTAGGAGTTATTTGGTGCCCAGTCATGGTCTGCTGGTCTGTGTGTTCATTCTGGTTGATTGTTGGAGTTTTACGTTCTGCCAACATCTACGGTCATATCAGGACTGATGTGGTCAAGCAATGGTGATTAGTGCCATCCGGTCCTGATACCTACCCTCAGTGACGTAGGCTAGAGGAACTCGGAATGTACTGTTGACGCTACTTTCATTTAAAGTAAATTTGAAGTGATTTCTGTATGGCGCATAGACTATTTAATTCAACCATTCCTTTACATGTCTGATAACACAGATCTACTGATTATAGGGGTGGCATATTCAGAGTCTAATAACGATGCTGGGCAGACCAATCCCACCCAACTGGTTTCAAGCTCAAATAGCCAATTGTCCGTGTGATTTTCCATCAAAGTTGCATAGTCTGATTGTGTTGAGTTTCTGTCATTTTTCTGAGACAACTATATTAACTTGATTGTTATAATCTACCTCAGTTTAGTTTCAAGTTCCTTCTATTTGAAACCATCAGTGCCAATCCAATCCAAACGCCAATCCAAAAATGGAGATAAAATTGGAATCAAACCTACAAAAAAGTTTCGTTTTTTATATGCCTACTATTTTTCTCATTGCTAAATAACCATATGATCATATGAAAAGTGGAATTAGTGACACCTTACACTTATTTTCAGGTAAAACTCTTTTATTTAAACTACATTTTTAGAGTGGCGTTTCCGTGGTTTTGCCCCTGAACTCTTCATGTGTAGAATCAAATCTGGATAATTGTTTCGATTTTGACAAATTTATGCTTCATCGGACAATGCAGCTTTAAGATGCAGAATATATTCATGGAAGAAGGAATACATGGTAAAATGACATGACCACCACAACCCGACCCGTCCCACCATGTATTCCAGAAATCAAAGGTCCACACCCCAAAACACCCTAAAACTACCGTAAGGGGTGGGGAAGCTGGATAGTGAGGGATTAAGACGACCATCTCACGGGCTGAAGGTGATCGAGTACCTGCAGTGTGTGGATTTTAAAGTATGTGGCATGTGATAAGATCTGAAGTCTTGGTCTTCATTGCATTATATAGATATATATATATATATAAAGTTAGGCTATGTAATAAGAAGAGAAGGAAGACGAGTGTTGGGTCGGACACTTTATTGAGCGTCTATGACATGCACAATAAAAAGGGCCAAAGGAGAACGACTGCCCAGGGCAGGGTGACTGCCCGGGCCAGGTATCGCCCGGTGGTGGCGCTCGGGCCCGGCTAGCCGGGGCAAATCCCGGGCAGGTCAGCGATTGGCCAATAATATAATTAACAAGTATACGGAATAATAATAATAATGAAACTCCGCCTGTTTTATATTTGCATAATTCATTATACATCCTATATATCATAAGAAGAAGGTGTTCTATCAACATCACCTGCTTCCATAGGTTAGCACAGTATATGGTCTGCCGAAAATCATGCTGCAAGGCACAGTGAAAGGAGGAAGAAAGCAGGTTCGACACAAGAAGAGGTGGGAAGGCAACATCAGGCAATGGACGGTCTCAGAGGGCAGTGAGAATGGGAAGAATTGGAGAAAACTGGTCGCAAAGCCATGTGTAGAGCTACAACTACTGCAGCAGTCAACGGATTGATGACGATGATGACAGTATGTGGGTGGGTGCCTCTTGTCGGAGAGCTGGAGGGAGGGGTTCGTATGAAATAAGAAACCATGTAAACTTCACTTACAGCTTACCTATCTGAAATGATATACATTATCCCCCATGATCCAAGGAAAGTATACAACGTTTTAAAACCAGAACACTGACATAGATTTGATCCAAAATTCCAGGTTGTTGCCTCTCTTCTATGCTACTACATTATAAATGCTTAAACAAGGCATATGTCCATCATTTTGGTGCAAACCCAACTAAATAATTTATCATGTTTTCACTTTTAAAATGTTTGAAGTTAACCCGTTAAATTGTGTTACTTCAAACTTAACTCCAATAGATTGTAAGAATTAACATAATATAGTTAATTATAATTTCTATAATTCTTATAATTCCTATAATTTCCATAATTCCTATGATTCCTATAATTCCTATGATCCCTATAATTCCTATAATTCCTAAAGTTCCTGTAATTCCTGAAATCCCTCTAATTCCTGTAATTCATATGATTCATGCGATTCATGTGATTCATGCGATTCCTGCGATTCATGCAATTCATGCGATTCACACAATTCACGTGATTCACACGATTCACGCAATTCACGTGATTCACATGATTCATATGGTTCATACAATCCATACGATCCATACAATCCATACGATCCATACAATTCATACGATCCATACGATTCATACAATTCATATAATGCATGCCTTCGTATAATTTGTACAATTTGTACAATTCGCACAATTCATATACTCTATATAATTCACATAATTAACATAATCCACACAATTTATATAATTCACACAATCTGAATAATATCCATAATGTCCAGAATGCCCAGGATTTCCAGAATGTGCGTAGGTTGAAATGCTTGCATGCTTTTGATTAAAAGCGAGTGAGTCACCCCCCTATGTGCCTGAACCACTCACAGGCAACCAGGAACCAGCCCCCAGCCCTTAGCAACCACCCCTCACCCAAACCACCCCACCCCTACATCTGCATGTGCACTGTTTCAGTGTTTTCCTGCACTGCTCTGCCCCTTATAACCTAGCCAGCAGCTGTATATAGGCACTTCCCGTCGGGCATTTCCTATAATTTCCATAATTTCCATCATTCCTATGATTCCTATAATTCCTATAATTCCTATAATTCTTATAATTCCTATAATTCCTATAATTCCTAAAATTCCTAAAATTCCTATAATTCATGTGATTCATGTGATTCATGTGATTCATATGATCATGCAATTCATGCGATTCATGCGATTCATACGATTCATACGATTCATACGATCCATACGATCCATATGATTCATATGATTCATACGATTCATACTATTCATATGATTCATAGATTCATAGAATTCATACTATTCATACAATTCATACGATTCATATGATTCATAGATTCATACGATTCATACGATTTATACGATTCATACGATTCATACGATTCATACGATTCATACGTTTCAAAGGATTCATAAGATTCATACGATTCATACGATTCATATGATTGATACGGTTCATACGGTTCATACGGTTCATATGATTCATATGGTTCATACGGTTCATATGGTTAATACGGTTCATATGGTTCATATATGAATCGTATGAATCATATGAATCGATTCATATGATTCATACGATTCATACGATTCATACAATTCATACGATTCATACGATTCATACAATTCATAGATTCATACAATTCATACAATTCATATGATTCTTATGATTCATACGATTCTTACGATTCATACGATTCATATGATTCATACGATTCATATGATTCATACGATTCATACGGTTCATATGATTCATACAGTTCATACGTTTCATACGGTTCATATGGTTCACATGATTCATATGATTCATACAATTCATACGATTCATATGATTCATACAATTCCTACAATTCATATAAAGCCTGCCTTTGTATAATTTGTACAATTTGCATGATTCGCACAATTCATCTAATCCATATAATTTACATAATTAACCTAATCCGCACAATTCATATACTTCACACAATTTGAATAATATCCAGAATGTCCAGAATGGCCAGAATGGCCAGAATGCCCAGAATGTGCATAGGGTGAAATGCTTGCATGCATTTCAATTTGATCCCCTTTGGAAGATATCAAAAGTCTAGCACATTAAAATTGGTGGAAATGGGTGAACAATGCAATTAGCAGAGGCCATAATGAAATATCACTTTTCTTGCAATAACTCAACAATGGAATATCCAATTAGCACAAAAATGTGCCTATTCATATGTTTTCATGGGTACGAAACATGATGAGCACATTTATGAACAATTCAGATGAATTTATTATCATGAATTATGCAAAGTAGGCCCAACCTATTGCTGTCATGAAAAATGAGTTACGTTTAGCCTCATGGCAACATACTATTCAGCGAGATCCATAATTTGGCATACACAAACTTTTGTCCATGTGTTTGTAGAATATAAGAGAAAGTAAATATTGTATTTCTGTCATAAATTATCATCAATTATGCAGGCAGGTCCTTAGGGTTTCATTTACTTTGGACTTTTCATCATGATCATATATGTATATCCCACAGCAATTTTGGATGGAAACAGTATTGTTCAATCAGAACCTAGCACCACAACACTACAGCACCACAACACCGCAACACACCAAAACTGGGACATCTCAATACCACAACACTGCAACATGGCAATGTATATATATTATATATAATATGTTAGATATAGGCATAACTACGCAGAGATAATCATATATAATCATATATAATCATATATAATCATATATAATCATATATACTCATATATAATCATATATAATCATATATAATCATATATAATCATATATAATCATATATAATCATATCTAATCATATATACTCATATATAACTATATACAACCATATATAATCATATACAATCATATACAATCATATACAATCATATATAACCATATATACTCATATATAATCATATATAATCATATATAATCATGTATAATCATATATAATCATATATAATCATAGATACTCATATATAATCATATATAATCATATATAATCATACATAATCGTATCTAATCATATATACTCATATATAAACATATGTATCATATATACACATATACAAGCATACATAAGCATTTCTAAGCATGAAAAAGCAGTATAAGCATGTATTCTCATGCATAACTATATCTAAGTACACGTGAACATAGATAAGCATATATAAGCAAATATACAAGCATATATTATATGAAAATATATATGAGCATATGTGCGCATGCATAAGGATGTATGACCATATATGAGATACATAACTGAGCATATATCCAAGCATATAAGATTAAACATAAAGTATAAGCTTATATAAGCATATATAAACATGTATGAATGTATATGAACATAATATGACCATGTATGCCCACATATAATACATGTCTGCATGATTTGGGTTATTTATCACAACAGTTACTATATATATATGTTGTGTCCTCCATGTGACCAATCTATCAGTGACAGCAAAATGTATCGCAGGCAGCTTGATTATCATTTGCATAAGCTTATCATTTGCATAATATTATATGAAGAGGGCTTTTTATAAAACGCGATAATCGTCTATCTAAAAAAAAAGAGGAACATAATAATAAGGAAATAATTCCCTTCCGTGGCTTTCTACTCGCATAATTCGTTATACATCACATGTATGAAGAGTTGTTTATATATATCAAGAGCTCTTTAGCAAAGCACGAGATATCCTGTCCCATATTTCATTGCCCCGGCGTGACGGCCGGATATGGGTAGCCATATTGCAGCTGGTTATTTTTGTATTCACCACGTTCCCAACAGATGAACAGTGTAATTCCTCTAGATTTGCAGATCTGTTTATCGTTTAACAATCTCTCACCTGGGTATGCTGGCTTAGCTTAATTGTAAAATGTCAGCAACTTGTCAGGTCTACTCTTCACAGTTGAACTATTTGTGCAATGCTGTCATCTCAGTAGGTCTACGGAGCAACTATTCAGGTTTCGAATGATCCAACGAGGTGGGGTATTGGTCAAGGAATACAGACGCCTAACCGCCCCCTCGCCCCCTCGCCTCCTCCCCGCCCCCCTCCCACCCTTCCCCGTCTCCCCGCCTACCCGCCTCCCTCCCACCCCTATGCATTTCCCCGCCTCCCTCCCACCCCTCCCCGTCTCCCCGCCTCCCTCCCACCCCTCCCCGTCTCCCCGCCTCCCTCCCACCCCTCCCCGTCTCCCCGCCTCCCTCCCACTCCTCCCCGTCTCCCTCCCACCCCTCCCCGTCTCCCCACCTCCATCCTAACCCTCCCTGTCTCCCCGCCTCCCTCCCACCCCTCTCCGCCTACCTCCCCTTCTCCTCCGCCTCCCTCCCCGTCTCCCCGCCTCGCTCCCACCCTCCGTCCCAACGTTCCCCACCTCCCTTCTACCCCCGCCTCCTCTCCCTAGCCTCCCTCCCACCCCTTTCCGCCTCCCTCTCACCCTGCCCACACACCCACCTCTAAATGCGGCGGCGGCCACAGGAGGCGCTGCCGTATATCAGCGGGTACATGCCGGGCGAGCCGCGTTCTGATTTACGCACCCACCCGCCATTCAGCCCCTTACGTGGTTATGTGTTGGCGGCGCGGGCAGCTCAACACAACCGGCGGCGCCCCGCCCGGCTCCGAGCCCGCCCCGCCCTGCCCCGCCCCACCCAGATCCGAGCCCGCTCCTCCTTGCCCGGCCCGGCCCAGCCCTGCCTCCCGCCCCGCCCTGCCCTTCCCCACCCACCTCCGAGCCCGCTCCTCCTTTCCCCGCCAGGCCCCGCCCTGCTTCCCCCCCTCCGCCATCCCCTGCCAGGCCCCCTCTTGACCACCCAAGCTCCGTCCAGCACCACCCCGCCCCGCCCAATCGCGCCTGTCTAGTCAGACTACGCCATTTCTCCCCACCCCACACATTTCCCCAACCGAGCGACCCATCCGACCCTCCCCGCCCCGCCCCGCCCCGCTCTGCCCTTCCCTGCTTGCCCTGCCGCACCCTGTCTTGTCCTGCTCCGCCCCACCCCACCCTGATATCCCCCACAGCGTCTTGCCCTGCCCTACCTTGCCCTCCCAGTGTTACATATCTCCTCCCATCCTGACGCCCCCAAAGCTTTCCAAGACGCAGAGGGGGGCTCCATCCTACTCCGGCTCCCCCAACCTTCCGGCCTTTCTCACTAACGGCCTTTCTCCCCTTCCCCCTCCCCCCCACCCCCTCCCCCTCCCTGCCCCCCCCCCCCCATACTCCCCCCCCCCCCCCGACTGCATGTGCAGAGCGTGCAGAGGAATGCCAGCAGCCATTCGGCCGGCGTTGTATCAAGCGCGTTACCGAGTGTGCGGTCGGCAAACAGCAGCAGCGAGCCAGCTGAGGGCGGCGCATTGTGGTGAGACATCCGCGCCGGCCTTTGCTAAGTAAATCAGGTTTGCCCACCCGAAGACGATGCCACTTTTCAAGGAAATCCACTGCGTGACTCTATTCGCTGTTCGCCCACCATCTGGACCGCAAACAAGAAAGCGCAAGTGTCCTATGCAACTATAGTAAGCCCCCCCCCCCATCCTCCCCCACATCCTTGATCCACTCCCGCCCCTTCCCACCCTCACAACTCACCCCCCCCCCCTTCAACCAGCATTCACACGATCTCTTGGAGTTGCTGCAGTAGCTGTATGGTAGAAGCCTATGGTGTCAGAGATTTGGCATGTGTGCCAACAATAATACTGCATGTTTGAATTACAAATATCTCAAAAGTTTGCCAATTAAAATGAAAAGTTACTTCAAACTAAAATAAGATAGATTATGATGATCAACCTAATATATTGATCTTAGAAAATGACAGAAACCCAAACTCATCGGACTTATGAACTTTAAATTTAATCTTTTTTGTTTAATCTAGCAATACAATTTTTTTTGTTGGTAAAGTATTTATTCATCTGAATATGACATTTGTCAGCACCGGAGCCCTGGTCTTACAGCCATCTTACTATTGTAGTTGACAGTCTAAATAATCTAAGTTTGATCAGCGCTGTATTAGTTACAGCACCCATCCTGTAGAATTAAGGCAGTGGCTCTTGCTGTATAATGTACAGCACCTGTCACTTTAGTTCATGCAGAAATGGGGAGCAGCACCGAGTAGAAAGTGTATACTCGGGGCAACTCAAACAATCATTGTGGGTTACATTGTTCTCTTATGAAATAAGGTAAGTTTATAGTTGACAGTACATTTTGTCTGTCTTATATAGTGTTCAATGTGTTTAAACAGGTTGATAGTTGTGTAGGATGTTTGGGATGTTGATGGTTTGTTCATGATGGTTAAGGGTGGTGGCAGGGGAGGGGGGGCCCCATTCAGGTGGGTGGTGGGGAGGAAAACCCCACAGGAGAGCAAGCGAGGATGCGAGGGGGCAGGGCTTTGCTAGTAATTACTGCAGTAGTCAGTCAAGGGCCTGAATAACCAGGTGGGCTCTATATGCATTTTTGAAGGCAAGTATTGTTTCTGTTTCTCTGACTCTGATGGGCAGGTCATTCCACATGACACTACCTTTGTAGATTGGTGCTCTGATATATTTATTTGTTGAAGGGTGTGGTACATTGAGCAGAGTGGAGGCTCCTCTTCTTGTTATTCTATTTGTGTGGTCAATGAATTGTTCGTCTTTTGTGCATGTGTGCATTAGTGCCATCAGGTGTAGGTCCCTTTGTTCTGAGAGAGTATCCAATTTGGCTTTCTTGTGCAGTTCAGCCACACTGAGTCTCTTGCCTTGGTGAACTGTTCTCAGTGTTTGGTTCTGAATTCTTTGCAGTTTGACACACGGCTAGCACCCATCACTGACAAATGACATGATTTATAACATTGAGAACATAGAAAATATGACAACAGGAGAACATTGTTAGGGAGAACCATTATCACACAGTGATCAAGAAGTTCAGTATACTTCCAGATAGCCTAATCCCTACAAGTGGCACAACATCCATGCTATGGAACAACGCGTTGATGGCTATGATGTTTTACTTAAAAGGCACTGGTTACTGGAGCAGGCAGGGGGAGTAAATCACCCATGACAGAGTTAGGGGCCACAGTCCACAAGGTTGCCTGGATCTGGGGCATGTTGTTCCCCAATTAATGTGGGGCGCAAATTGGTTAGAGCGCCACCTTCCTGTGCGGAAGCTGGGGAGGTTGAACCCCGGCCAAGTTCAAACCAATGACTTACCAAATTTATATTTGCCTAACCTGGCGTTCAGCAATACTAGGATAATACACGGACTTAATATCTCAATGTCAGGATAATGTGAATTGGTGGAAAATCAGTTCAAGTTGCCGGTGGTTTCCCAGTGGGACAGCACTATTAAGTCGCCATGAGTGTGAACTATCACAAATCTATTCCCATCCTGATATGCCCTTACATGTTGCCAGTATGTACACACCAATAACACACAATAATTTGATCTACCTTGATATCTAAGGTTATATCCACAATATGCACATGCAAATTTCAGACACCAAACCAAATACCAATCCAAACAATGATATAAGGATCAGAATCAAACCTTCAAAAAGTATTATTTTTGTTGCATTCCTACTTTTGTGTTCATTGCCCCATAATCATGTCAACCTACGAAAAGTGGAATTAGTTCGAATTTAAAAAATAATTCAGATAAAAGTATTGTATTTAAACTGCATTTTGGGATTGGCTTTTACAAGGTTTTGCGCCTGAACTCTTGACATGCCTATTCACGACTAGAGTGGCTCATGTAGTCTCCCATACGCCAGTACAGATCTCTACACCCCACCCGATCTTAGTTTAGATTAACTTATCGGAACTTGACATCCTAACAATATTCATGGTCTATCACTAATATCAGTAGTGGTGCTAATTTGTGCCTCCACACGTGGTCTTTGATGGGTACATCATGGTGCCGCCCTCCACTGGGATACCACGGAACTGGCGCTAATACCTAATATCTCTCACTCGCTAATATTATCCTGACACTCAGCAATACATTCCATCTGGGTGTTTTTTTGTTGTTTTTTTGTTGTTTTTTGTTTGTTGATGCTGTGTTTATACTGTCCATAGCATGTAAGCTCGAGTGATCGGGCTTGTTTTCAATGCTGGCCAGTTGTAGTAGTGGTCTAATCTTATCACACAGCAGGAGTTGATAAGATGTTTTTGTTTCTCACACAGTTGCAGGTACATGGTGATTATTTAGTATTTGTAGATGTTTGAACTTGTTTTGTGTTAGGGTTGGCTATCCAAGGTCGATCCGAAATAGGGAAGGACTGCTAGGTAGCTAGCTGTTAGGCGTGGCAGTTAAGTGTGTTCTTGGCTCGTAGATGTTTGAGCTTGTTTTGTGTTGGGTTTGGCTATCCAAGGTCGATCCGAAATAGGGAAGGACCATTAGATAGCTAATGGTTATTGGTTTTATTTTCTGATCACCCTTGAGGTGGGTGCGAATAGTATATTAGTTTTTTGGTTTCTTGGTTTCTGTTTTACTACTACTTATGAAATAGCCTACTCTACATTTATAGGCTTGTATGTAGTTTGTAGCTGTTCATTATCTACTGAGGGTTGTCCGATTACCCCATTGGGGCAGCCCAGTTTGTGGGCCATGACCTATGACATGTACTTCTGGGGTTTTTCCCCAGTGTGTTTTCAGGGTCTCCCTTTTTTTAAATATATATTGTTGTATGTTTTCAGATCGGGAGTCTCTGTTTTTAATGGTTTGTGGTTGTTTGTTATCTACTGAAGGTGGGCCAGGTTTCTCCCTTGGGGTAGCCCCGTTTGTGGGCCATGACGTCGGGTGTATTTGCTAGAGCCTCATATCGACATTTTAACTTCACATGTGTTACTTCTTAAGCCAGGGCTGGATGTATGCTTCCACCCGTTTTGTAAATAAACTATAGTAGTTAATGACATGATATGCAGTGTGCACATTATGTCAATTATGCGCATGATTCAATAAGGAATGACTCAATGCGCAGGTGCAATTACAAAAGGAAAGTTTATTTACAAAACGGGTGGATGCACACATCCAGCCCTGGCTTAAGACGTAACACATGTGAAGTTAAAATGTCGATAGGAGGTTCTATCAAATACACCCAGATGGAAAGTGTGTAAGTCTGCACTTGCATTGAGCACTAAAGGAACGACTCCTGTAGTGGAAAAACAACGCGCACAGAGTGCAAATGCAGTGCAGATGGGTCAAGTAGAGAAGGGAATTAAAGATATCAGGTGATTAATTATCGATTAGAAGGCAATTCAGTGCAGCAGGCAATAAACTACATGCGATGTGCATTTTGAGGGCGCCCCTTGCAGAGGTTTATTTATACACTAAAATAGGAACATAATAAACAAGTGTGATTGGTTTTGGCAACATTAGCCATTTGATCACGTTAAGGCTTTAAACAAAATAAATTGTTCGATTGTTTATTCTGTTCAGAACGGTTAAGTGCATGTCATGTTTTCACTGCTCTGCAGTAGTGACATATGAATTGATTTCCTTTTACCATTTCTTCGGTTTTCGATGATATTTGTGTACATAGTTAATATTTCTAATACCATGTACCCATGGGATTATTGTTTTATTTGAGATATACTATGTTAGTTCTTTGTTGTTGGCGCACCTTTGAAGGTTAGGTTTGTGGATAATCTGTATCGGTTTCAGGTACTCCATTTTTGTTGATGTTATTTTCAACTCATTTTGCTTTACAGACACCTCATTCCTATTCCTGGCACTTCCATGGTCATTAGTTGTTTAGTATGGTGTCTCCTGTTCGTTTCTGATATTTTTATATTTACTCATTATAGTCGATTTCCACCACCAACCAACCCTCTGGCGGCAGTGGAAGAATTAATGTTGTGGAAACAGCTCAGTAGGTTTCATGCTTTGTGCGGATTCCCCCGCCCCCCCCCCCCCAATCTGCCCTCGATACATCTCGGTACCTTAGCCAGGCTCTCGCCATTATTAGGATAGAGAAGGACTGGTTGGTCCAGCATCAGGATAATGTGACTGATGGGGATATTGGGTCATTGTGACAGCGGCCTGATTTCCCAGTCGGGTAGCTCTATAAAGTCGCCACGAGTGCGGACTGTCACAAGTCGGTATTCCTCCTGACATGACCTTAGATGTTGCCAGGACATAAAACTGCAACACCCACAACCAACCTGTCACTTCAATATTTCATTACGTTACTAACAATCATGCCTGGACAAATAGTGATGCAGGGACTTAATGCAATTAATTTTCCAATTGTCGCGATTCGCCTCTGGTGTATGTATGCCAAACTTTACATATGGTCGCAAGACACGCGTCGACACTAGACCGACCTTCGGGACGTGATTAGACCCTACAGGTTCATAAGGACCGGTACCCAAAGGGCCAGCCACCACCCACGCACCCACTAACCCACTAAGTCACCCCCTCCCACACGTACACTCACCCGGCCAGGTGGGCATGTGTCACCGCGCATGCGCACTCAGTGCCACTTCAGCCGTTCCTTCCCGCCCCCTCTACACGAGGCGCAGACGGCCCAACGGGCACGGCAGCACGTGAGAACTGTCGACACTCGGAGGGGTGTAAGCGGCTGAACTACTGAGTACTCCTGGCACCTCTCTCCTCCGCTCCTCCCCTCCCCTCCCCTCCCCACCCTTCCCCTCCACTCCACTCCTCCCCTCCGCTCCACTCGTCTCCTCAAATCCTATCCTTCCCTCCACCCCACTCCTCCCCACCACTCCACTCCTCCCCACCACTCCACTCCTCCCCACCACTCCACTCCTCCCACTCCTCCCCACCACTCCACTCCTCCCCACCTCTGTTCCCCTCCAGTCCTCTGCTCCACTGCTCTCCTCCTCTCCTACCCTCTCCTCCGCTCCTCCCGTCCATCCATCTCCCGTTCCTCTCCTCACCTCTCCCCCTCTCCTCTTCTCTCCGCTCCTTCCCTCCACTGCTCTCCTCATCCCCTCTGCTCATTATCTCCGTCTCTCTCCCGTTTCCTTCCTCCCCTCTCCTCCTCCCCTCTCACCTTCCCCACCTTCCCTCTCTTCTCCTCTCCCCCTTCCCACCTCTAAATCCCCTCGTTCTTCCCCTCCCCCTCACGCCCTCATCTTCCTCTCCGCTCCCCTTCTGCTCCCTATCCCTTCTCCACTCCTCTCTTCCTTCTCCCATCACTCTCACCGCCCCAACCCACCCCCCACCCCACCCCAACCCACCCCACCCCCACCCTCCTACTGACCCGCCAGACATGCCGGCAGTCGGGGGTCTGGTCGGCGTGAATGCGACCTGCTATCTGGAACAACTGGCTGGGCTATCGCACCTACCACAACGCCACTCAGCGGGACGCTCGTAGTACTAAACAACCACCCAACACCGCACCGAAATAACCTAACACACCAGCTGGCATCGCTGTTATTCAAACAATATTTCCTTGCAAAACATAACCCCCAATAGAAAAAGAATATAAATGAAAAACACACCTTGTTGCATTTACAACCATCAATCAATGCTGAGATAAACACTCAGCGGTATGCTCAAATTTGTATTAAAAAAAAGAAAGACAAAAAAGTGCGATCTATTACAGATGCTGCCGAAAGGGAACCGGAAGTAAGCCGGGTGGTCGTCTGCTCGCGCAGTTTTGGCGAGTCTTTGGGGGAATAGCTATCTCAAATGGCGCCGTTCCATATATGTGCATGGACTTTGTACACCACGTTTCCATGGTAGTGTAATTTCTGTGTGGATGGTGTGGAGAGAGAGAGAGATAGACTGAGTAGTAGGGGTTGGGTGTGTGTGTGTGTGAGGCGGGGTGGGGGTTGATGATTCTTCTTGTTTGTACGACCGGAAGCGGTGGGGGAATCGGGAATACTAACAGCACAGGATTCCCATGCGGAATGTCTGGAGTTTGAATCCCAGCTGAGTCAAACCAATGACTTACAACATCCGTATGTGTCGCTACCTAGCCTGGCGCTCGGCATTAATCCGATGTAGGTCAAGGACTGGCTTGTTCTATATCAGGATACTATGAGAGTGGGAAATTGTGTGATGGTGCAGCATAGGGCAGCACTATAACGTCATCGTGACTGTGCACTGTCACAAATCGGTACCCGCCATGATATGTCCTGAGATGTTGCTGGGTCGTAAGACCCCAATAATCACACGATAAAATCATGTTTGTATCACAAGTTTGCTCTCCACATATTTTCTTTATCTGGCCATACAATGGGTGTGACATTTAGCTCAATATCTCAAAAAGAAATCTGCTTCCTACCATAGAGCTGTAGTAGTAGTGGGTGTTTTGGCAGGCAGTCGCTTTTTAACAGGCTCAGGAGAGTAGAGGGTGCGATAAGCTAATATCTACAGTTAGCTAACCAGGTAGATACCATTGCTACACCAGGTGTTGACTGCTTGTCCGGAAACGAGGTCACTACTGTTGCATAGTGAGCATATATACAGCTTGTTCATCGCTCTAGTCGCCGAAAGTTAGTTATGGTGCCGTCACACTATGACGTTTCTCCCCAACGCGTGTTGACGTGTTGCCTTTTTGGTCGAAACGTTGGCACGCATCGGGACACGTTACCAGCGCGTTACCGGCGCATCGGTACACGTCGGTACACGTTGAGTGATAGCAACGTGTGAATCGACACATCGGCGGCCGGCGGCATGCGTCGGGTCGTGCCAATCGTTTTGTGCTTGCACAAAACTTTCGACGCGCCCCGACGCGCCCCGAAGGGTTGGAGGGGGTGTTACGGAGGTGTTACCAACACGTCGATACCCGTTGGCGGCGCGCCGGAGGAATGCTGGCAGAACGTTGATCAACATCGGTTAACGTTGGAATTTTTTTCACCAAAATGCGACCGTTCCGCCAGCGCATCCGTAACGTCCCATCGACCGGTAGTGGGTGCGATATTGGCATTACTCCAGCGTTTTTTGACGCTTTGGACGTGTTGCCGGCATGTCTGGACGTGCTGGTGGCGGGTCTGGACGTGTTCCCGGCGCGTCTTGACATGTTGATCGCGGGTGTGTACGCGCTAACACGATACCAACACGGTACCAGCACTCCACCAGCGCGCTACAAACACACCAATAACATGCTAATAACACGCTAATAACACGCTAATACCACGCTACTAACACGCCAATGACACGCCAATAACACGCCACCAACACGCCACTAACACGCTGCGCCCCGTCGCACTTTCTCCCAAAACGCCGAAAAGTTGGACTTGTCTCGAGCCCTAGCAAATATCTTACGCGTTGGCGGTGCGCTGGGGGAAACGTCGTAGTGTGACAGCACCATTACCGACAACAGGCCATCAAAGAACTGGTGTTGAAGTATATATCACGAGTACAAACCGCGAGAAATAAAAAAACCTGAAGCTCTATACTGTGAAATAAATATAACTAGACATGTGAACATGTGTTATAAATAGTGTTAAATATTCACTGAAGACGCAAGTCAGTGAAAGCGCGAACAAAAGGTATGTAGACCATATCAATCTGCAGGGATTTGGCACATTGGTGCTGTTGAATGTATTCATGGGGTCTGTAATGGTATGCTGCTCCTAAAAGGAGACAAGGGGACAAATGCTTTGTATGGTAGGATACTGTTATATAGGTGCTGGAATCCATTCTTTCTAAGATAGCTTACTGCTAAATATATACTACTAGCCATGCTTTCTATGATAGGATAATGTTATATAGCTGATGGAATGCATGCTTACCAATAGGAAACTGTTATATAGTTGCTGGAATCCATGCTTTCCAAGATAGTTTACTGTTATTTAGCTACTGGTATCCACAATTTATAAGGTTCCTGTTATATGTCTACTTATATCAATGCTTTCTAAGACAGGTTACTATTATTTAACTAATGGTGTCCATGTTTTCTAAGATATGATACTGGTATATACCAGCTGATATCCATATCTTTGAAGATAGGTTTCTGTTGAATATCTATTGGTGCCCATGCTTTTTAAGATATGTTACTGTAATAAATATATACTCATATCTATAATTTCTGAGATATGTTGTTATTCAGCTGATGTTAGCCATGCTTTCTAAGATAGTTACTGCTGTACATCTGCTGATACCCATGCTAAGATAGGCTACTGTTTTAAATATAAATTCTGGTACCCATCATTTCTGAGATAGTTTAGTGTTATTCCGCTGATAGTATCTATATTTTCTAAGACAGGTTAATGTCATAGATCTGCTGGTAGCAATAAGTTCTAAGATCGGATACTGTTATGCATTTGCTAAACCCCTGTTTTCGGTAATAGATAGGTTACCGTTAAATAGCTGCTGACATCGATTATTTCCAATATAATTTGTTGTTTATAAGCTGAGAGCTCCATGGATTCTATCTTAACGGCTACCGAACTGTTGTATTCGATGATTTCTTTTATTTTTTAAAGTAACATTCTGTTTACTAGCAGTTACATTCTGAGATAGGTTTTGTTCCCTAGTGGCTGCATTCAGCCACTTATATTGCTTACTCCTTATCAAAGGACTTTCTAATATAGTTTGCTCCTTCCTATATGATGGATTCCATGGTGCCCATGCTAGTTTTCTGATTGATTATAAGGCATATGTAGTATATTAGCGTTTAATGGCTGCATGGCTTAATGGCTGATACATTCCATGCATTCTAAGATAGTGTTGTTTACTAGCTGATGCACACACTGCTTCTATGATCCCCCCCCCCCCCTAACCTCCCTGACCAGACCAGATGGCCGAATGAGTTAGAGCGTCCATCTCCCATGTTGGTAAAAAGTGGGATCACGCGGGATCGTCGGTTCGAACCCTGGTCGAGTCAAACCAATGACTTAAAAATTGATAATTGTCGCTTCCTAGCCAGGCGCTCGGCATTCTTAGGAGAGGGCAAGGACTGGTTGGCTCAGTGTCAGGATAATGTGACTGAGTGGGATGTCAGGTCATGGTGCTGGCTGTCTCGTCTCCCAGTGGGGAAGCACTATAAAGTTGCCATGAGTGCGCACTGTAACAAGTCAGTACACGTCCTGATGACCTTAGATGTTGCTAGGACGTGAAACAACAACACACAAACAAACCCTAACTTCCCAGTGCTTATATTTTCTTTCTTTCCGGACCTCCGTGTTTACAGGGATACAATATAGGTCGCTGAGACTGGAACTGTCCTATGAGAAATGCTCTGCAAGCACAACTTGTTCAGTTTATATAACTGACTATGTGGAGGGAGAGTGCTGAGGTTATCGTCCATGATGGCTAATGTACAAGTGAACCATAGAGGGGTTCCCTGTTCTGTGGGGGAATCACTCTAGCTCACTTGATGAGGGAATCGAACCCATGACATCAGTTGTACATTATAAACATCAGCACTCTCCCTCCACATATTTGGTTTTATAAACCCTGAAAAATCGGGCGAAGATGTGCTTGGAAAGCATTTGTTGGAGTACAGCTCCAGTCCCGACAGCCTATACCTGACCTGCGGAATATGGGTAATAATACCAGAGGCATTATTACCCACATGCGGGCAACTATCAGGATTGTCTGTCTGCTGACAATCTTCATCGGATGCTTACTTACATTTATCACCCGGGATGAATAAATTTGCATATTCCGATCAAATAATATGTGAAAAAACAAAACACTTGTTTTCTTTAATGTTTAAAAAAAGAAAATGGTTTGTTGGATGTGGTTTTTCTATCTACCTAGATTAGATCGCATACATCCAACAATTTAATTTTGTTCTAGTAATAAAACAATTGTTAATTTCTTACAGTGTATACATGTGAGCTGTGATCGACTGTACCTGTACAGAGCATGCCGTGGAGCCTCCCTTTAACATGTGAGTTGCTCGCACTAATCTACTCCTCCCCCTCCCACTAGCATTCCGCCCCCCTATCATTCAGAACTACCCCACCCCACCCACCCTGACTTAGCCACCTCTGTACGCCACACCGGCATCCAATAATGCAATGTAAGAACTGCTCGTCCGACCCATCCACTTCCGGTAGACGTGCAGATGAGCAAGCATCAAACATGACGTATTCAGCTTCTAAGACTTCATTCTGGTAACAGAACTGCAGGGAATAAACTGTGGGATCCACTATATACGTATCCACATATATACCTCTGTTCCTATGTACCTATGTACCTATGTACATATATACCTATATATAAATATGCATATATACCTAATACATATATGCATATGTACCTCTACACCTCTCTATCTATATACATATACAGTAACACCTCTCTAACCGACACATCCACAGATCGACCACTCCCCTATATCGACCGCTTTATTTAGGTCCCAACAATACCATTTTAACCCTAACCCGAGCACCTCCCTAAATGGACCACTTAATGTCGGTCCCAAGGTCGGTCGATTTAGAGGTTTTACTCTATACCTCTATATCTAATGCACATATAAATATATACATATATACCTATGTGGATACATACACCTACACCTGTGTAAACTTATACCTATTGTCACATATAATAACTACTGCCGAATCTGATAGACTAGCTAATATAGTGAGGAGACCAGAGCATTTGGAACATCTTCTATTCTTAGTAAAGAAGACAAGTAACGATGCACAAATATGTACTTATGATATTACACTCAATACTGTCTGTACAGTCCATATGGATGATAGATAAACTTAGTCCTTTTGGTGCTTATTCTATGTCGCAGTTGCCTTGAGGAGTTGATGGAGATATATTATCCACTGTATGTAAGCTGTAGCCAACCATACAGCTATAGAGTCTCAGTTGATGATGGATGTACATGTCAGGCTAGGCAGCAGTGATGTGGGAAAAGGCAGACACAAGATTCACCAATCATGCTGATGGCCATGGGTCCATATTATAGAAGCTCAGCAAGTTGAATCCATCCCATAAGCTGTGACTAGCCAGATCAGGTGTCAGGCCTCACTGATGTTGACACCTCGATATATGGGAGCAGAGTGACCAGAGTGACTTGACTTGACTTCTGGGGGGTTAGTAACCTTACATCGGTTACCGGCTGCAGAACTGCAGCAATAAAGAGAGAAGTAATCCTGGGAGAAAAAAAAGGGTAGAGTATAGGAAAGAGAAATGAGGAGAGTTGAGTCAAAGGACCGTGTCTATTTGCTCTATGGTGACCAGTCAGCAAGCCAAAGACCCGGACAGAGTAAGATTAGGGAGTGAAATGCTGGCGGGCTCACCCTCCTGGAACTCTTTTCAGACATATCAAGGAGGAACAAGGCCAGCAGAGAGGAGATAGAGGTGTTGATGAAGTGCGGTCCGGATAGCAAGAGATGCCCAGAGGGTGTGACTACACTCCTTATATAGTTGCTGGGTATGCCAGTCCTAATACCCCTGTCACACTACAACGTAATGAGCGAACGTGAGCCTAACGTGGTGATGTTTCATTATTACATTGATGTACATTGGATTATGTTATGATGACGTCATAATGACGTTAGACTGACGTCGAGCTACGTCATATTACGTCATGTTACGTCGAGTTACGTCAAGGTTTTGGACATATTAAAAAATGTTGACGTAGCTTGAACGTATGTGTTTACGTTCGCCGTACATTCTGTTCACGTTCAGCGAACATCAATGACGTTAAACGGATGTTAGGCAAACGCTGCTCACTACGTTCAACGATGTTCCACTACGTTGACCCATATTAAACCGGGTGGAAATGCCCATACGGCGTAATGGCAACATCAGGAGAACGTCAGGAGAACATCAGGAGAACGTCAGGAGAACGTCATGAGAACGTACATTCAACGTACGTTCAACATCTCATGATTTATGTAACGTCACGTAACGTTCATCTGGCGATGGAATAACATTCATAACGTTCCGTGAGCGTAATGACGTGGTCCTCTCTCGTTGAATGACGGTATCACTATGCTTTACCGACGTTACGCTCTCGTCCACTACGCTGCATCCACGTTCAACTTGTGCCCAAATTTGCATACTACGCCGAGAAGTTCAACGTTCTTCACGTTCTCCCTATGATGACGTCATTACATCATGGTGTGACAGGGCTATAACGAAGAGATGGGACGAGTAGGACAGTCCACACAAGTGTTCTAACCAGTATGAAAGACAAACTACCTGTTAGGAAGCAGTCTCCATACATTCACTGCTATGTTACACTATACACCTATATAAATATATACCTGTATGCGTCGATACATATATACATATGTATATACCTATATATATATATATATGCCTATATTATATACCGATCTATATATTTGTATACTTATATACCTATGTTCCTATATAAGCCGTATAAAGAATTATGCGAGTATAGGTAGGCGTAAAATACATTATGCTTTTCTTCGAATGTTAACCAAGGTTATTACGAAATGGTCTATTGATTTTGCCACTATGCCTCTTGCTGCGAGCCTGCCCGGCGGTGATTCGGTCCTGCGGTGGCCTATAAATACACCATCGGTGCACCGGCCTCGCCCCACTCACTTTTTTTAAATGTTGACTGCATGTCTCTGTGTCGAGAGCGCTCAGCCATCACCTGCTTGCTGTTGATGTCTGTCACTACTTGCTGTCTGGTCGTCACTACTCAGTTCCTGGTACGTTGATATGCCTTTCTGTTTAAATTGTGGAGTAACACATAGTGCGGAGGAGGTGGAGAAGTGTGTGCGTTGTACTAAAGAGAAGGAGGGGAAAGGCCAAGGCCGGACGACCAGATGGACGACGGCGTTAAAAATGGCAAGTAAGGCAGTGAAGCAGGAAGAGGCAGTTGAGTTGACGGCTGGAATTTCAGTAATTGATTTGGAAGACCGGGAGCAGGATATCTTAAAGGATATCGAGAGGATGGAGCAAAGGAAGCGGGTGAGGCGGTTGGAAGAGAAGCATGAGAGACTTCGAAGGGAGGAGGAGAGTGAGGAACGGATGCATGAGACGGCAGGCATGCAGGTGGGAGCAGGGGAGCGGCAGCAGGTACCGGACGAGGTGGTACAGGTGCAGGCGGCAGCCATTTTGAATGAGGAAAAGAAAGGCGGCCATTCATCATATGGCCGCTCATGCCGTCGGTCATGTGGTAGGTGGTGTCACGGCCATGCAAGCTCTAGCTCGCGGAGTGGTAGCTCTTCTAGCAGAAGGAAGGGTAAGTGGTCGCTACGCAAATTTACTTATGGCCAGAAAAAAGTGCGTAATCTTAATCCTCATGAACTTGTCCATGCTACAGCTAAATGGGCTTTGAATATTGAGGGAATGACCTTGGCTGACCACCGCGCGCTGTTGGAACATATTGGCTTCATTAATCTGCATGCAATGACTTATGACTTTGCGGATGCCGCTCACATTGAACATGATAATGCTATATGGAAATTTGCTGAGACAACAGGTTTTGCTGCATTTGGTAAAGCGAACACTGGTACGAGTGTTTCATACTATGGACCTTCAATTATTAAATTTAAGCGTCCTCAACGGAGTGAGTATAGTGGGAAGCGTACCAATGCAGCAAAGCTGATAAATGATAGAAAGGTTTGTTTCCGTTGGAATAGTGAGGCGGGTTGCTTCAAGTCGGAGGAGGACTGCATGTTTGGAAAATTTTGTTCAAAATGTGGTTCAAAAAGTCATCGTCGTCAAAAGTGTAAGGACCTACCGAGAAATAATCGACGAATTGTTGGTAAGCCCCCTGGAATTAGCTTGCGGTGTCAGCAGGTGTTAATTGAGTGTCCCCGGTCGGATGGTGCACAGGTGTGTATGATCGATATGGTTGATGTGCTGAGTGGCTGTAGGGAGGCCTGTGATAGTGACGACGGAACATTGTTGGCAGTGTCTTTTGCCGGGAATGTGGAACAGCGTTGTGTTACGTCAGAAGGTCGAGTTGGATTACCCGGCCAATTATCCGACATGGGCCGGTCGAGTGAATTGGTTGATGATTGTGCATCGCCGGATGTTGACATCTTGGAAGTTGAGTTGACGTCTTGTAGTGTAACTCAAGCGAACAGTAGTTGTGACACAAGTGACGGACTGACTAAGCCTGCTGAACATTTTTTAACTGATACTGGGGGTTTGCACAGTTGGGTTAATCTTGAGGTTGTGGCAGAGGATATATTGGTTGTTTCAGATCTGTTGAGCGGTGGTGGTTGGGAGGTGACCCTGTATGAATATATTGATGGACCGTTTTGTACTTTCCATGTTACAATTGAATGTGTTAATGGGGTTTGTGGTTGTTGTCACTATATAGGTGGCAGATTGTCTCAGTTGAAACCTTGCAGGTTCTTTTCAGAACTTTTTCTGCGAGGGGATGTGGATCCTGAATGGCACTTCATATTGAAGGGAGTGGTGTTTGGATTTGCTGTGATAAATGCTGATTGTCGCTTAGTTTATGAACCTGTCGGGAATCGTAGTAAGTCAAGTCGAGACAGGCGCATTATTAATAGTAAATTGTTGAAGGAAGTCGAGGCAGGAATAATTTCAAAGGTGGAGGATCGACCTAGTTGCATTCATGACGTATTCGTGGTCCCTAAGGAGGGGGGTGATGGAGGCAGGCGTGTCGTGGATTGTAGTCAGCCGGACAGGAGTTCTGTGAATAACATGACTGATAGTTGTTGTGTTAAATTTAGTTACAACACAGTTGACACCGTAGCGGAGTTAATGAGCGAAGGGAACTATTTATCAGTAGTGGACATAAAGGACGCATACAGAGCGGTGTCCATTCATGCCCGTGATAGACCAAGACAAGGTATTAAATGGCGCTTTGAGGGCGATAGGGATTATACGTTCATGGAAGATAACAGTTTGTGTATGGGGTTGTCGTCTAGTCCTTATGTTTGTTTCGAAAATCTCGAATTTTGTAGTTAGATGTACTTTGCGAGAGGGGGTGGAGAGGGTTGTTAACTACTTAGATGATTTTTGCATTATATCATCCACTGCAGATGAAGCGGCACAAGATCAGTTGAAACTTGTGAGGCTATTGAGAAGATTGTTTTTTTTAATTAGTTTTCATAAGTTAATAATGCCGATGACAGAAAGTAGATTCCTTGGGATCATTATTGACACGGTAAAGCTGGAGATGCGCCTTCTGGAGGATAAGATAGTAAAGCTAGTGAGAATACTGGAAACTTGTGTGGGTCGAAGATGGGCTACAAGACGTGAGCTTGAACGATTGGGAGGGCTCCTGGCGCATTGTGCAAAGGTAGTAAGAGGTGGGAGGACCTTTACTCATCACATCTATGATGCGGTTGGTACATTGAAGCGGCCCTTCTATAAAGTTAGACTTGGATCTGGATTTAGGGAAGATGTTCAGTGGTGGCTAGCATTTGTGCGGAGGTTTAATGGTACGGCAGCAATTTTGGAAAAGTTTGCTGTGGTTAGTCCTGTGTATACGGATGCTTCGACTTGGGGGTTTGGAGCAATGCAGGGACAGAACTGGATTGTAGGAACTTTTGAAAAGCGAGACAAAGTTGACTTGCAATTGGCCGTCGGAGACCACAGGGTGTCACCGGATGCAAAGTCATGCAATGTATGGTGTTTATGCGGCAGCAGTGCAGTGGGCGGAGTGGTGGAGGGATAAAGCGATATTACTAATAACAGATAATACTACGGTCCAAGCTGCCTTGTGCACTGGGAGATCTAAGTCGAGGGGGGTGATGTTCTATGTGCGGCGCCTCTTTTGGCTGGCGGTTCAATACAATTTCACGGTGTCGTCAACCCATATTGCTAGTGCGGACAATATTATCTGTGATGCGTTGAGTCGACTAAATGAGGAGGGTTCCCTAAAAAGGCTTTGTACTGCTGATATCGCATGTACTTTGTGCTGTAGTAGTGTTTTTGATAGTGATTCCGTTTGGCAATAGTTCTATGCTCCAAACTCAGTATTGACTAGGGATGTTCAGATTAAGAAATATATGGAGTTCATTGAGGAATTCTCGGGTGATTTCACTCCTTTGCCATGCCCATCGGATCAGGTAGCACTTTATGCTACATGGCTGTCTCGATCGGTGAAGTATACTTTAGTGATTAAATACTTGAGTGGTCTAAATAATTTTCTGCGTCGAAATGATTCGCCTCCTATTGATTATAAGGATTTTGCCCTTCAGACTAGTTTGAAGGGGATGAGGAGGGTGAAGGGGGATATGCCGCATCAGGCGGCTCCCCTCCTGCCATCAATGCTAAGGAAGATGTTCAGTTATTTGAAAGGGTTTGTTGGGCATACGGCTTGGCATGCAGCGGTATTGACAAGTTTTAGAGCACTATTGAGGAAGTGTCAAGTGATGTTATCAGATGCCGTACTAAAGAGGGCTGATTTCAAATTTGTTGGTTGGGGTATGATAATTTGTGTGACTCATTCAAAGACAATACAGTTTGGCCAACGTACCCTAGAAATTCTGGTGGCGATTTGTCCGGATTTGTCACTATGTGCAGTATATTGGGTGAGGCGGCATTTTGCCGAGATCTCAGCAGAGCAGGATGAGCCGGCATTTCGGGTTCCCGGAGATGGGGGTGGGTCGGTTCCATTGACATACGGCATCTACCAAGGGATGCTAAAACTGTTTGCAGAAAGGGCTGGTCTAGATCCGTCGGAAATTTCATCGCACTCTCTGAGAAGGGGTGGGTGCACATATCTTGCATTATGCGGGGCTTCCTTAGAGGAACTCCGAGTAAGGGGGGACTGGTCGAGCGATTCAATCTATGCTTACTTAAAGACGCCTATGGCTATGAGAATGGTGAGTGATATTAGAGTGGCTACACTATTAGCAGACAACTAACTCGAGAGGTTATGGGTTGGGGGACACTTTTAGGTGTCTTTGGGTATTCCGAGCCATTGGTCAAGATATTATAAAGTTGCCTCTCGTGTCTTTTCTTTATTATTATTTGTAGCTCCTCCTATAAGCCGTAGAAAGAATTATGCGAGTATAGGTAGGCGTAAAATACATTATGCTTTTCTTCGAAAGTTAACCAAGGTTATTACGAAATGGTCTATTGATTTTGGCACTATGCCTTTTGCTGTGAGCCTGCCCAGCGGTGATTTGGTCCTGCGCTGGCCTATAAATACACCATTGGTGCACCGGCCTCGCCCCACTCGCTTGTTTTTTATTTTAATTGTTGTTACCGGTACGGGTATTCCGAGCCATTGTTCGAGATATTATAAAGTTGCCAATCCATTTGCCTCTCTTGTCTTTTCTTTATTATTATTTGTAGCTCCTCCTATATATACCTATATCCTGATATGCCTATATACCTACGTACCTATAGGTATTATATGCCCTTGCCCTGTCCTATTAATGCTGAACGCTAGCTGAGGTAGCAACACATTTGCAAGCCATTGGTTTGACTCAGCAATTCTTCCACCCAGGAAGTCAGGTGGCGCTACCACAAATTCAGCCATCTCGTCCGGACTCCAAACTGAAATCCTGCGAGATGCCATCCAACTGTCATCTTTCCACGTGAGTTGAAACTATGAAATTCCGGGTCACTTACGCTCAACTCATATATGTCGAAATGTAGGGGACTAACCTTCCACCCCCCTCCACCCTCCTCTATCTCTTTCCAAGCCTTCTCTATCTCTCACCCCTCTTTGAGATTTGGGTTACAGGTGATGCACTGGCTCATCTCCAGTCGAGCCTTATCTGTGAAGAACAGCTTTATATGAATCAAACTCCAGGTCGTGTCTTGATGAACACGATATCTGTACCTCGTGGATCAGCTATGCAGGCAGGCGGGTGGGCGAGCGGTAGATGGCGGGCGGGCGGGCAGGTAGGTGGGCGGACACGTGCTCCTCTCCAGTCTCTATCCACCATCCGCCCCTTTACACTGTAGTAGACTACACTGATATCTCAGGCAAGGAGCCACATTAACATGTAGCTGTGGATACAGTGATTGCATCAGGGAGTCTGGGTAGCGCAATGGTTAGTACCCTAGCCCCGGAATGGCAAGAAGTGTGGGTTCAAAAACCTGCTCTAGGTGCAATTTCACATTTTCATCACCCCCTGGTCACCGTGACTTGAGATGCCAATAACTTGATTTCCCAGTAGGGCAGAACTATAAAGCTACCATGAGTGTGCACTGTCACAAGTTGGTACCCGTCCTGATATTACCTTTGATGTTGCCAGGACGTAAAAGTCCACCAACCAACAGTGATGAATTCACTTAATCTGCGTCAATGCCCCCCCACCCCACACACACTACCACATCCGCGCATGGGTGTATAGGTATGTACTAATCAGAAAGACTAATCAGCAAAACAAATCAGCAAGACAAATCAGCGAAACAAATCAGCAAGAACAATCAGCATGCGCCACGGGTAAACAGCCTCGGCAGGTATCTGAATTGACCAATTTAATAAACAATTTATATTGTTGGGGGTTGGGGGGGAGGTCGGGTGCAAGTATCGTTTATCTTCAAAATAAATCATTTGTCAGGGCTGAAACACTGGCATAATATATCAATCGCATAAATGAATTGATGATCTTGGATATCTCTTGGAGTAAACTGTTGGAGCTCCCGATGAAAGCATCACAGTTTTAAAATGAAAACCCTGACATAGATTCGATCCTATATAGCCAACTTAACTACTGGTGCACTGGTTAAACATGGCTTCCTGCATAGGAATGGTAATTCAATTTAATAGAATCTGTCATTGGTGTTTGTTTGTTAATGCTTTACTTCCTGGCAACAACATTTAAGGTCATGCCATTATTATCATTATTATTATTATTATTATTACAGTACCAACTTGTGACAGTGCACACGCATGGTTACTTTACAGTGTTGCCCAACCTGAAGTATGGGCTTGTGGCATCATGATGCAATATCCCAGTCGGTCACATTATACTGATACTGAGCAAACCAGTCCTTGCCCTATCTGAGTACTGTCGGGTTCCAGGCTAAGTAGCGACAACCACAAATTGTGTCAGTTTGTCATGCTTAATTTAATATAATGATTTTGTTTTGTTAGTAAAGTGTTTATTCATCTGAATATGACATTTGTCAGTGCTGGAGCACTGGTCTTCCGGCCATCTTACTATTGGAATTGACAGTCTAAATAATCTAAGTTTGATCAGTGCTGTATTACTTACAGCACCGATCCTGTAGAATAAAGGGAGAGGCTCCTGCTGTATAATGTACAGCACCAGTCACTGTAGTTCACGAGTCGTAAGGGTTGAAATCCAGGACCTTCCACACAGGAAGTCAGCCAGCCAGTGTTCTTAGTGATTTGGCCATGCCACCCGATACCGCTTACTGATCACTAATGGTTGGTTGTTGGAGTTTTGCATCCTGGCAACATCTAAGGTCATATTAGTACAAGACCCCTCAGTGATGATTTGTGTGGTGGCACTGCATTTTCACCATAAATGCACAAATCAATTTGCCACATTTCACGTCAAATTTCTCTAACGGTGACTGGGTAAAATAGAAATTATTTGAAAGTAAATGTAAAGTAGATTATAATGGCTGTGCTAAAATATCAAACTCAAACCCATCGGATTATGCTAGTTTTGTTTTAACTGAGTATGTTCTCTATCAACCTGAACAGTGCCAGTACTTGAGGCTTCTTTATTTATTTATTTGGACATGAAAGGACCCGGCTTGCACGTCTACGCTCTTACCCAGATGCTCACTGAGTAACTTACCATGCAAAAAGCTGAGGATCTGGACAATATGTTGTCTACAGGTTGAAGAGGCCACTAGTCTAGAGCAGTTGAGGACTGGAGCCTTCAGACCCAACATGTCTGTCTGCATTTAACATTAGAAATCTAGGTACAATATATTTCTTTATTCAGGTTGTTAAGGTTGTTTTAAAGTTAAGAAATAATAAAACAATTAAATGAATGAACCAGACAGGATTGAGTAATTAATGTGGTCAGTGCCCATTTCCCGTATGCTTGGCTCTTCGTGGGTTCAAACCCTGGCTGAGACAAGCCAACTGATTTTTGAGCATTTATATTAATCGCTACAAAACCTGGCATTGTCGAGTACTAGGATAGAGAAAGGTGTAGTGCTATGGGGGGGGGGGGGACACCTATTATCTGTGATTTAAATCTTTAAGTGGGTAAGAGTGAAAATCGGGAGAATAGCACATGGAATCGTAATATCGGAAGAAAGTAGCCAAAATCGGAAGTCTTCCTACAAAAAGGGAGGTGTTGGCATGTCTGCTTCCACACGGGAAGTTATGCTCTTATTACCGATTAGGCCACCGCGTCGGGTAACCCGGTGTAGCAGGAAATTGCAAAGCCCTGGAAATTGACAACCGTGGGGATTGCGATTTCCTAGGAAATCACAAACCCCCCCTGGAGATCGCAGACCTCCCTTGCTTTGTAGCATTTTGTAATATTCAACTAACACACTAGTAAATAATGGTTCATTGAGATATTTGGTGCATGCATAATACGAATTTGGAATATTAAAATGGTTTTATTTACTGTATGCAGTGACTGAAGTTGGAACTACAAAGGCCATTTTGCTAATAACATTGATCCTGAAACTGAGTAATAATAGCAGGATATTGCTGCACCTCTTTACCTACCCTGGTCCCCTGGCCTTTGTTTCAACAGAGGTAGGCACCTAGTGGAAAACATGGGTACTGGAACCTGACTACTCTTTACCTGGCCTTTAGAATTGCCACAGTGGCAACGTCTGTGAATAAAGGCTGTTTTCAGTGCATGTGCAGTTGGAATTATGAACTGGACTATCACAAAGATATTTTCATTAGGATAAAGACTGCCAAACATGGAGGGTTTGTGATTTCCAGGGGGGATATGTGATTTCCTTGGAAATTGCAAACCCCCCATACCTATATATGCCATGGGGGTTTGTGATTTCCTGGGAAATCATAAGTGGGGGTTTGTGATTTACAGGTTTTGCGATTTCTGCTACACCGGAAGGCTGATGATTATCATGGTGGGTACCAGACGGAGATAGGAGTTGTTGAAACTAGCAGGGACGACGACGTGTACAAGTGGTCGGTGGGGTATGGGTATGGGTGAGGGGTGAGGGGTGAGGGGTGAGGGTGGGGGTGAAGAAGGAGATGGCCAGCACCTGGCACCAGATATCTGGCATCTGGTGTCAGGTAAATAACCAGTATATGCAGTTGTACCCTGAAGGCGTTGTGATGGCCGACTCGGCAGGGGGAGCTGGCTTCACATTCGTGAGTTCAAACCCTGGCCGAGTCAAACCAAGGATTTACAAAATTAATGCAAACAACTGGCTATCTGGCCATCTCACTAAAATGTGAAAAACAAGAAATCTTAGCCATATTTGAGAGTAACCGGAAGTTGAAGGTGCCTCACTGGAAGAGTGGTGTTAGGCCATGTTGCAGAACAGGGCCCGTATGCAGGAGTCAGTGTTAGCGGGGTTTGGTGTTAAAGCCTGTTACCGTTTACCTATCACCGACGTCGGGAACTGTGTCAAGTCGTATGCAGGAGCGCATAACACTTTCATTATAGCTAAACGTGAATATATTTATAGATTTGGGAAATCCCTCGGTGTCTGTACCCACAGCGTAGGGTAAACAAACCGCCGCCGCCGCCAGTATGGAAACCGACGTCGATGTGGCGATGGCGGCGGCGATTTGTTTACTTTACATTCATTGATTCGAAAATATAACTAGTAATATCGCCGCCAATGCGGCGGTAGCCTTAATAATGCTTCGAATTTAGTGTTAAATTGATCAAATTTCACTTATTGTGTATGTAATTCTGTTAAATATGACATCATTGAATAGATTTGGGCCTAATAAACTCGCTAAACCTAATATTTTTTAGGGGTAAGGTAACACCGGTTAAGCCTTTGGTGGTAGGCCTAACAGTGACTCGTGCATACCATTTTTCGCCGCTAAACCGGAATTCCCGCCAAACACCGTTTTGCCTCGCTAACACTGACTCCTGCATACGGCGCCAGGAATAAGTCCATTAGATCCACCACAAGGCCGTTGGGCCCTACCAGCCGCCCAGTGTAGCTGGGCCTCGCGAGAAAACACTCAGGGCATGAGAAGTACCGCCGGCCCACTGCTGACAGCCCCGGCTAAGTAGGGAAACAAACATAGTGGCCACCTGGCGGCGGAAATCAACACCGTGCTGGGCAGCGCCACACCGCGACGAGTGGCGGCGACAAGTCGGCGGCACCCATGTATATAGGCTGGCTGGCCCGCGACCATATACTGTATTCGTGTAACCAAGAGGACACATTGGTTGGTTGTTGGAGTATTACGTCCTGGTAACATTTACGGTCATATCATGATGTGTACCAATGTGTGATAGTGCACACTCATGGTGAGTTTATAGTATTGCCTGACTGGAGGACCAAGACACCAGCATCATGACCTGATATCCCACGTGGTCACCTTATCCTGACACTGAGCTAACCAATTCCTTACTCTATCCTAATATTGGCAAGCACCAGGATAGGAAGCGACATGTATCAATGTTTAAGTTTAGATGTTGCCATGACATACAATTCCAACTTGTCTGTGTGTAGGGCTGGGACATGACACTACTATAGTTTCGTAATAACCATGAGTTACCAACATTTCCTTGTTTCTGTCATTCCTTAGCCAACTCAACTCTCCTTTTTTGTGTGTTAAATATGTTTATTCTGCTGAATAAGTTATTTTGTCAACGCCCTGGTCGTGCATCCATTTTTCAATTCGTGATTATTTACACTAAGATAACAACACTTCTTACACCAGTCTCGTCTGTCTTTGTCCGCCTTACTTTCCTGCCTTGACTTGCAATAAATGGCGTATGTCTGAGATGAACTAAATTAATTCCAGTAATACATATTAGACATGGTCTTGACGATATGTAATTGAATTACAGGGATAGCATGGATATGTTACTTCGATAATCCCCATAAAACACTAGATGTCAGTGGTCTTCATTAAGAAGGAACAACACCTGTCTGAGTTCTGAGATAATATCCATTGGAGGGAGGAAACTGGCAGCATGACAGTATTAATTATATACGTAGAGAGGCACTAATGAATATGAATAACTTCCAGAGGACCGAGGTATCATAATACACATCGATATGACATGTAGAGGTTGGGTGTCATTCTCCAGCTGTCATCATTAGAGTAGAGTACCAATGTAATCATTATCCAGTTACCATGGCCTGAGAATGGCAGAGGGTATAGATAGTGTGGTATCACTTCAACAGATACTGTAAGTAAAAATTGATACCATGTCACTGGTTCTATTGCATATTCTCTGGCGTTCTCTGTGGCGGAGTGGTTAGAGTGTCTGACTTTTTTGTAGGTCAGACTCCTAATCTGAGTGTTGGCGGTTCGATTCCCCGTGCCACCAGCTCTGCCAATTTGGATTTCCACCGCTGTGTATAACTTACAGCGTCATCAAAGGCCAGTTGCTCTCATACCATGTCTATGTGGTGTGAGAGGTTAAAAATCCCTTGGGTCGGTAAAACTGTAGGCTCGGGCTTTCTATCGACCAGCAGTGGAGTGGGGAAGACCAGTCGTCTGTGACTGGGATTTCCCCTGCTTTGGACAACTAATGTACCAAAAAAACAAAAAGAGAGACAAATAAGGGTTCACACTTCCTGTCTACCATTCACTATATCGCTATATCGCTATATCGCTATGACATCATCAACCCGTGTCCAATATTTATATATCAAGTCAAGACATTATCGAATTTTGCTTTAGAAATAGGTTAAGCATATCAGAAAAGTTCATGCCAACTAAATGTCTGATAAAAGCAAAACATTTTATTTGAATCTACATATCGAACTTAGATAGATGTACCTAGAAGATCGGTGTAAGTCAATTTACTAGAACCAGCTAATGTTGAAGTCTATGGGATCAAGTTATTGCACACATGCCAAAATTACTTTGGCATATTTGCAGTTTCAATATCTCCAAAGTTAGTAATTATGAACCAAAGTTACATTATAATAATCCGACTAATAATGTACATCAAGAAATGCCAGAAACTCAAAACCATAGGACTATGCAACTTTAAGCAACAGTCCTACTGTGTCCAATTGACAGAGTAGAAACTGGAGCTTGTATAATAATGTGGATGAGGTCAGAAGGATTCTGCAAGGAAAACATATTTTTTTCTTCTTGAAGATTTATACTGCCTCTCATGGATAAGCCTGAATAGGCTTGTCTTCACCATTATACAGTTTGTCGATAGAAAGCCTGAGCCGACACTTTTACTGACCCAAGTGATTTTTAACCTCCCACACGACATAGACATGGTATGAGAGTAACTGGCCTTTGATAATGGTGTAAGTTATACACAGCAGTGGAAATCCAAATTGGCAGAGGTGGGGGCACAGGGAATCGAACCACTGAGGAGTCCGACCTAGAAAAAAAGTCAGACACTCTAACCACTCCGCCACAGAGAACACCACATCTTAATCTCACAAATCTGACAGGTTATGATTGGAACATACAGGAGTTTGGATGTAAGAGGATTGGCTCTAACATATAACCCACGTGACCATATTTCAAAGGGCGCACAAAGAAATGCCTACATGCGACATGAATTATCTTTGCGGAAAGCCACCATCACTATTAATGGTTCCAGATGTCCCCTCAAGCCTAGAACAATGTGGTTTCTCCACACATCGTGATGAATCATGGAACTAGTTCTGACTGGAGTTGGTTTCCTGTCATGACTATGGAAATCTCAAGTGTGATGACCAGACGGTGCCACAATAAGCGGTATAAGTGTGATAAGTGTGATAAGCATAATAAGTGTGATAAGTGTGATACGTGTGATACGTGTGCTAATTGTGATAAGTGTGATAAGTGTTATAAGCATGGTAAGTGTGATAAGTGTGATAAGTGTGATACGTGTGCTACGTGTGCTAAGTGTGATAAGTGTGATAAGTGTGATAAGCGTGATAAGTGTGATAAGTGTGATAAGTGTGATAAGTGTGATAATGTGATTGTGGTGACCCATGTGTGATAATGTGATATTGTTATAATGTGATGTTCTATAAATGTCATAATGCTAGTATGTGATACTTTTATAACGTGATAATTTGATAATGTGATGTGTGGTATGTGATAATGTGGCAATGTGTACATGTGATAATGTGAGAATGTCAAAGTGTAATAATGTGAAAATATCATTATATAATAATGTAAGGATGTGATAATGTGATCGTGTGGTGATAAAGCACTAGTGTGATAATGTGATAATATGATACTGTGATAGTGTGATAAAGTGATAATATGATAATGTGATAAGGCACTAGTATGATAATGTAATGTAGTCGTGAGCTGACAGTGGTATACAGTGGTAAAGTGGCAGTGCTGTACTATGACACTGATAATGGGTAAACATGTGCAATCTTGTCATACTCTTCCAGTGTGTATAAT
The DNA here is from genome assembly GCA_030323885.1 of Branchipolynoe longqiensis. Classification (NCBI taxonomy): domain Eukaryota; kingdom Metazoa; phylum Annelida; class Polychaeta; order Phyllodocida; family Polynoidae; genus Branchipolynoe; species Branchipolynoe longqiensis. The sequence continues at coordinate 73,033,458 of CM059188.1, forward strand.
GCGACAGGGTTTTAAATGTGTGATGAATACACCTACGTATTAGATGTGAAATTCAATGTTGCTATGGCAACTACACTGCGGACTCAACTTAAATGACAAGGACCCAGATTCCATTATTGATCGTGACCAGGAGCTTCCCTTTCAACGGTGTTATTATTGATAATATTTGTTTTCAACGGAAAGACACCGCTCTTCTAACAACGAGAATTTGAACTCATTTAAATATTGTCTTACGTTTGTTTTCACCAGAAATACAGACTCCTCTAGTGGTAAGAATGTTTACTGAGTGCATCAGTATCTAAATTGTAAATGTGGGTTCAAATCTAAATAATTGCTTTTATCAGATTTTGTGATTTGACTGAGAAAACTAAGATGGCCACATCTGATTAGTTGTGTCGTGATGTGCACCGAGATTCCTCAGGTGCCCCGTCCTGATATCACCTCAGATGTTGCCAGGCATGCAGGTATTGCAGGTATTGCAATATCTCAGGGAGTTTGACGCCCCTGCCATGCAGAGTTGTAAACCACTGCCTTGTGGTACAGGTTCTTGACAGAACCGAAGGCTAAGGGAGCAAACCCTGAACAGAAAACCATGTCACTGTGGCAGCATCAAGGGCGGTTGATGTATGGAACTCCCAACATCTCCTGACCAGCCACTGCAGCGACAAATAGTTTTGCGCCTGTCTGGACATGTTCTTGCCGGTGTGAAACCTCTATTTGCTCCCCGAGAGAGTGCCGCTGGTAACTTGCAAAAGCCAGCAGCACTTCAACACTTTTGCAGGCAGCTTTCATGAACCATCAAGAGAAACCTGAAGCTAAGAGACATTAAGACCGACTCATGGACATCACTCTCACAGCAGAGAGCTAAATGGAGAGCGGCAGTCAAGTAATGAAAGCAGTCTTTGCGCATCGCGACCGACAGCATGGTGATGATGATATTGCCAGGATGTAAAACCCCAACAACCAACCAATCCTCAGGTGACACGATGCACATACAGCTAAGTATAAGTAGGGTTATTGCAGCAGGGAGCCTAGACAGTCTGATAGTTTGGATGTTCTCCCCCTGAATGGCAAGAAGTGTGCGTTTTGATTCAAACTTTAGATGCAATGTTACCTTCATTTACAAAAACACCCCTGCTCCTCTTACACACCTGGTGCTGTGACCAGGATGCTGTACTTCCAGAGTGTTGTACAGAGTTTACCCTTCCCTGTGCATGCACTGTAAATGTACCACCGATACATCATGCATCGGTATTATAGGTATGATGTGCCCTGTCAATTATATACTACCACTATTCCAATTATGTTAAATTATAATTATATCTATATAATTATCACAATTATGGTTTTAAATGGGAATTCATGAATCAATCATCTATAAATATGCAATGCTGGTATCTCTAGAATTGCTAAAATTAATGCAGCATAGTCAGACGGAAGTATTACATTGTCGTAAATAACTAGATTGGATCCTACATATCCATTTTGAATATTGTTGAACTCAATACACAAGTATAGATGTGTGGATGGAATATAATGCCAATTTAACAGAACCTGTCTCTACTCTACTGAAGGCTATGGTGTCCGGAATTTGGTTGTGTATACTAACATTTATTTTGCATATTTGCACTTCAGATTCCTTAACAAAATATTTGAAACAGAAATGTTTTTAAACTACACTAAGCTAGCTTAATAGGACCAACCTAATTTACCTATATACCATAGGCCACGAACAAGGGCTCTCCAGTTATCCCAGTCCTGAACCATCTTCTCCAGCTGTCTCCATGTATGGCCAGTCCTCCTCACATCTGCCTCCAGGGCACGTCGCCAACTGATTCTTGGCCTGCCGCTCTTCCTTTTCCCCTGTGGATTCCAGGAGAGGGCATGTCTTGCGGTGTTGGATGCAGGCTTGCGAAGGGTATGGCCAACCCATCTCCAGCGTCTCCGAAGGATCTCCTCCTTAACAGGCTGTTGTCCTGTTCGCTGCCATAGCTCCAGGTTACTGATGGTGTTTGGCCAGCATACTCTTAGGATTCGTCTGAGGCAGGTGTTGATAAAGGACTGGATTTTCTTCATGGTCGTGACCATTGTTCTCCAAGTCTCTGCACCATAAAGAAGAACAGGCTTTACCATGGAGCAAAATATCCTGATCTTGGTGCCTAGGCAGCTCCGAGGATCCCCAGACATTCTTCAGCTGATGGAAAGCTGCCCTTGCCTTTCCAATCCGAACCCTCACATCAGCATCTGTCCCTCCCAGCCTGTTGACCACACTTCCAAGATAGGTGAAGCTTTCCACTTCACCTAGTGCTGCTCCATCTAGTCTGATGGGGGCTGTGTTGTTATTGTTAATTTTGAGGATTTTGCTCTTCCCTTTGTGTATAGTGAGGCCAAGGCATGCTGAGTGAGTTGCGATGATAGTGGTCTTCTCCTGCATTTGTTGTTGGGTGTGGGAAAGAAGTGCCAGGTTATCAGCAAAGTCAAGGTCATCCAACTGCGTCCAAGGTGTCCATTGGAGGCCATTCCTCTTCTGGGCAGTTGATGTCCTTATTACCCAATCTATGGCCAACAGGAAAAGGAAAGGTGACAGTAGGCATCCCTGCCTCACTCCTGTTTGCACTTGGAAGGCTTCAGTAAGCTGCTGGCCATGAACCACTCTGCAGGTCATTCCCTCATACGAGTTTCTGATTATGTTAGTGATCTTTGCTGGTACCCCATAGTGTCTCAACAGTCTCCAGATGGTCTGCCTATCCACACTGTCAAACGCCTTCTCATAGTCAATAAAATTGACATATAAAGGTGAGTTCCACTCCAAGGACTGTTCCAGGATGATCCGCAGGGTTGTTATCTGGTCAGTGCAGGATCTGCTCTTCCTGAAGCCAGCTTGTTGATCTTGGAGATGTGGGTCGACCACATCTTTCATCCTGTTTCAGAGGACTCTATTGAATTTTGAAGACCTTGCCTGGGGTTGTCAGCAGTGTTATCCTCCTGTAGTTGGAGCAGGAACTAAGGTCACCCTTCTTTGGGAGCTTGATAAGGTAACCTTCCTTCCACTCTGATGGAATGTCTTCCTCCTCCCAGATATTTTGGAATAGGGGATAGAACATTTCCACAGTGGTCACTTCATCCGCTTTCAAAGCTTCTGCAGGAATGGTGTCTGGCCCGGCTGACTTGCCGTTTCTCAGTTGCTTGATGGCCCTATACATATCTTCCTCCGATGGAATGTCACAGACGATAGGGAGATCAAAGTTGGCTGGTTGGATATCGACTGGTTTTGATGGAGAAGGTCTGTTCAAAAGATCCTCAAAATGTTCTGCCCATCTACACTTTTGCTGTTCTATGCCTGGAATCGTTTTCCCTTCTCTGTCCCTCACTGGCCTCTCTGGTTGGCTGAATTTACCTGAGAGCTTTTTGATGTTGGCATACAGCTCCCTCATGTTACCCTTTTGAGCCTCATCTTCTGCCTCTGCTGCCAGTGCCTCCATGTAATTCCTCTTGTCTGCCCTTATATTCCTCTTTACTATTCTATTTGCTTCAGAGTATTGCTCTAGGGCCTTAGCTTTTCTAGCACGTGTCCGGCTGCAATTTATTTCTGCCTTCTTCCTTTTCCTCTCCTGGATGTTTGATATGGTCCCTGCTGTAATCCATTCTTTTTGCCCCTGCTTCTTGTTAACCAGCACTTCCTGACATGTTGATGCTATTGCCTCTTTAATGCTCTGCCACTTTTCCTCCATGGTATCTCTCTCAATCTGCTGTTGCAGGATCTGGGCCTTTTTTGAGAGTGTGGTTGTAAACTCTTCTAGTCTGGCTGTTTCTTTCAGAGCAGTGATGTTGTACCTCTGGCTTTGGCTGGTTTGCCCTGTCCAGTTTTGCCTCAGCTTGAGCTTCATGCGGGCGACCAGGAGATGGTGGTCCGATGCAACATCCGCTCCCCTTCTGACCCGTACATCTTCAAGAGATCTTCTGAACTTTTTCCGAATGCAAACATGGTCGATCTGGTTTTCCGTCCTCAGGTCTGGTGACACCCAGGTAGCCTTGTGTATCCGTTTGTGTTGGAAGAAGCTCCCACCAATGAATAGGCTCGTAGTGGCACACAGGTTGGCAAATCTCTCCCCATTCTCATTCTTCTCCCCCAAGCCTTGCTTTCCCATTACCTCCTCGTACCCCTGGTTGTTGCTGCCGATCTTGGTGTTGAAGACATCGGACTAGACAACTTTAAATATCACCGCTCTCAGACACTTATTTTAGCAGCAAATAGTACTCTTACAAGTGTTTTCTTCGGCATTTATTAAATTAAGTTAATAGCAGAATCTTCTGCCATTTAGCAGGACGGTCAGTTTAAACCAAGGGTCTAACAGAATCATGTAGTCTCCCAGTGGGGAAGCACTATAAAGTCCCCGTGAGTGTGTGCTGTCACAAGTCGGTACCCTTCCTGATGACCTTAAGGGCAGCCAGGAAGCAAAACTCCAACAACTAACCGCATGTAGCAGGGCTGTCAGTTTAGACCCAAGGGTCTAAAGCCCCGTTTACACACGGGGCTTAAGGCGCCTCAACTAGTTCGCTGCATCTAATCCACCTTGCGAAGCGGTTTACTAGAATTGCACTTACTGAGTAAGTTATGCTACTAAATAACAGTATTTCAACCCATGAGGGTTATTTAAAACCATGAATATTCTCTGGGGGGTTGAAATAATGTTATTTAGGAGCATAATTTACTGAATAAGTGTATCAGTGACTTAACAGACACTTGATAGTAGAAGGAACTGCTTCTATCCGAACCATGAAGCAGGAGTAGTGTGGTGCCTACGTCACACGTAAATCGTCAATAGCAGAATATTCTACGATGTAGCAGGGCTCTCATTTTAGAACAGGATGAGAAACATGTTGACGAGTTGGAGTTAATATAAGAATCTTCTTCCATGTAGCAGGGTTGTAATTTTAGACAAAGCGTGTACCAGAATCATGTAGACGAGTAGTAGTTTATAGCAGAATCTTCTACCATGTAGCAGACCCCGGCATTTGAGACCAAGGCTCTACCAGATTCATGTACTCGAGTAGTAGTTAATAGCAGAATCTTCTACCATGTAGCAGACCCTGGCATTTTAGACCAGGGCTCTACCAGAATCATGTACTTGAGTAGCAGTTAATAGCAGAATCTTCTACCATGTAGCAGACCCGGGCATTTTAGACCAGGGCTCTACCAAAATCATGTACTTGAGTAGTAGTTAATAGCAGAATCTTCTCGTATGTAGCAGGGCTGTCATTTTAGACCCATGGTTCTGTGGCACTCTTGCACATAGCCATCAGTTTCTGCCTGTGGTGGCAGACATGATGGTTCGCCAGTTTGCTTCCCAGTAATGAGCGTGTATTGCATGACCACCCAGGTCCCCAATTATCGTCCCGCCTCTGCATTGGCCTCAGTTTACTAATTGAACATCGACGCTTTCTGCAAAACACACAACGAACACGTACCCTCATGTTATTCATATTATTTGTTTATATTTCATATTATTTGTTTATATTTCATATGATTTGTTTATATTTCATATGATTTGTTTATATTTCATATGATTTGTTTATATTTCATATGATTTGTTTATATTTCATATGATTTGTTTATAATTCATATTATTTGTTTATATTTCATATTATTTGTTTATATTTCATATTATTTGTTTATATTTCATACGATTTGGTTATATTTCACATTATTTGTTCATATTTCATATGATTTGTTTATATTTCATATTATTTGTTCATAACGAGACGTGGGAAGACAGTCATTAATGATTACACTGTTCCTATAATTTCTATTGTCAACAGGTTAGTTTATGTTTGTAGAATATTTATGGAAACTGTGAGTAAAAAATACATAATGTCTAATGTCCCTCTGACTTTGGCGCAGGCTCAGATTGGTTGGCGCATTTCTGGACTGCTTCTATATATATGTATACTGTATATGTCCCAATAGAAGCATGCTACCCAATAGAAGCGCACCGACCATTTCAAGATTGAAAGCGCGCACAAAGTTACGATCATATTCAGACTAAATCCACATAAAATAAGACAATCCCACTTTATTTCAGAGGCACAACAAAAATAAATACAAATTTACGATCATATTCAGACTGAATGCACATAAAATAAGACACATTATTTCAGAGGCACAGCAAAAACAAATCCATGAAATTCTTTAACTTTGAATAGATATTCCTCCATGTGTCTGCACTCACGCAGTGTGCATCTATTGGGAAATATGCTGTATATATAACTGTATATGTCTATATTTTATTCATGAATATTTTGCTCAAGCATGTTTTAATCATTGGCGCATGCTTTGAAAGTAGTATTTATACCATAATATTTATACTTCGCTCTCACACACCCATAACATTAGTTCTGCCAAGGCATATTTAACTTGGTGACTTCACCCTTGGAGAAGACAGCTGCCGCGGACACTGAACACTGTGGCCGAATCTGTGGCTTTCCATGTGGATTCCTGGCAGAATCAAACCAATGACTTACAAAATTGATACTTGTCACTAACTAGCCTGGGGCTTTGTCATTAATAGGGCTCGCCAATGACTGGTTTGTTCAGTATCAGGATAATGCAACTCAGTCGGACATTGGGTCATGGTGCTGGTGGTCTGGTCTTGCTCCCAGTGGGGCAGCGCCACAGAGTCATCATGACTGGGAACTGTCATCACGAATTGAACTATCCGGATATAACATTACATGGTTCTAGGATATAACACCCCAACAATGAAATCACCGACCCATACTCCGCCACCTAGCGGAGTAAGACATCACCTCAGTGAGAAGGGATAGATATTCATTCTCTTGATGTACTATACGTCTAGGTCCACCACCGGTTCAATTTGGCCACAAGGTTCCTTTCTTTTACAAACAATTCACACTCCTCCTAATAATAATGATGTGAAGACAGACTCCTTCCTGCTTAAACAACAGAGCTATCTATGCATTGGGCAGGCAAAACACCACACAATTCATTACAGGATGACTTATCCTTCTATACAGACTTTATGTATTATACATAACCAGACGGGGTAGCCGTATGAATTAGAGTGTCCGTCTCCCATGTTGGTAGACCATGGGATCGTGGCTTCGAATCCTGGTTGAGCCAACCCAATGACTTAAAAATGGATACTTGTCGATTCCTAGCCAGGCGCTTGGCATTAATAGGATAGGGCAAGAAGCAGTGGAATGAGAAAGACCAATCGTCCATGACTGAAATTTCCCCTGCTTAAACAACTAATGTACCAACGACAAAATAGAAGCCATTATATTTGTATAAATAGTTGGATGGTTTATTCTTGCATTTATCGACTAGTTCTCTTTTTTATTTAATTTCTGCTGCATGTCTTCACGTTTGCTGCATGGCAGGTCTCTCAACACCGGTGGCACCCTCACGCCCACCCCCAGCTTCAGCACATACCCGGGGCACTGAACCAGACTGGGGTTATCACAAGCGCCTCAGATTTGAGCTTTATATTCACCGGTAAGGCTGTCATTTGTTCCGCCAGAACCAGTTTATGCAAATAAACTGGTTTCCTCCACGAATGTTATCTCCCCATTCTCTCTTGATTTGCATAGCCTCAATTTATATCTGAATTATGTCGCCAGAATGTTCTGCTAAGTTTTGGCGGTTTGTACAGAGTGGCTTCAGTTGAGGTACGTTGCTCACGGTTATTTATTTACATTCACGGTTGCCCTAAATGATCGAGTCCTCCAGCGTAGGGAAGGGGGCGGTAGGCCATTTAAAAACGGGGATATTATGAGGCTCTGTTATTTGCAACGGTGAGTCTGTTTAGCAAACTATTTGCAGCTTTACCTCCTACCCTCTCCTCGTCGCACCTCCTCATCGCACCAAAGAGCGTGACTACTCTTCTTTTATTTGAACCATGTTAGTTAACTCAATTCTCAGGACAATATTATATTCTTTTAGGTTGCAGTATTAGAAAAAAAGACAAGGTAAATGTATGTAATGTAGACTACGTGTTTCTGTTCTTGTTGATACATTAGTTGATTAAGCATAGGCAATTTCATTCTCGGACAATTAGTCCTTCCCATTCCACTGTTCCTTGCTCTATCATAGTAATGCCGAGTGACAGGCTAAGTAGCGACACATATCGATTTGAAATCATTGGTTTGACTCGGCTAGGGTTCGAACCCAGGGGGTCGAATCCCACGTCCTACCAGAACGGGAGGCGGACAGAGATCAGGGCAGTCCATCATCGGCCCAAACCTAATGGGGTCTGATTCGGGGTGTAAGGCACTGCCTGATCTATGCTGTAATAGTGTTGGGTTGCGGCCCCAGAGGGCGCGACGAGCGCTGACCTATGTGACCTCTGTGGCTCTGACCTAGCAAGGCTCATAATACAATTAATTGCACACGGCGCCAGGTGGCTGGAGAGATTATACTCTATTCGAGAAGGCCAGACTCAATCAAATAAAGGAGGTTTATACATATGGCAAGTGTGGTTTATGCAACAAGAGGAATGTGGTGGGATTCTGCTATTCAGATTAACGCTGCATAGTCCGATGAAAGCATCAAATGTTCAAAACTAAAACACTAACCTAGATTTGATTCTAGGTTTCTAACTTAGATACTGATGCACTTTGTGACCTTATTATAAAAAGGTTCTATCTGACAAAGTGACCGAATCAGTGTTATGGATGTAAAAATGTTCTATCTACAAAAGGTCGTCATGCAGTTACACAACTGTTTCTCAACTGGTATTTGTCACTGAGATATATACTTAAAATAATATTGTTCTATCTGCTTTGCTATCATGCATTTACACAGCTTCAGTCCTCATTATCTCGAAAGCAACATTCTGTCAGATAGAACCTTTTAATAGTAAGGTTGCAACCTTTTAAGCATTTGTTGGAACATAGAAGGGAATACTGAGGCAAGTTCTAGAATCTGTTAATGCAGAGGTTTAAGGTGTCAGAGTTTTGTCATGCTTGCGGAACGTAATTTGACATCTTTACACTTCAAATATCTTGCAAGTTAGCCATTAAAGATATAAGTTACTTCAAGCTAAATTAAGGTAGATCATAACAAGATTCTCTCAGAGATTATCTCAGAAAAGTCGCAGAAACTCACAACCATCGGACTATGCGACTTTAAGGAAATGCTCACAGTAAATAAAGAACGAAACTAAATGTTGTGGATGGAGATTTTATTTTAATACGTTTGTTATTGGTCAAAGTTGTTTCTATATATACCCCTGAAACTGAATATGATACTGTGATGGCCCACGTTCTTCCCCACACTGCCATGCACTCATGGAAGAACGCCAAGATTCAGTATCAGTATGCTTCAACCTGGTTTATTACAAAACCTCTGTGCTCTCCGTGGCATCAACAGTCAACTGATCTGCCCCCTAACTCGCCAGGTCCCATGTCGCCTCCATAGGTGGGTGGGGGGTGAGCTAGCCACATGCAGTAGAGGGGTGGGTGGGGGGTGAGCTAGCCACATGCAGTAGAGGGCAGCCCTGTTGGGGGTCTGCCCAGTGGATAGCCTACCACCACCTAGCGCAGTTCACTGTAACTATGTAGGTGTGCGGCGTAGTGTCTGCCACCACCGCATGGTAGTGGGGCTCATGTACAGACTTCTACAATAGTTATGCAATGCGCAATTGGTTGGGATTGGTTCTGCTACATGGTTTGTAACAGTATCAGCAGGAACCATTTTCACAAGGTCCCACTCAGTCACATTATCCTCACGGTGAGCAGGTGAGCTAACCAGTCATTGCCCTATCACAGTAATGCCGAGCGCTAGGCTAGGTACCGACAGTATCAATTGTGTCATCGGTTTGACTCACCTGGGATTCGAACCCACAATCTTCCACATGGGAAGCCTGCGCGCCAACCGATTCGGCCAGTGCGTTCGGTAGAACTTGTCAAATTGTGTTGCAAGGTAGCAGTAATAATTCAACGAAATTATAAAAATATTGATCACATTATAATTATTTCGGCAGCCCGAGGTAGATTACCGCATCCACTCATGACCAGATGGGATGGCCGAATGAGTCTCCTCTTTTGGTAGATCGTGGGATTCGAGTCCACAGGTTCGAACCCTGGTCGAGTCAAATGAATGACGTAAAAATTGATACTTGTCACTTCCTAGCCCGGTGCTCAGCATTATTAGGATAGGGCAAGGACTGGTTGGCTCAGTGTCAGCATAATGTGACTGTGTGGGATAGCAGGTCACGGTCCTGGCAGCCTGGTCTCCCAGTGGGACTGCACTATAAAGTATCCAAGAGTGCACACTGCCACAAGTCGGTACCCAACCTGATATGACCTTAGATGTCGCTAGGACGTAAAACTCAACCAACCAACCCCATCCACCCCTTTCTGGGCTATTCCAGACAGGAAGCTGCAGGAACCTTACACTGCAGTGACGGGGCAAGAACAGCTCATATATCACACGAAAGAATCCTGGCATTTCTTTCAACACGGTCATAATGTGATCGAATTCGAGAGAGCCAATTACTTAGAAGCAAAGTTTAACAATTTAGCTCATAACCCCAAAACAGCCATGGATTTTAATGTATTAGGTTAAACCTAATGATTATTGTACCTGAAGATGATTCATGGTATCAGACAGGATGGCCGAATGAGTTGAGCGTCCGTCTCCCGTTTTGCTAGATCTGAGGAGTCGAACCCACGGGTTCGGACCCTACTGGGACAACTCATGTATCACACTCAAGAATCCTGGTATTTCTTTCAAGATATCCATAATGTGATCAAATTCGAAACTGGAGATTAATTAGAAGCAACATATAAAGTTTCATAGTCCGATGTTTTTGAATTTCTGTCACTTTCTGAAATAAATATATTAGGTTGATCATTATAATTTACATTACTTTAACTTGAAGGAACCTTTATCTTAAATGGCTACCTTTTGAAATATTTGAAGTGCAACCATGCAAAATTAATGTTGGCACACATGCCGAAACTCTCACACTCTGCAGTAACCGGTTCTATTCAATTCTCTTTGTATCCCCCTCTGTGTGATGACAAATATTTAATAATTGTGCCAGTATCTAAGTTAAATATGTACAATCAAATCTAGATAATTGCTTAGGTTTTGAAATGTTTATGTTTTTATCGGACTATGCAGGTTTAACAGTGTCTTTAGAAGAAACACAGCCATGTATTTTAATATCTTTCGTTAAAACTAATGATCATTTTATCAAATAATGATTCATGGTTATGGGAAATTTAATCTAATTCAAAGTAATAAATGATCAGTCATATGTTGGTCATGTGACCTGATTTATTGAGTAGCGTGTGCTTGCAATTAAATCTGGCTGAAGCCGGAATGTGTCAGGTGGAGGTCTTTTGTAGACGGAGCACATGGCATAATAATCTGATATACATATCACGTAGCAATCTCTTCCTTAAATCTACTAAGCATATCACCCAGGCTGACAGTGGTGACGCAGTATTTTTTTCACTGCGGCCATATTGCTTTCTGGATAGTGTTTCTTTCATGGTAATTATTAATGTTGTCCTGAACTGCTTCCACCCTAATGAAGGATATTGCTCACACAGACTCACACTCACTTTCACTTTCACTCACACTCACCCTCTCACTCACTCACACTTTCACTCACAGTTTCACTCACACTCACAGTAGGTATCCCAAGTGATTTTCAAAAATAGTTTGGAGTTTGATTTAATGGATTTCACCTGTTAGTATATTTAATTTGAAATAAAATGACACTTCATTTGTGAAAATCGCTCTAATATTAAAGAAGATATGGACTTTTTTAGGTTGTTACTTAATTGGCCCCACCCAAAACTAAAAAGATAGCATTTTTTATGGCCCCAAGAATTAAAAGTAACCACCCTATCAGACTTTCTGTACTTTTTCCTTCAAATCCATGGCCTATACAATGAGAATACAAAGATCCAGGGGTCTGATTTTTTTTTTTTTTTTTTTTATTTTTTATTGAGGCTGTATTTATACTGTCCATAGCATATAAGCCTGGGTATTCAGGCTTGTTTTCAATGCTGGCCAGCTGTAGTGTTGGTGTTGTCTTATCACACAGTAGCTGCTGATAAGGTATTTGATTGCCTGTATTTCAGTAGCAGATAGATAGTTGGTTGGTCTGGTTAGTATTATAGTAGTCTATGTTAATTTTTTTGGATTTTCTTGGCATATATGTGCTTTATTTTTTCTACTCTTATTTCTAGACTAGCCTACTCCTATTTACATATCATAGGCTTGTACGCAGCTGTGAGGTGTGTTATCTGGGTGCTTTTGGTGTGGTTACCTTCCATTGGGCGTCTCGCTGGTGGGCCGTGACATGTATCACCTGCCCTTTTGCGGTGCAGCTTAGTTGGGGGTTCCTAGCCTTATTTTGCACAGATATTTTGTGTATGTTTTTAGGTCAGGAATTTGTCGTTCCTTTATTGTTTGGGCATTCCACACCTTGGCAGCCATTTCTAGCGTGCTTCTCTCGTGAGCTTTTATTTGGCTTCTGGTCTGCTTTAGTAGTGGCGCATTATTTGCTCTAGTTGCCCTTTGTGGTTTTGTTAGGAGTTTATTGTCTTGACTATAGCTGTATGCTAATGTTTTCAGATGAATTATTCTCCTATTTTCTAGCAATTTTACTTTGGTTCTTTTGTGTATGTCATAGGTGGGGTGCAGCTTGTCTACTCTGAGGAAGATTTTCAGGGCTCTGTTCTGTAGTGTTTGCAGTTTTTTTAGAAGTTCTTTCTTTGCACCCATGTAGTTTACATCTCCATAGTCAAAATAGGGTAGCACCATGCCCTTGAAGATTTTTATTGACATTTCTTGTGTCATGTAGTCTCTTAGCTTTGCAAATAGCCACAGTTTGTGGTTTACCTTTTGGACAATTTTGTTTATACATAGGTTGTAGTTTAGTTGGCTGTCCAACTCAAGGCCTAGGTATTTGTAATGGTCTACATTTTCTAGTGTTTGGCTTCCTAGCTTACAGTGTAGTTTTCTTTCTGGCATTTGTTTATGCGAGAAGAAAACTGTTTTTGACTTGCTTGTGTTGATGGTTATTTTGTTGGACTCACACCACTCATCCAGTTTTAGTAGGAGCTTGTTTAGTTTAGTTATTACCTCCTCTTCTGTGGTGCTGTTTGCATATATGACAGTGTCATCTGCATATAGTTGGAGGCATTCGGTTTGTAACATTTACATTTCAAGATATACATCTTCAAAAATGCGCGAAATCACAATTTCCTTAATTTCACCAATTTCCAAATTTCGCTTTGGACCACTTTTGGGTGCTTGGTTGTGGAAAAAATTGGCACCCATATTAAATTATTCTGATTTATCCCTAACCTACTGATGAGTCTTGTCATTGCTATTTTTTTTCAGGACTACATATGCTTGGGAAAAGCTTAAAAAAATAGGTTTAAAATGGTCCAGAGCTCAATTTGACAAGTGATAAAATCCGGTAAAAGGAAATGCCCAACTTTGCGCAGGCTTATTTGGTACAGAAAAGCACCCATACAAGATAATTGCATGAAATTTTCACACTGTACTACCTTCAACATGCTCTTTCTGTTTACGTTACATACAATACAATTTGATAGATATGAATGTTTACAAAAAAAAAAGTTCAAACCCTGTGTGTGTGTGGGCAGTGTGTTTATGGCACATTGCATAACAACTGGCACATTGCATAACAACTTTAGCATTCAATTATTAAGTAGAGCCAACATTTATTTTGTCTCAAATTTACACCGTCACACCGTGCATTGCTAAGAATCATGATTAACTTCTTTTGTTTAAGAAAAAAAGGATCTTTATTTTCATGTAAAACCCGAAGTTATCCATTATTTGGTTCCGAATTGGTGGTTAATTGAACATTTTAAATTAAAATTCAAAATAGATGGACAAAGAATTTATTCAAGGACAAAATATGACTATATGGCCTGTAGTATTGGCAACAAAATGATATCATTGGCATGATGATGCTAGCTCTGGTGATGGGCATCAGAGGTTTGAAGAAGCAGTGTAAAATTTCATGCATAAGTTAGTTGAAACAAAAGGTGATTTTCTACATAAATGGACTTGACAAAGCATTGATTTTCTGTAGCTGCTCAAAGGCATATCCTAATGCGGATGGTACTATTAGAAAGAAGAATTATGAAGCTTTATTTTGCTTTAGGTTTTATTTCAATTGGTGAAAAACTTAGAACACACCAACAGATTGAAAATGATGAATTTTAAGCCTCCACACACAGATTATTGGTGGATTGGCAAGGCACTTGGGATACCTACTCACAGAATCACTCTCATTCTCACTCACAGTTTTACTCACGCTTACACTTACAGTCAGACTTCACTCTCACTCACTCACACTCGATCAGACAGGACGGCTGAATGAGTTGAGCGTCAGTCTCCCGGTTTTGTAGCGCGTGGGATTCGAACCCACGTGTAAAATATTCGATCATTACACATTGGTGGGTGATGTGAACTGGTCTATAAGGGATTACACATGTTATATATAAGATAAATGATGCAATGTGACCAAATGCATGTGGTATTGTGTAGTGTTGGTGATCCTTTACTTAGATTAAATAGACATTGTGTATTCTATAGATAGTGTGAGAGGGGCACTACTGTTAGTGTGATAGGGCCTTAGCAGCTCTCCTCACAACCCCCTCCCCCCAGCTGTTAGATACGGATCACTGCACACCCAGACAAAACAGGGCAGGAAGGCCAAAACAACCAAGGCATGGATACTAAAATGCATACTGTTGATTGGTGGACATGTGAATGCTTACTGTTGATTGGAGGATCTGGTCATGTGACAGGCCATCTTGGATTCTAAAACCATATATAATAATACACCTGAGGGGACAAGCTCTCTCTACCTTTGACTCTATACTGTGCCTTTCTTCTACTTGCCTGTAGTGATTTCCTATTTTGCCTGCCTGCACAACTACAGCTGCCAGCTGACGACTTTACACACGGGTTCGAATCCTGGTCGAGGCATACCAATGATATGAAAATTGATCCTTGTCTCTTCATAACTAGGCACTCTGCATTATTAGGATATGGCATGGGCTGGTTGTTTCATTGTCAGGAGAGTGTGACTGAGTGGGATATCAGGGCATGGTACTGGTGGCCTGATTTCACTATAAAACCACCATGAGTGTGCACTGTCACATGTCGGTACCCGTCCTGATATGACGTTAGATGTTACCCAGACATAAAACTCCAAGCAACAACCAACACATCCACTAAGTCAGTCTACCCTCGCCCCCCCACGCTACCACACAGACACATATACACACTCACTCAGACACACACACACCGCCGTAAGGGAACTGGAACATAGAATCTGGGGAAATGAAGGTTGTTCCAGGAACACAATAAAATCCAAACAAAAAACAAATCCAACAAGACACTATGAAAATCCGCCCCCCCCACCTCCCTGTTAAACCTAATAAAGGTGGACACTCAGCAATCACTGCCCACCCAAGGCAATCAGTGATTGGAACAAAGGAGGCCCAGCAGTGGGATGTTCCCCTTGTGATGTGACCTGATCAAAAATTGCAGTAGGCACCTTGCCATGGCCGAGTGGTAGTCGACAATTGAACAATTCTTGAACTGAATTATGTACGAGTTGTAGGAGTGAGAACTGAACAATTAGCACTTGATGACTATCTAGATTTATTGTAATTGACATCCATTTAAGGCAGGACCAGATAATACCATCAAACACTAAGTCAGTTACAAAGGCTCACCATACACCCCCCCTCCACTCCGCCCCCCAACTCCGGCCCCATTATCCGAAGCCGACCGATCTCGAGCATATTTCACTCCCCAAACTAAAAAGGAAACACAACTATTTCCCTCCAAATTAATTGACTTTTCTGACTTCCCTCCGCCCACTCCCCCATCCATCCCCTCATTTTCACTCATTCTCTTAATAGTGTTCTTGTTCCAATTCATTTCCACATTCTATTCCGTTTGATCCTTGCAGTTCTCATTTCTTATTCCCCAAAAAGCACACATTTCTGACATGTCCCATTCAATATCCGAATCAGGTTGATAAAAGATATGTCGGTTCTGTGATTGCTTTAGTGTCAGTGGTTTCCCACGTAAATTAATTCGATTCATTTGAAAACAAATGTGCACAAATAACACAAGCTTTATCCCAGTACAAGCGAAATGCTGACGCTGTTCAAGCTGGTGCGGGGGATCAGATTAGGCAGTATTCAAAATGTCTCTGTCCCAGTTTGCAAATTCTCCCTCGATTGAAACCAAAATGAAGAAGGTGGGTTTTCTGGAAATAGAAGAAACACTAGTGCCAGGATGTAGAATATGGAATATATCACCCGGAATAAGTAACCCTTACTGACTTTGTCGATGAATAAATTAATTCCTACGAATTTATGCCGCGAGGTTCTCTCGTCCATCTCTGTAATGCAGAGCATGCACATATGCGAAAATATGGAATTGAAGGCTATTTCAAGACCTTTTAATGCTGTTTTTGATAGGAATTCAAGTCTATTTTCATATGAATTTCAGGGGGTGGAAATGATGGTGACTGGCGATTTCAGACTAACATAGATCAATGGGGAGAGTTTAATGGAATTCAAGGCTTTTCAAGATTAATTAACCAAAATAGGTTAAACTCAATGTTTTCAATACCTTGAAATGGGGCAAATGAAATTCAAGACTTGTCTAGACTTTCAAGGCCCCATATGGTTCTAGTCATGCTAAACGGCCCCCTCCCCTCCTATATACAAGAGAATAGAGCGAATTCACTGATTACTCGGCTTGAGTGTCACACTCCCACCCCTTGTCTTGTTCACAGGGTCTAATAACCGCGCTGCAGGGCTAGAATGAGGCGAAGGATATTGCTACCCCCACCTCCACCCCTGACAAATGCGCCCGGCCGTGATGCGTCTAGTCGCCACCAGTGGCGCCACTATCGCTCTCCAAACACACTACATGGGCGCCTCCCTGCGGCCATATTAAGCTTGATCCGCACGTCGGCTCCGCGGCTGCTATTGACGCCTTACCCACAAGGCAACGCCGGGGGTCAATCAGCGGTGGAGACTCTACTTCCGGTCACATGTTCACCTGCGAACGTAAGAAGTTTCCGGCGGTTTCGAGCGCAGACATTTGACGTGACGGGTGGCGGCTCAGATGAGGGACTAGACGGTATTGCCAAATGGTTTTGGTAGATGGTGGGATTGGAACCTACGGGTTCGAGTCAGACCTCGGTGGAGTCAAACCAATGACTTATAAAATGTATGCTTGTAAATTCCTAGCCAGGCCCTCGGCATGAATAGGATATGGCAATGACTGATTGGCTCGGTATCAGGATAATGTCACTGAGTGGGATATCAGGTCATGCTGCTGGAAGTGTAGTCTCCCAGTGGGGCAGCACTATAAAGTCACCATGAGCGCGCACTGTCACAAGTCATTGCCCATCCTGACATGACCTTCGATGTTGCTAGGGTGTAAAACTCCAACAATCAATCACAGACTTCCCTCTGTAGATGCAGCAGGCAAGTGACTTCTGGTAGTTGCCTATATATGAAGAGTTCAGGTGCAAAACCACGTAAACGGCAATCCAAAAATGGATGTAAACATTGGAATTAAACCTTCAAAACACTGTTGTATTTTATATTCTTGCTATATAACCATGTGATCATAAGAAAAGTGAAAATTAGTTAGAATAACATTATTTTCCGGTAAAAATCTTGTTATTTAAACTACATTCTTGAATTGGCGTTTACGTGGTTTTGCGCCTGAACTCTTCCAGAGGTCCACAACTGGTTCATCAAAGGCTGTGGTATGTACTGTCATATCTGTGGGAAAGTACATATAAAAGATCCCTTGCTGCTTATCGGAAAGAGTAGCCTATGTGGTGGCAGTGGGTTTCCTCCAAAGAAATAAGTCAGAATGACCAATAGCCGATGATATAAATCAATGCGCTCTAGAGGCGTCATTAAATAAAACAAACTTTCCTTTTTGCCTATATATGTTAGCGCACATGCGCCGCCTCTCCTGGCAACATCTAGTCACTGATGTTATGCAGCTTTAACAGAACCTACATCACGTCTCGTTTCTCCATCTTTCTCTCTCCCTCTCTAATCACCCTCTCGCTGTGCCTGTCACCTGTGCCTGACCTAGTTACTTCCGGTTCTAAGTATGATTGATCGCCAATGGCGGTTGAGCAGTGCGGAAGGGCAGTTGAAATCTGACCCTGGTTGGGAAAGGTCACCACGTATTAAGCATGCGGTTTCTGGGTAATACATGGCTAGGCAATTCCCCACAACCATTTGACCAGACGGGAGGGCTAAATTGGGAGGTTATGGGTTCGAACCCTGGTCGAATCAAATCAATGACTTACCAAATTGCTACATGTCACTACCTAGATAAAAGATTCACCTGGTACTTGTAGTACACGGCTGAAGGACAATATAATGTAAATACGGGTGAAAATAGGTTTAGTATGGAACATGAAGTAGAAACTGTGGTTCCATGATCAAATGACTACATATATTGCCACCTATTTGATGAAATGGGAGAGAATGCAAAACTCCAAGATGGCGGCCAGAGAACGCCATCGATTTCAATTTTAAATCATATTAAACTAGCTGTTTTATTAGATTTTTCAACTCAGAGGGACACCTACAACGAATAAATGTTGCTTTTTAGATTGTGAAATTAGGCTTTCATTTCATTAACCCGCTTTTTCTACCTTTTTTATATAAGGCTGGTATTCACCCGTGTATGCGAGTACCGGGTGAATCCTTTATCTAGTCAGTACCTAGGCTAGGATAGAGGGTCATGGTGCTGGGTGTCCAACTTTCACAGTGGAGCAATACTAAGAGTGATTGTTGGAGCTTTACGTCCTAGTGACATCTAAGGTCATATCAGGAGGGGTACCGACTTGTGACAATGCGCACTCATGGCAGCTTTATAGTGCTGCCATGCTGGGAGACCAGGCCACCAGCAAGCTTAACTGATATCCCACTCAGTCCCATTATCCTGACACTGAGCCAACCAGTCCTTTCCCTATCCTAATAATGCCAAATAACGTCAAATGAGTTGAGCATCCGTCTTCCGTTTTGTTAGATCGTAGGATTTGTACCCGCGGGTTTGAACCCTGGTCGAGTCAAACCGATGACTTAAACTCGTACTAACCAGATGATTATTAGGATAGGGCAAGGGGAGGTTGGCTCAGTGTCATATCCCATTATCACTTAAATACCAGGTCACGCTGCTGGTGGCCTTGTCTACAGGTGGGGCTGCACTATCCAGTCACCATCAGTGCACACTGTCGCAAGTCGGTACCCATCCTGATACGACCTTAGATGTCGCCAGGATGCAAAACTCCAATAACCAACCACAGACGCAGCAGGTAAGTAACTTCCGGTAGTTGCCCATATATGTTACTGTGCCTACGCCGCCTCTGCTGACAACATCTAGTCACTGACACCAGGTGCAAGTGGGCGGGGACTTGGGGTATGGATGGAAGGTGGGGTCGGCGGGGGGGGGGGGAGGCGGGTCTAGCTGCAATATGCTGGATTACCTGGGGGACAAAGATGGCATACACGGTAAAGCACTTGTGGGATAATTGACGGCGCGACGAAGGTACGGGAAAGGTGGTAACAATCATTGCTAATAACATAGGGTGAAGCGGGTTAGAAGCAAGGCAACCGGCGCGTCAATATGACATAAGGGGTGGGTGGGGGGTTTGTGGAGATATATATATCATAAGTGTGTCATTGTGTGTGTGAGTGTGTGTGTGTGTGAGTGTATCCTCCAGTGTGACTGAAACTGGTCTACACCGGTGGAGGTGAGGAGGAGAAGGTGGAGCCACCAGTTCAGTGTTGGTCTTACAGAGTATAACAATAATACTAAGTAAAGCTTATGTATCTTTATACTCGCATAATTCGTTCTAAATCAGATATATATATTTGTGATGTATAAGGAATTATGCGAGTGTAAAGATACATAAGGGAATTATTATCATTTTTGTTATACTCCGTAAGTCCCAATACTGTACAGGTGGCGCCACTTGCGGCCTCCTCGCCTCCACCGGATGTAGACCAGTGTTATATATATATATATATACATATATGTATATATATATATATATATCTGTGTGTCAATGGTCAGATAGAGCATATACTGATATGTTACGTCGTTTAATTTCATCAAAATCACAGACGCATAACAAGACATAACATGATGGAAAATCGCCTAAAAGCCAACATTCCTGAGTCCATGGCGCTGCCCTCACCTACTAATAACCACTTGAGTGGGAAGGAAGATGGAGCGACATTTAATAGAGACATGTGAGTTGCAGGTAGACAGAAAGAAGATGCCTGAGGATTGTCCCAGAGTTTGAATGCTGTGACGAGGCCTACCACGGCGATCCAGCTCAGTATGTGATAGCAGCTTGGTGTCCACGTTATTCGATTAGTGACAGTCAGCACATGACAGATCCTGAAGCAGAACGGGCGCTGTGGCCGAATCGGTGGAGCGCAGGCCTCGAGTGATCGGGAGTTCGGTCGAGTCAAACCAATGACTTATGCGATTCGAGGAAGGAAGCCGGAGACCCAGTGGGAGTAAGAAGATTTATTAACATAGTGAGGGAGGGTTACACAGTGGGGGCCTCTAAGTCGAGTTTGTCGATGTCGATGGGGGCATCTTGGATGGCCAGAGGCTCTGAGGCCGCCGGAGCTGACCCCTACAGAGTAGTCCTTGAAAAAGAGCGTGGATGGGCGTGGTAAAATGTTGCCAGCAGTGAGGAAAGGAAACCGAATGTCCAGGCTGGGAGGAGGTTTCGGTATGTGTCAGTGGCGCCCGCTTGGTGGCGTGGTGGGTCCGCGGCTTCCCCCCCGAATCAACCACAATTCAAAATTATGCGCCAATTGATACCTGTCACTTCCTAGCATGGTGCTCGGCATTAATAGAATAGGGCTAGGACTGGTCTGGTCAGTGTCAGGATAGTGTGACTGAGTGGGATATCGGGCCTATTCAGGCTTATCCATGATAGGCAGTATAAA
Organism: Branchipolynoe longqiensis; assembly: GCA_030323885.1. Classification (NCBI taxonomy): domain Eukaryota; kingdom Metazoa; phylum Annelida; class Polychaeta; order Phyllodocida; family Polynoidae; genus Branchipolynoe; species Branchipolynoe longqiensis. Next base: position 73,054,518 of record CM059188.1, read on the forward strand.
TCTTCAAGAAAGAAAAAAAAAAAAAATGTCGGCGGCCTGATTTCTCAGGAGAGCAGCACTATAGAGTCGTCATGAGTGTGCACTGTCACAAATGGTTACCTGTCCAGATATGACCTTGGATGTTGCAAGGACGTAACACAACAACAAACAAACAAACGTCACTCCATCACTCCAGCATTCCACCACCCCACCACGCCACCACCCCACCACCACATCATCACCACCACCACCACCACACCACCACCACCAGCCTATTGTTTCCATTCACGGTCAGGGTTCGCTTCTAGAATGTGCTCTGTAATTATAACGTTGTCTCCAGCCTACGGGTTTCTGGTGTATCCAGCTAAATTAATTACATCGTGGGCAGGGGGAGGGAGGGAGGGGGAGGACGAACGGGGAAGGAGGGAGATGGGAGGGGGGGGGGCGGAAGAGGACGTGCAGTTTGAGGGAGAAAGGGAGAGAGGCAGTTGGGGGGGGGGGGGGGATGGGAGAGGGGGAGGTTGGTCAAGACATAGTTAGGCTAACTCGCATTAATATATACAGACATCACTTATAATGGTGCATCCAGGTAAACTAATTACATCCTGGGCAGGGTGAAGGGAGGGAGGAAGAAGGGGGGAGGGGGGTGGGATTGGGACGGGTGCGAAAGAGGGTGCAGTGGGAGAGGGGGGGTTGGGGTGAGGGAGGAGAACCGGAGAGGGGTGAGGTTGGGGGGGGGGGGGGGCGGGGAACCAGAGTGTGTGTGGGGGGGGGTGAGAACCCAGGGAGCAGGGAGTTGGGTGGTGGAGAAACGGAGAAGGGGGAGGTGGGGGAGTTGGAGAGGGGGTGAACAGGGGTGGGAGTAGAACGTCAACGTCAATCGAACCACCGACCTTCAGATTAGGAGTCCGACCTAGAAACAAGTCAGATACTCTACCCGCCCCACCACAGAGAACACCACATGAATATTTAAAAGCTCACAATCATATAATTAAGGTCTCATGTTAAGGATACCTGGGTAGTCGAAGGTGGAGACCCATTCAATAGGGGATCTATGTAGGTAGAGGGGGTGGAGTGGTTGACCTCCGAACATGTGCATGATCTTGGTCTTGGTGGGAGAGATTTTTAGTCCAATGTCCTGGCAGGCATTTCCTACCAGGTGGCTCACCTGCTCAACCAGATCCTGTGTGTTGATCGCATGGGAGCAGGTGATGGCGATGTCATCTGCATCGCAGACTATTGTTGTGTCTGTGATCTCTTGGGTGACTCACGAGAGATGCCATCACTGCATTGAAGAGGAGGGGGCTGAGCACTCCACCCTGGGGGGACGCCATTTTTTTGTTGGAGGTAGGGAGAAGAGGTGCCTTTGACACGTACCCCGGCTCGCCTGTTCTGGAAGTAATTTCAGACAAAATCAGCCATGGATGTCAGTACCACGTTGTGGTTGATAAGCTCAAAGGCTTTTTCAAGGTCAAGGAAGATGGTTACCAAGGCCATAGGAAATGCTCTCGATGAGGGTGTCGACGGCAGGCTGGGTACCTTGTCCTCCTAGGTAGCCAATGACCTCTTCTGGTAGGCCAGTGGTTGGGTCTTCTGTGACCATCTGGCGACAGGTGAGGATGATTCTTTCACTAACTTTCCCGAGGGATTGGAGAAGGGAGAAGGGTCTGACTCTGCCTGGAGTTTTCTTGGGGATGGGGATATCAGTATCCTTCCAAGATTGGGATATGTATGCATTGTAGAAGATATTTTCGAAGAAGGGGAGGAGAGCTTCCCTGTTAGTAGCAGATAACTTGGTCCACGCAGTGTTAGGGACTCCTGGGTTGTCTTCTTTGTGGTGGTGCCTAGGGCGCAGTCAATCTCAGCACTGGTCAGGTGGTTGTCAAGATTATGGGTGGACGTGGTGGGCTATTGATATGGCTATGAGGTCGGCTCTCCAAGTGGAATTCCTGGTGCGCGCTTGTTGGTGGGCATAAGGGAGGTTGATTGCAGGGTCTGTTCTGTCCATGAAATTGTTGTTGTGTTCAGCTGCAAGTTGGCCAGGGTGTGGGGAGAGTGAGGGGGTGGCGAGTCTCCCTTGGATGCTGTTCAGTTTGCGCCAGAGTTGTCTGGAGGTGGTGTGAGAGTTTATTTTTTGTGCACCAGAGTTTCCACTTCCTGTCTGATTCGGCAAGCTCGACATCTTTGGCCCAACTGGTGGCTATTTTAACGAGATTCTCAGTACGTCGGTTGGGGTTCGTGCAGAGCCTGTAGAGGAGCTTGTTGCAGAATCTTGTTTGCTCTTCGCATTGCATTAGAGGTGGTGCAGGCAGTGTGGTTACAGGAGATGGTTTGCTTTTTGGTGTCTGTCATTGCTTGGTAAGTGAATGTGGTGAACTCATCACATGTGGTCGGTGGGTTCAGATCTATTAAGTTTTCTAGACGAAGGTTGAAGGTCGCCCAATCTGCATGGTTTAGGTTGAATCTGGGTGGGCGATGGGTGACTTTGGGTGCATTGGTGTGGAGGAGAGCTGAGTATAGTGTTGTGAGCTCCCAGGAAGCTGTGGCTGCAAGGCAGGAGTCACTGATGCAGAGATCGATCGATGCGTTTGCTCTGTAGGTAGGCCAGCCATCGTTGAGAATAATTTGCAATATATTGTGCATTTTAAACAATGACACCACCATTCCTTCACCTACAGCGTTTCTATTGTATAATTGCATATGTCAGTAGCACTAGGAGACGAGCGTCTCGGAACTGACAAGATGTCTATGTAGAGCAATAAAAATACACATGGACTGAAGATGCATATTACATATTATCTTAGTTCATGTCGCCTATATTAGCTTCTTAATTGTCCACAGGATAACAATTAGTTACCACAGATTTGTTCTCAAGCAGACTGACACTGATAACTGACAGAACACGTACTGCTTTTTGGCTGTTTTTTTTAATGTATACATATCATATAATGCGATAAGACATTAATTGAGACAGTCACCATAATTACATCTTTACAGTAAAACCTCCCTAACGGACCACCTCCACAAATCTACCACTCCCCTATATCGATCGCTTTATTTGGGTCCCAAATGATTTCCCATACAATACCATTGTACCAATACAAACAACTCCTCAAACCGAACACTTCCCTAATTTGACCATTTAGAGTGGTGCCCATGGATAATTGATTTAGGGAGGTTTTACGGTATATACATAGATATAATATATCTATATATATACCGTAAAACCGTATATATTATATCCCAATGAGACAATGTTAATGAAGTAACGATTACAATTCGAATCGCTTACACAACAATTACCAAAGGACATATGGCGGACAGTGTGTGGGATGGGAATAATAGAATATCACTGCTGCAGTTGGTGGAATAATGCCCTTTCAAATCAGCTAAAGATAGAACGCAGGATGGGGTAGGGCGGGGGAGGGCTGCAGTGTGGTGGGGTGGAATCGCTTGGAATGGGGAGGAGTGGAGTGGAACGGGGAGTTGTGGGTTGGAATGGGGGTTGATGGGGTGGCGGGGGTGGTGGGGTGGCGGGAGGTGGTGGAGTGGCGTGGGGTGGTGGGGTGGCGTGGGGTGGCGTGGGGTGGCGTGGGGTGGCGTGGGGTGGGGTGGTGTGGGGTAGAGTGAAATAGGGCGGAATGAGGTGAGGTTGGGTGGAATGAGGTAGATTGGGATGGAATGAGGTTGGGGTGGGGTGTAGTGGCGAGGGGTCGGGTAGGGGTGTGTGGGTTTGGGTGGGGCGGGGTGGTGTCAAATGGAGATGAATGTGATAGGCTGGGAAAGGGTAGGTGGGGCGAGGTAGGGTGGGGTGCCGTGGGTAGGGTGAGATGGGGTGAGGTGGGGTGGGGTTGAGGTTGGGTTTGTGTGGAGTGGGTTGGGTGGGGCAGGGTGGTGAGGGAGGTATGTGCTAGGTTAGTGAGGAGTGGAAGGCGCTGGGGTTGGGTCTGATTTACGGTGGGGTGGGGTGGAGTGTTGTGAGGAGGGGTGGGGTGGGTAAGGAGGTATGTGGTCGGGTAGTGAGAAGTGGAGTGGGCTGGGGTTGGGTCCGGTTTGCGGTGGGGTGGGGTGGAGTGTGGTGGGGTGGGGTGGGTAGGGAGGTATGTGGTCGGGTAGTGAGGAGTGGAAGGCGCTGGGGTTGGGTCGGGTTTACGCTGGGGTGGGGTGGAATGTGGTGGGGTGGGGTGGGTAGGGAGGTATGTGGTCGGGTAGTGAGGAGTGGAAGGCGCTGGGGTTGGGTCGGGTTTACGCTGCAGTGGGGTGGAGTGTGGTGGGGTGGGGTTGGTAGGGAGGTATGTGGTTGGGTAGTGAGAAGTGGAGTGGGCTGGGGTTGGGTCAGGTTCACGGCGGGGTGGGGTGGAGTGTGGTGGGGTCGGATGTGTAGGGAGGTATGTGGTTGGCTAGTGAGGAGTGGAGGAGAATGGGGTTGGATGAGATGGGGTTGAGTGGGTTGCGGTGGGTTGCGGTGACGGTAGGGGGTTGCAGAAGCGACTTCAAACACAAAGTGATGGCCCATTTAAAAGAACTCCGGAATGAGATGGGACCCACTGAGTGCAGCATGTGGCGTGGGTCATGTGCATCCGTGCTCATTGTCTCGTCTTACCATAAACAGCGTTGGCAATTGCGCAGTCCCTTTACCAAAATCTCAGACAAAAAACCCAGAGAACCAGTAAGAGAGAGCATGTACCATCTATCAATTTAATTAATCCATGTCTCAAACCCTCCATACCCTGGCGCGAAACTGACAGTTTATACCCTAGCTGTTAATTAATTTGATTACATCAGACTAGGTGGATATGAAGATGATGATTCTCCACGTTTAAATGCCTCACCCTCCATAACACTTCTCGGCAAAACCTTAAAGAGAGAGAACATTTACGTCACACTTCTCCAAGAAACCTTCCTCATCGATGAACCCCATATCAAAGGCTACACCACATACCACATCCCCGCAGTAAGAGGCGCAGCAGCAGGCAGACCCTCATGAGGAACCACCACCTTTGTAAGCAACCACACGCACTCCACCAAGATCCCACCCAACAGATTCAACCCTAATGCTGAGACCCTTCACATACCTCTCCACCTAGCACACTCCGTCATGGATGTATATAACATTTACAACCTGTCAACACTACTTATACTCTAAACCATATCTTCCGGACCCTCGGCAACGGCACAGATCACCAAGTTGTCATGGGAAACTTTAACACCCACCACCACTCCTCCTGGAGACGCAACAACATCGATTCCCCTCGAGGCTCTGCCGTCCTAGCAGAGATCCTCTTCTAGCCAGGCTCTCCACATTATTAGGATAGAGCCAACAAGGACTGGATGGCTCAGTGTCAGGATAATGTAACTAAGTGAGACATCAGGTCATGGTGCTGGTGGCCTGGTCTCCCAGTGGGGCAACACTATAAAGTCACCATGAGTGTGCACTGTCACACGTCGGTGCCCATCCTGATATGGCCATACATGTTGCCAGGACGTACAACTAGAACAAGCAACCAAACCAGCCAAAGGCATTGAATCAAATCTTTATTGCTGACGGGGCATAAACATTAAACCGCATTAATTCACTCCCAGTATCATTTGTGACATATATCAAGGTTGCGGCAGAGTAATGGTGTGTTGAGGGAAAGTTTCGGACATGGCTTTGCTGGTAATCTCCGAAACTAATCTCACCAAGGTAAAGCTGTGCCCATTGCACTGCCGGCCTTCATTTAATGAGCACACGGCCGAGGTGCATCGCTGCAATGTCTACTCAACAGGACGCTCTGATCGACTCACGCCCAGGAGTTGTTCAGTGGAGGACAAATATGTATTTGGTCTTATTCTACATTAGTTTGTGGTCTAAGTCTATATGTGTTTGAGGTCTTATTATCCATCAGGATGTGGTGTTATTCTAAATTAGTGTGGGAGTGTTATTCTACTTCGGTTTGTGGTCATATTATGCATCAAAATGTGGTCTTAGCCTACATCAGTTTGTGGTATTATTCCACATCAGTTCGGGGTCTTATTCTACATCCCTTTCTGTTCTTATTTTATATCAGTTTGTGGCCTTATTCTACTTCAGTTTGTGGTATTATTCTACATCAATTCGTGGTATTATTCTCCATCAGTTGGTGTTATTATTCTAGATCAGTTTAGGGTATTATTCTACATTAGGATGTGGCCTTATTCTATTTCTTTGTGTAGTCTCACTCTCCATCAGCTGATAGATGTGGGCTTATTCTATATATTTTTGTCGGCTCATGGTAGTATTCTACATAAGTTTGGTATTATTCTACATTAGATTGTTGTATTATTCTACATACTGATGAGGTCTTATTCTAGATCAGTTGTTGGTCTTACTATGCTTCTGTTTGTGGTCTTATTCTACATATGTATGACTTATATTCTACAGCAATGTGTGGACTCATGTTATGGTCTTATTCTACATCACTTTATCCACTTATTTTACATCACTTTGTAGTCTTATTTTCCACCGGTTTGTAGTGTTATGCTACAGCTGTTTGGCTCATATTCTACACCATTTTGTGGTTTTATTCTGCACCGGTTTTGTGTCTTATTCCATATCACTTTGGCTCCACCGAATCATATGGTGCTGAGCTTAGACATCCATGTCGATGAATGTGGTTGTGAGATGCAGTATATTCTTTAATACTGCTGAATATGCTTCAATATTACTGAACACCTTACACGCCCACCAAATTCGTCTTCAATGCATTTGTCATTTCTGATCATGTATTCCTTCCTCCATCTACTTAGGACTATTCATATTCCTGGATATTCCTGAATATTCCTAAATACTCTGTATGCCCGCCGAATGCACACCCCTTCTTGATTATGTATACTTCCTCTATAATTTATTCATATCCCTTCACATTCCACGCTGTCCCACTGATGGAGTATATGCTACACGATGCTGTGTCAATGTGTCCTTTCGAAGACTGGCAGGCAAAACCACTCGATTACCACCATCCTACATGGCTTATCCAACCAGGGGCGTAGCTAGACCTTTAACGATGTGTACTCCTAATTTTGGCAGGGCGTTTAGGGGGACGCTTACTGCGACACACCCTTCCGAATATGAAATCATATCTAAGTAACGCCCCCCCCCACTCTCTCTCTCTCTTTATTTTTCTCTTGTTTTTTTGTTGTTGACAAAACGATGTGGATGTTTTGGCGTATGCGCATACGCCTAGCTACGCCCCTGCCAACCATGTACAAATGCATCCATTTTCTGTCCGGAGGAGGATTAGGATTGACATATAATAGACCCTTTCCGCTCAGCAGGCACAGTGGGCGACCACCAACAACATTAACTATTTCTACTGACACTAGAGGGCGGGGTGGGGGTGTGGATATTGCAAATAGTTGCTTGATTTGGGGGAATTCGATCGACATCATGACGGATGGGAACCAACTTGCAACAGTGAGCAGTAAGGGTGGCGTTATAGTGCTGCTCAACTGAAATGTTGTGTAATTGGTACACTCAGTCACAGCATTATGTCACTAAGCCAATTCAGGCATGGTGCTATTTTATTCATGATAAACTGCCAGATAACAGTGGATAATGTAGAGGTAGATAAATGACAATGTATTATGTCTATGGATTGACTTGGGGGAGTAGAAAAACAACCAAGAATCGTGGAGACTGGAAGCTCTAGCCATTCGGTGGATAATGGTATAATATAAAATACCTTTACTGATTAACCACACAGCATATTTATCTAAACTATGTGTTGTTTGCTAAGGTTTCACATGCTGGCAATATCAGGACAGGTACCGAGTTGTGAGAGTACTCAGCCATGGCGACTTTATAGTGCTGCCCCAGTAGGAGACTATGCTGCCAGCACCATGGCCTTACATCCCATTCAGCCACATTATCCTGATACTGAGTTCACCAGTCCTTCCCTTATCCTAGAAATGCCGAGCGTCAGGCTAGGTAGCGGCAAACATAAATTTGGGAAGTAATTGGTTTAACTCGGGCGGGATTGGAGATCCCAACCTTCTGTATGGGAAGCCTGCAATCTTAGCAATTACTAAATTAGGTTGCTGCATTCGGCCCCCTAAACTATTGTAGTGGTCTGCACTGACCTCTCAGGCAAGTAACCACATACACAGGTAGGCGTGGGTAGTGTGGTTATATCAGGGAGCCTAGGTGGTGTAATGGTTAGCACACTGGCCCGGAATGCAAAGAGATGTGAGTTCGAGTCCTGCTCTAGGCACAATATTTCCCATTTTCATCACCCCCACGACACTGGTTGCCGTAACCATGATCCTGTACAAGCTATGCGCTGTATAGTTGTTGAACCTACCCTGTGTATGTAAGTGTGTTGCATTGCCTGTATGTATGTAATTGTAAGCATTAAAAGACTTACAATTCCAGGGCGACGAGTGTAGTGGTCTGCACTGACCTCTCAGGCAAGTAACCACATACACAGGTAGGCGTGGGTAGTGTGGTTATATCAGGGAGCCTAGGTGGTGTAATGGTTAGCACACTGGCCCGGAATGCAAAGAGATGTGGGTTCGAGTCCCGCTCTAGGCGCAATATTTCCAGTTTTCATCACCCCCACGACACTATGCAAATGAAGCGGATATTGGTATAATATAATAAAATGTTACTGATTAAGCATACAATATATTTCCATAAACTATGTACATATAGTGGATAGTGGGAACAAAATAAAGCACTTTGCCTGATTAGTAATAGATAGAGGTACATAAATAAAAGACTTTGATTAATAATAGAACATATTTATATATGTGTCGTTGGGGTGATGAAAATGGGAAATATTGCGCCTAGAGCGGAACTCGAACTCACATCTCTTTGCATTCCGGACCAGTGTGGTAACTATTAGACCACCTAGGCTCCCTGATATCACCACACTACCCAGGACTACCTGTCTATGCGGCTCCTTGCCTGAGAGGTCAGTGCAGACCACTACATATGTAAATGAAGCGAATAATCGTAAAACAATACAACTATTTGACTGAGTAATCATAGGACATATTTCCCGAACTATGTAAGTAAAAGCATTTCAGTAAATGGATGTATGGGTGCACCGTGCACTAAATCAGCCGATGCTGATTGCTGATTACCATCAGCCTCGCCTGTATTTGACTGATTGAGTGCAATTCTATAATCGCAGTGCCATTATGGTTCATCGTAATCAGGCTATGATTGGCATGCGTGTTGCAACAAGCCCTGACGGTGGCGCCACCACCCACACACCCAATCAACTTGTATCGCTTGTATAAGTCATTGGTTTGACTCGACCCGTGGGTTCGAATCTCACGATCTACCAACACGGGAGATGGACGCTCAACTCATTCAGCCATCCGGTCTGGTCTGTTTGTGAAGAAGCTGGGACGAGGGGTGGGATTACCAACAGCTCATCTATGTACTAGGTACATTTTTTTTTGGTGTCTTTTTGTTGGTAACATAATACAGACACAATTATTTGGTTGAGAACGTTAACTCTGGCTGGCCAACATTTCTAGCCTACCGTTTATTTCTTATGGTCAAAGTTTCCAGGGAGTGATAGCGATAGTGGTGCTCATGCCAGCTTGGCGGCTACTCGCGGTGGGTTTGCCACCCTGTGTGCAAACCCAAGTCGCCCAGGCCACTGGCATCAGTGGTTCGGGCGATAGTCATATTCGGTGGATGAGACGCCAGGCACTCCGTTAATAATATTAATATAATGTATTTATATTTCACAATAATGAGCACCAGGTGGGATAGTGGCATCATCCAATTACGGAAACTCCTTTGCTTGATTTCCACAGATCCTCTCCGTGTAAAAATTCTCCCACAGGAAATGAACCGGTCATTGTACCGGAAGTCTAATATTCGTATAGGATCAAGAGATTAACTATTTAACCTAATAAAATAGCACTGACAAACAAATTACTTTTAACTTGTAAATGGTCCAACATATAATATTATTTCCACTACATTATTTCTATGTTTAGGTTAATGCCAAATACAAAATTGTAACTACAGTTGGATACTCCGATTGATTTGAGTTTCAGCCATTATTTTAAGGATTTTTAATAGTTACTTCAAACTGAAGTAAACTATATTATGACAACCAATTCAGTATAATTATCTCATAAAAATTACAGAAACTCAAAATCATCGAACTGCAAAACTTGAAATAAAAGCACTGCTTCCAACATTTTGTCCGCATCATGAATTATCATTAAAAACAAACAAAACCAATCATTACAATAAACATCCCAAACTATAGAATATAGACCACCACCCATAACGCCGACCAATCAGCTATTCATATAACAAAAGAAATACATAACAAATCAATTTCCTACTGACAAAATATAATATCCATCCACTTCCGGTTCCACCCCTCTCCCTTTTCCCCCCGCAGGGTCACACAGCGGTGAGTGCACTTGTGACCCGCTGTTTCCATTGATGGACTACGGCTTGACATGGTTGAAGAATCAGCCTCGGTCCGAGTGTTTCCGGTCCACCGTCGCCGGTGGCGTGACTGTTCACCAGCCTCGTAAATCTGGCGCGCAGCGGTCGTCCAGAACGAGGCTGAGCGCCTCCTCAGAGCCTCCTCAGCGCCTCACAATAGGCGTCATGCAGGGCATGCACGAGGCAGTCGCACATTAGTCATGCGCAGGGCGAGGACGGGGACCCTCCAGCCCATGCTGCTCCATTACCCAAGTCATAATGTACGCTCTCATTACCGTACGGCAACCCACATCCTCCCTCCTCCCCATTCCTCCTCCCTCCGTCCCCTGACACCCTTTGATCTTTCCCCGCACACATCAAAGGTGTGTAATGATCATGTAAGAATTGCCATAATGGATTGGGAGGTGTGTTTGCACGTGTATAACCCACCTCTTTCCTCCTCCTCCTCCACTTCCTCCACTTCCTCCGCCTCCACTTCTATTCCATCCCTCGTCAAGTAGAACTACAAGGAACCAGCTCATCATCTTAACAATGATCTCAACAATGAGGTCGACTGCCATGGCGGTACTTGAACTCCTGTCCAATGCTCATGTTTTGGATTGAGGCACCTGAAAACTTGTCTCACATCACTTTACTCTGATCAGCAATGGACAGCAGCCAGGCCAGATTGCCTGGTGAACCTTGTGCTGAAATCACCATGATCCGATTCCCGTCTCAGTCACATTATCATGATACTAAGCTGACCAGCCCTTGCCATAGTTAGTATGAGGATAATGTGACTGAGTGGGTTATCAGGTCATGGAAGCAGACAGTCCAGTATCCCGGTGGGGCAGCGCTAGAAAGCAACTATGAGTTTATATTCTTACAACTTGGCACCCATCCTGATATGCACATTGCAAAGATATACTACCCAAACAAATAAACAACCAAGCCAGAGAAATGTGAATGCCTACTTGTATGTACAGTGATACTTCTAGATTGTCCCTCAACAGCATCAGCACCACATGTACTTATCGGGTAGAGCAGTGAGACCGGATGCGGTGGACCAATCAGAAAGACTGCAGGCTTGTGTGCCTCCGTGACCATGAGAGCTATACCGGCGGGGGCTATCCCCCTGGCAGGTTTTACGAAGCCGGGCAGGACTCATGGTCCTCCAGGTTGGGAGTTGGGCGTGGGGCCAATAATCCCACCCCGGAAGAAAGAACAAGGTTACAGAATCACAAACAAGAAACTCAAAAGTAACTAAGGCCCTGGAAGGGCCCAGGACCCAGATAACTGGAGAGCCCTTCTTTGTGGCCTATGCCCAAAGTTGGGCGGTAGGCGTAAGTAAGTAAGTAAGCAGACTTCTCGTGCAGAAAGTCGAGCGTTTCAATGCTAGACGAATCAACCCAATGGCTTACCAATTAATACTTGTTGGGAACCTAGTCTGGCGCTCAGCATTACTTAGGATAGGGAAAGGATTGGTTAGCTCAGTATCAAGATGATGTGCATGAGTGGGAAATTTAGAAACAGAGCTGGCAACCTGGTGTCCAAGTGGGACAGCACTATAAAGTCACCATTAGTGCACAGTATGTTCAATCAGTACCCATCTTCATATGACCTTAAATGATGTCAGGATGTAAAATCCCCAAGAAACACAACAAAACACTTGTAGCCTGAAAACCATATGTACACTCGCCCTCCCCCGCCCCTCCCCTCTCCCATCCCCATTCTCCTTCTTCTCCCTTTCCCCCCTTTCCCACTCCCCTGCGCCCTCCCACTCCGATTCCCCCTCCATCTCCCTCGCCCTTCTTCTCCCCTTCTCTATCCCTTGTGCCAAGTCCCTCTCCCTCATCTTCCCCCTCCCGCTTCCCTTCCCCTGTCCCTTCCCCTGTCCCATCCCTACATTTCCCTCTCGCTCCTCCACCCCATCCCATTCCCCTCCCCACAACCACCCCCTCCCCCCTCCTTTCCACACCGATCCCACTCCCATCCCCACACCTCACCCTCACGCTTCCAACCCCTTAGCTCCTTTCGTGTGTTCCAAATCTGTTCCCCAAACTATATTGACATGCACGTGCTCCTCGGGCAATGTTCAGTGGGCATTGAGAATGGTTCACTCGATCAAAACACCCTGTGGAGTGCGGGTCAGATATCGATGCACGAAGCCACTGCCCCCCCATTGGCTCCTTTTTAATGTCACCTTTCTCAGTGATTGGGGGGCAGGAGAAGGGGGCGGGTTTTGCAAGCTTGGTTGGTTGTTGGTTGTTGGAGTTTTACGTCCTGGAAACAGCTAAGGTAATATCAGGATGGGTATCAACTTATGACAGTGCACACTCATGGCGATTTTATAGTGCTGCCCCACTGGGAGAGCAGGCTGCCAGTACCATGACCTGATATCCCACTCACTCACATTATCCTGACACTGAGCCAACCAGTCCTTGCTCTATCCTAATAATGACGAGTGTCTGGCCAGGAAGCGACAAGTATACATTTTTAAGACATTGGTATGATTCGATCAGGGTTCGAACCATTGAGTTCGAATCCACTGATCTAGCAAAACAGGAGACAACGCTCAACTCATTCAGCCATCCCGTCTGGTGGTTTTGCAAGAAGGTTGGGGACTACCACCCGCACACCCACACCTACCCCAACCACACCTTGATTCGTATGGAAGCCCTGTACATACATATCCTCTGCGGAGCACTTTGTTTGTTGTGGTTTTATATCCTGGCAACATCTAAGATCACACCAAGAAAACAAGTACAGACGACTTGCGACAGTGCAGTACCTGTCGTGATATGACCTTAGATGTTGTCAGGACATGAAACTCCAACAACCACCAAAACCACCCAACTTTGGCCTATGCTGCCAAGTCGTCTGCTGCGATCTCGCCTGTTGCCATGGCGGCTGTTGCCATGGCCACTGTTGCCATGCTGTCTGCTGCGGTGAACCGGATGTATCCCGGCTATGGCCTCCTTTGATGGCCGGGTAAAACCGCCGAGTTTGACGTGTTCCGGTCCGTTTGGGACGTCGACTGTACAGATAAGGCCTACTAGATGTAGCGTTTTCCAGACACCATGTGCCGAGACGCCAATAAACGCAGAAACAAACGCTATGTTTATTGCAACGCGGAGTGGAAGCGGAATGTTCTCCTGAGGACGAGGAGGAAAGTTAAAACGTCAGGGATGTTTGGGTAGCCATACACTACGTGGATTGAGTTACTTATTCTGATGGTAGACCAGACGGGATGGCCGAATGAGTTAGAGCGTCCGTCTCCCGTGCTGGTAGATCGTGGGGTCGTGGGCTCGAGTCCCGGTCGAGTCAAACCAATGACTTTAAAATTGATACTTGTTGCTTCCTAGCCAGGCGCTCGGCGTTATTAGGATAGGGCAAGGACTGGTGTGCTCAGTGTCAGGATAATGTGACTGAGTGGGATACCAGGTCATGGTGCTGGCGGCCTGGTTTCCCAGTGGGACAGCACTATAAAGTCGCCATGAGTGCGCACTGTCACAAGTCGGTACCCGTCCTGCTATGACCTTAGATGTTGCTAGGACGTAAAACAACAACAAACAAACAAATATTCTGATGGTATATATCCAGAATCGCAGGCAGAGTGAGTGAGAGTCGCTAGACAAGTTACGTCATTTGAAGACAGGGGGCGACACAATCAGCCCGTTTGCATGATATATGAACAAGTTAATAAAGATCAGTATAGTAGATGAGTTAGAATATAATAAGGTGAGAAAGCTTCCAATTAATTATACTTGTATAATGCTTATACATCACATATAATCAAGCAGCCTATCTATCTATTTGCTACATTATTGGGAGGCAATCAGTTTGTTCAGTTAACCGGTGAAAAAAAAGCATGTCTTCTAAGTAGCTTCAAAGAGCAAAACAGCATAATCCGACGGTTTTGAGTTTCTCCCATTTTTCGCAAATAAATATATTACATTGATTGTTATAACCTACCTTGCTTTAGTTTAACCTAACTTTTATTTAAAATGGCTAAATTTTGAGATATTTGAAGTGCACATAGGTAAATTTAGTTTTGGCATACTTGCCAACATTCTGACGCCATAGGCTTCAGCAGTAACATGTTCTATTAGATTGACTAAGTAGTCCCTTCTATGGGGCAACACATATTTAATAAGTGCATCATTATCTAAGTTAGATATGTATAATCAATTTGAGATAATTGTTTTGGTTTTGAAAGTGTGATGCTTCATCGGACTAGGCAGCTTTAAGTTACATGGTTTTGGGTGATTTATAGACTGACAATGATAATGATATTGCGTGCCTGTATTATCTTTCAACACCTGCACTATCCCCTTAATTTATACATGCATTGACCTCATATACATGGATAAGTAAGCACAAGGAGACAGGAGTAGGTTGATTGCATCAGGCAGCCTACATAGCCTAATGGTTAAGAAGCTCCCCTTAGAAAGACAGAAGAATGGGTCCAAGATTGCTCTAGTCAGATTATCCCATGTGTTTGCAATACCCTCATAACACTGGTACCATGACCAGAATCCTGTACACATTATGATGTCCTGTGTGTCTGACGAACGTGCTGTGCATATCTATATGTAACCACATTATATATGAGTGTAATCGCAAGGGTTAAGCACGAATTTTAGATGTAAACCTTTTTTTAACTTAAAGTGTTAGGCTAATGATGGTAAGAGACTTCAGGTACCTCATCTGGAAGGTTCCAAATGGGAAGGTAGGATTAGGTTGGTTGATTTCATCATGTGATGGATCCTAGACTGGTTTACAAAATTAATACTTGCCTACTAGTATAGGAAAGGACCGGTTAGCTCAGTATCACTATCAGGATGTTGAATGCATGAGTGGGACATTGACTAACGGTGCTGGGGGCCAGGTCTCCTAATGGGGCAGCACTATGAAGTCACCATGGGTGCACACTGTCTTAAGTCGGTACCCATCCTGATATGACCTTAGATGTCAGGATGTAAAATCAAAAACAAATAAATACAAACTTGTATGCTACGCGGAATGGCAGAAATGTGGGTCTCCCAATAAGACAGCACCATGAACTCGCCATCAATGTACACTGTCACATGACAGTGCCCAGGGTATCCCCGTAAGGCAGTACGAGGGAAAAATCACCACGATTCCGCACCGGGCCATGACAGTTCCTCCTCTCCTGATGACCTTAGATTTAGCTGGGATGTAAAACCCCAACCACCGACCAGCATGGTAGAGCTGCGAACTTAGATTATATGTTAAAGGTCATTAGCAGTTTGAAGACTGGCATTCGGGACAGTGTGGTACAGCCCTTTCGGAACAGTTGTGTTGTTTGTTGTGGTTTTACATCCTGGCATTAATTAAGGTCACAGCAGGATGGGTACCGATTTGTGACAGTGCACATTCATGGCAACTTCACAGGGATGCCTGGCTGCCAACTCCTTAACCTGATATCCCACTCAGTCGCATTATCCTCACACAGAGCTAACCAGCCCTTGCCCTATCCTAATAATGCCGAGTGCTAGGATAGGTAGTGATGAGTATCGATTGTGTGCCTCGGCGCTGAAAAATATGTATTCAGATGAATAAAAATATTTACAAACACACAAAATAATTGCTTTGACTCAGTTGAGATTCGAACTCCAGACCTTCCATACACAAAGCATGCACTCTAACCGATTCGGGCCCCGAGTTCAATTTCGGAACAGTTGTACCCACATGGGTACACAACTACAATGCCTGGCAATATATACGTAGGGCATTACCCTGTACCATTGGTTGATCGATTACTCCAGCCTATGGATCATAGGGGATCACGTGATCAACCATTGTTAGGCTACATGCCATGTTCTCCATCACGGCTGAGCCCGTGCTAAATCCAATAGCAATCGTCAAGTCCCTAAGGACCTTTCCAATAGTGCATGTCCAGTATACCTAACGTTAGTTATAGTCATTGCCATTAGAGGGCAGGTTCGTAGTGGAAAGCCCGCATATATGGTCTTTTCCATATATCATGCTTTATCAGTATTTATCAAGTGAGCTGCTACTGACATTAGTTCTTGCCACTGCAGTTAGAGGGCAGGATTGTGGTCAATATCTTCTAGATGATCTTTTCCATATAGTATGCTGCAACATGTGAGCCCGTGCTGACATTAGCTGTTGCCACTGCCATTAGATGGCAGGTTCGTAGTGGAACTGCTTTGTATGATCTTTTCCATATAACATGCTGTGTAAAGGTTGGTTGCTTTTATGGAATATTATATCCTGGCAATATCTAAGGTCATATCAGGACGGGTGTCGACTTGTGACAGTGTACATTCATGGTGACATCATAGTTCTCCCCCACTGGGAGACCAGGCTGCCAGCACCATGACCTGATATCCCACTCAGTCACATTAACCTGGCACTGAACCAATCATTCCTTGACCTATCCTAATAATGCCAAACGCCTGGCTAGTAAGCGACAAGTATACATTTGTATGTCATTGGTTTGGCTCGACCAGGGTTAAAACCCATGACTTCGAATCCCACGATCTACCAAAACGGGACACAGATGCTCAACTCATTCGGCCATCCAGTCTGCTCTGTTGTGTAAAGCTACTCGAGAGATTCAAGTGTTCCCATTTGAACAAGAACACAGTGTGGCTACAGAAAGGTCACATCCATTGCACACGGAACAGTGGGCGTGATGTAGGAGAAGTGTTATGAGCCCACGTGGCGCTGGCCTACCCGCTGCACCTCCACCCCTTTGAGACGCTGATGGAGTCTTTGAGTGGCAGCAACTCGTATTGAATGCTCAGCCGAAACCTTTTTCGTGTCACTTGCCAACAGAAATAGCTTGTGTCCTCGCTCTGCCTATATGGGTCAGTGGTTAAGTTGAACCCGCCTTGTGATATCAAATATAATGCAGTTCTAATGGCATCATTATTCAGCCAGGGTTGTATTTGAAACTATATTAGTTGCGTGTGTTGTTAGAAATAAAAACAAATGTGTTTACTGCTCCATTCATGTACTCTAAACTCATGTACTATAAATATATTTTCACATATATATATTTATATAAAAATATATATACATATATACATAGGGACATGTGTATATAGGTAGATATATGAATAGATGCATCGGTGTATTTGTACTGATGAAGATATGTGTAGCTGTGTAGATGTATTCATATGGAGATGTAGAGATGTAGCTATGTAGAGATGTAGATGTTAAGATGTAGAGATGGTAAGATGTAGATATGCTAAGATGTAGGGATGCTAAGATGTAGGGATGCTAAGGTGTAGAGATGGAGAGATACTAAGAAATCGAGATGTAGAGGTGTAGATATGAAGAGGTGTAGGGATGTAGAGATATAGAGATTTAGATTTACAGAGAGGTAAGGATGTAGATATGTAACGTTGCTAAGATATAAAGATGTAGAAATGTAAAGATAAATGTGCCTAGCTGTATATATATATATACATAGCTGTATATATCAATATACATGTGTATATAGATGGATATATGTATATACGAATAAATGATTATATCTACAAATGTAAAGGTTGCCTAGATGCATAGCTGTATAAATGAATATATATATAGATACATTGAATAGATGAACAGATGTATAGCTGTATAGAATAGATGCATAAATCTACAGGTATAGATGTATAGCTGTATAGATGAATAAATGCATACATCTACAGATGTAGAGAGGCATAGGTACATAGATGCATATATGTATATATGTATAGATACATAGATATAGGTATATATATGCAGACCTTATATATATGCTACATAACTGATGTATATGCCTTGAAGTATATGTGTATATCTGCATTTATGTATTCATACATAGACCATTGGTAACTGAAGGCCCTGTCACACTACGACGCTTCCGCCGGCGCGCCGGCAACGCGCAAAATATTTGCAACCCGTCGAGAAACGTCGAACTTTTCGGCGCTTTGGGAGAAAGTTTGACGCGGCGCAGCGTGTTAGTAGCGTGCTACAAGCGCGCGGCCAACGCGTTTCGACGCGCGCAGAACAACATGTCAACGTCCCACCAGCGGGTTCCCAGCGTGCCATCGGCGCGTTGTCGGCGCGTTGTCGGCGCGCTGTCGGCGCGCTGTCGGCGCGTTGACGGCGCGTTGACGGCGCGTTAGTACCGTGTCAACGCGTACATACCCGCCAGCAACACGTTAGGACGCGCCCGCAGCGCGTCGACACTGCGCGGCCAACGCGTCCAGGCACGCCCGCAACACGTCCAACGCGCCGAGATACGCTGGAGCAACGCCAATAGCGCGCCCACTACCCGTCGATGGGACGTTACGGACGCGCCGACGGAACGGTCACATTTTGGGGGAAAAAAAGCCAACGTTAACTGGCGTTGATCAACGGTCTACCAGCGTTCTGCCGGCGCGCCGCTAACGCGTGTCGACGTGTTGCTAACGCGTCCGTAACGCGCCCTCCAACCCGTTGGCGCGCGTCGCCGCGCGTCCAAAGTTTTGTGCATGCACAAAACCTCGACGCGCCGCGACGCGCGCCGACGCGCGCCGACGTTTCCATTCACACGTTGCTATGTACCGACGCGCCGGTAACGCGCCGGTAACGCGCCGGTAACGCGCCGGCAACGCGCCGGCAACGTACCGGACGTGTACCGACGTTTTGAACAAAAACCAGACCCGTCGGCACGCGTCGAAGCGCGTTGGTGAGAAACGTCGTAGTGTGACAGGGCCTTAAGATCTGACAGAGTGGCCAGTGCCAACTAGACCCGTGGTGCACATGTCTCCATGGTAACCCTACCTGACCCGCCACGTTCCACCAGAGTGTTATTATAAGCGGCTCCCTGGCGGCAGAGAGGTGTCGGGTCAGTCCCCGGGCAGATTAACAAGGTCACTCGGGGGCCGAGGGCTGCCTGCCCGGGGAGGGTAGGTGGGGAACGGGGCGGGGGGGGGGGTGAAGGCGGGGCACGGTACAGGTGGATGGGGGGAGGGGGGGAGATGATGGGTGGCCGGGTGGGATGGAGACGACTGAAGGGTGAGGGGTGGGATTGAGGACAGGTTGGGGTCAGGTGGCTATCAGTGCACGAGACGCATTGGGGGTTGGGTGCAGCGGGGTGGGTGGGGGTGTGGGTGCCGCGCTGAACGGTAGAGGTCAACGGTCATTGGGGTTGAGGGGAAAGTGTGGAGGTATGTCTCCTGTCGACTATATGGTACTTCTTAGCTAGCCAGCATTTCTATTGCCCTCCACCAGCGCCGACCCACATGTGGAAGGTTTAGGACCGTTAGTAGTATATTGAGTTTGGCAATCAGTGTCGGTCGCAGCTGGTGCAATTGATATATGAAAGTCATATAGGCCCAAATAATTTCCTATATGCGCTGGTCCGGTGTGCGCAAAACATTCATAAAAGCAAAGATAATAGAAAATAATTACATGCTTATATTTACACAGCAGGTTATATAACATTATTACATATATATTAGTATATAAGTGATGTATAACGTATTATGGGAATGTAAATATACGTAAGGGAATATTAATTATTATTATTGTTATTGTTATCCTCCATAACATACAACACATTACCAGTGGCGCCATTTCGCCTACCTCACCTCACCCGGATGTTGACAGGTGTCAGTCGCACGGAGTATATATATATCACTTGCTCTACATGAAGAATTATAGGGACAGCAAAGCTTAATGCATCAGCAATGTAATATCTGCTACTGTCATGCAGGAAATCAAACATCTTATCAGTAGCTACTGTGTGGTAAGATAACACCAACACTACAACTGGCCAGCATTGAAAACAAGCCTGATATGGACAGTATAAACCCAGCCTCAATAAAAAAATCTAAAAATAACGGACAGTTTATGATGGGTAGAAATCCGAAAATTACAGCAAAGCGGAATCTTTATGACAGCTGACGGAAAAATGAAGCCTCTCCTTTTTCTGAATGGAGACTGCTGCGGCATTAAGTGCATTAAGTGCTTGATTGAGCCGAGTCACGGCACAGCGAATGGAAGCAAGGGGTGCGTGTCGACGCAAGAGTTGCTCACTCAGGCGTGACGAGGCTGCAATTGACGGCGGAAGGAGAGGAAGAGAGGGAGAGAGGGAGGGAAGGAGGCGGATGGGGAGATGGAGACTGAGGTAGACGGAGGGAGGTGGAGAGAGAGGGGGTAAGGGGTGGAGGAGGTAATACTAATAGTGGAGAGGTGGAGGAGTGGGAGCAAGGGGAGACGGGAAGGAGGTATTAGTGGAGAGGGGGAGGAGTGGTAACGAGGCGAGAGTTGTGGATGAGGTAACAGTGGCGAGGTGGAGGAGTGGGAGCGAGGGGTGGTCAGAGAGAAAAGGAAGAGAGGGGAGGTGCTGCGGAGGGGAGCAGGAAAGGAAGGGGGAGAGAAAGGGAGGGGTTGAGAGGAATATGGAGGAGAATAGAGGGGTGGTTGAGGGAGTAGAATGACGAGAGATAGGGTGGAGGATATTGAAGGAGAGAAGAGGGAGAGCGTAGAATAGGGAAGAGGAGAGAGGGAGATCAAAATGGAATAGTGGAGGGTGGGAGGGAAGGGGAGAGAGGGAGATGGAGAAATGACCAGATGGAGAGAGGGGTGGAGAGAGGTAGGTAGAGAGATACGGACAGTAGAGACAGAGCAAATGGGGGGGGGGGGGAGAGAGATAGGGACAGCATGGACACTGAGCGGAGAGATGGAGAGAGAGAGGACGGAAGTGAGGGAGAGAGGGGAGGGAGAGAGGGAGAGATGGAGAGAGAGAGGACGGAAGTAAGGGAGGGAGAGAGGGAGGTAAAAAGGGAGAGCGAAAGGAAGGAAGAGACGGAGAGAGAAAGGGAGGGAGAAAGGGAGGGGCAGAGGGAATGTAGAGAGGGAGGGAGATAGGAACGGATAAGGGAGGGGGAGAGAGGGAGAGATACATGTATAGAAGGAAAGAGAGAGCGAGGGAGATAAGGAGGCTAGGGGACATGAAGCGGGAGCGGAAACCCGTGCTACAGGAAGCAGGACTACGTAGAGGCGGAGCGAGGCAACAACAGGCTGAGCAGGACGAGGCGGGAAGGGGACGGTTAAATTTGCTCCCAGTTTCAAATTGACCTGATATTCCCACAATTATGTCAAGTAATGTAGGGCTGCTAATGCAATTATCACAGCAGTTCCGACCGCTGAAGTTGCTGTCACTGTCGCCATAGCTCCTTCTTGCATCGTAATTATAAATACCCTATGTGAATCTGATCAACATTCCCTCCATCTCCCCCTCACCCCCCACCCTCACCCCACCCCCACACGCACACATGCATAGACTTCTCCCACGCCAACATGATTATCTACTCCCAGCCTCCACCAGCCCATCATTGCGGCACCGTAGTCTCCAACAGTCTCACCCTTGTCAAGAGTTAGAGGCAGCTTTCAAGATAACACTTGTCATGATGGAATTCATGATGGAAGTCTTGCCGTTGGGTTCCTGGGGCTTGAGCCCAGCTGTATATATGGCCCCATAGAAGGGATTAACTGAAGCTGAGATGTTTGACTGGTCTATGGTCTGGAGTAGGTATTGCTAAGTGAGAGATATAGAGTAGACAGGAAGGTGCAAATAAAACTTCCTGTGGGGATATGTATAGTTTGAAAGTGAGCAGAATGGCCGTTGGTTCCCGGTGAGATATTGTGAGGAACTGCATACTATGTTCCATTTAAGTAGCATAAGATAACGCTGAAGTTGTTTCACATTGGAAGAACAACCACTAAGGTCAAACCTTAAGTGACCTATCACTGCTCAGCTGCGTGACAAGTAATCATCCAAGTGGACTGTCTCCCTGTGGGGCAGCACTATAATAGTCGTCATGAGTGTGCACCGTCACAAGTCGGTACCCGTCCTGATATTATCCTCCATTGATGTTACTAGGATGCAAAACCCCAGCAAAGAAACAGCGTACCTGACGAGACACGATGCTCTTCTACAGGAGCTTCATATTTAAGTGTGGCATAATGCATTTTGATTATTTACACGCACATACAGAGAGCAGAAACAAATTATTGATGAGAACACAGAGAATGTGTGTGGTTGTCATCACAATGATGGAGTCCAATCGGCCCGATCTAAAGTAGTCTGTTGAACCACAGAGAAAATGATGAATCGGCATCCCAGTGTGTAAGCGTCAAATCCCACCACGGGAATGCATCAACAGTTGCCCATCACCTCCCCACAATTGAGATTACTCATCAAGGGTTTCATTTATTTTCACTTTTGAATCCAACGGGACGCGGTGACCAAAATTGGTAGAGTGCAGGCCTCGCATGCGGGAGATTGGGAGTTTGGGAGTTTGGTTCCTGGTCGAGTCAAACCAATGACCTATAAAATTGAAACTTGTTGCTTCTTAGCCTGGCGCTCGACATTAATAGGAGAAGGCAATATCGAGTCATGGTGCCAGCAGCCTGAACTGCCAGTAGGGTAGCACTATAAAATAGCCATGAGTGCAGATGGTCACAAGTCGCGACCCATCCTGATATGACCTTAGATGTTGCCAGGACGTAAAGCTCCAGCAACCAGCCAACTTTTGAATCAGTAGTTGAACTCTACCCCATGCAAATTGATAGATGCACTGGTATAATTATCGACATCTAAATTCTGATTATATATTTAAATTATTTTTAGAGTGGGGAGGGGGAGGTTGGAGAGGCAGCAGGTTTGGGTTGAGAGGATGTGAGTAATGGAAAAATGACATGCAAAGACATTTCCGTGGGAAGCAAGGATGGTAGAAGACGGTTGGGGGCTGTCAGGGGGAGTGGATTGGGGGGGGGGGGTCACATCGTTGATGGAATAATTAAAAGCTAAATTATGCATATGCGCAAATAGTGAGGATGGACTACTCCCAGTAGGTTTGTCAAACAAGGTAAGTCGATCTGAAAATGGCGGTCTGCCAGGTCGTTCAATAAGTCGTGTCTTGGCGCATTCTAATTGATGAATCGCAGCCGATATCGAAGGAATTAGAAGTGATGTTTGAGGATAGGAGCAGATAATCAAGACGGATTATTGACGATTGACAATCAGTTATCATCGGATGAGTGATTGTTCGTGGGTTCGCGGTGGGGTGGGATGGTTGGGGTGGGATGATTGTAGTGTGGGTGGTGGTGGTCGCCGTCCTCGTTGGTGGATTGGGGTAGGTGGTAGGGGTGGTGGTGCTGGTGGTGGTTTTGTGGTATCAGTAGGAGTGGTGAGTTGGGGTGGGTGGTAGGGGTGGTGTTACGAGGGTGATGGTGGTGGGTGTTGGAGGTGGTGGGTGTTGGTGGTGGTGGGTGTTGGTGGGTGTTTGCGGTGGGTGGTATGGGTGGTCAGGGGTGGTGATTGGTGGTAGACTTGAACAGGGACGTGTGTTGGGGGGTGACTTGGAGTGGGGCAGTGGGGGTGGTGAGGGGTGGTATACGTGGTTTGGTGAGGTAGGGTGGTAGGGGTGGTTAGGAGAGGTGGTGGGTGGTATGGGTGATTAGGGGAGGTGGTGGGTGGTAAGGGTGAATAGGGATGGTTGGTGGTGGTGGGTGGTGGTGGGGGGCATGAGTTGTTAGGGGTGGTTAGGAGAGGTGGTGGGTGGTATGGGTGAATAGGTATGGTGGGTGTTGGTGGGTGGTGGGTGGCATGGGTAGTTAGGGGTGTTTGGGTGGGGTGCAGCAGTGGTCGGTGGTAAGGATGATAGTGGATTGTGGTGGAAGGGGTAGGGGGCGCGGTGTTAGCGGTAGGGGGGGAGGCTGGTATATATACATTACAGGGGTAGTGGTTGTTGGTGGTTCGGTGGAGGGAGAGCTTCAAGCAGAAGGAAGCTGTATGGAAACTGTGTGACCAACTGGAATGTCTGGTATTGCCGCTGCTGATCGGCTGTCTGGGAGAAATTTCAGCTGATTAAGATAATGGCTGCTATCCTTGAGAGGGATCCATCCCACGTTCACATTCCACAGATAATGTGGCTTTGAATCTCATTGATAACAACTCCCATTACCAACCCAACGCTGTCACCATTCTAATCAGATCAGACAGATTTACGCCTTTCAACCCTCCCGCCAAAATAAGAAAACAAGTCATAACCTCCATCCATGATTTAGCACATGACCAATCTTAGCACTGTGACAGTGGTGAACATGCAAAATAGTGCGTCTAGAGTGGGGATCAAATACACTGTATTCCGGGCCGGTGTGCTAAGCATCATACCACCTGGGTTCCCTATCCACGCTCACGTGTAAATGTGGCTCCTTGTCTGAGAGGTCAGTGCAGACTATTACATGAGCATATATATATATATATATATATACATATGGTAACAAAGAGAAAAGAGCTGTATAAGGGATCAAGTAACTTTGACCAGAATGTCATTAATTTTGAGTCATGTTACCACAAGTGGTGTTAACTCTGCCATTGGATAGCGCCACCGATATGGTTGACAATATAAAGGTACAGATGGAGACCAGCAGATGGCACCACTATATTCAAATGAGACCATGTACAAGTCTGGAATATAGCAGAGAACATAGATATATAGATGGTCTCTGAATACAGTCAAAGACCCTGAATATATATATATACATGTAATGACATTTCAACACAATATTGGTCCAGGGATTGATGCCGAGCCTAGCTGTGCATCACAGGTTAAAGCTAGTATGTATATATTATATATGGGCCAAACAAGGTCAAAACTCTGCATCAATTCCCCTACCCGATACCCCTCACCATCAAATCCCTCACTACATACATAGCCTAAATGATCCCGTCGCCCGGCTGGTACTGGGTGCGGTGTTGAGACTAGGGAGGCCGGGTGGCGGGCGGATGGGCCGTCTGTGGGTGTGGGGAGGGGGTAGAGGTCAAATGGAGGGAGTAACATGGCCATTCATTCGCCCAGCCCTTCCATCCAATCAAGTCCGACCTGAGCTGGGTTCCCGGTGTCTGCCGCGTGTTTAGGTGAAGTATGCCCCGCCGACACTTAGCCACTTAGCCAACAACATCACTTGGGGACTACCCTCCCCCCACCCTCCCACCCTCCCACCATCTCCCCACCCTGCTACTCCCGGTCATACTGTGTCGGCGCCCCCCCCCCCCCGCTACGCCCGACGAAGACCCTCCCGCCTCAAAACCCCCACACCGCCTTCCACAATCCCCACCCTGCTCCACTCCGTCCCGTGTCCGTCCCGTGTCCGTCCTGTGTCCGTCCCGTATCCGTCCCGCCCCATCCCCGCCCCATCCCCGCCCCATCCCCGCCCCATCCACGACCCAGCCCAACCCCAGCCCAGCCCAGCTCAGCCCCGGCACGGCAACCCCAGACCCGTCCCGCCGCCCCCTCCCCGGCCTTTCCCGTCCTGTCCCGCCCCCTTCCGCCCCTTTCCGCCCCTTTCAGCCCCGTTCCGCCCCGTTCCACCCGGCCCAGTCCCGTCGCATCTTCTTTATTGGGACAACCTACTCCCCGACCTCTCACCGCTCCACCTACCCCACCCCTCCTGCCCCACCTATCCCCAACCTCCTAGATTGGAGCGGCCTACCGCCTCACCCCCCACACCCCGCACCGCACCGCCCACCCCTCCCCGCCCCACCTATCCCTTGCCCAGCTAGGTCTCCTAGATTGGAGCACCTACTGCCTGACGCCGTCGCAAGCCTTCAGGGATCAAGGCATCAGGTCCTACCCGGGTGTGGATTGGGGGAGGAGGCGGGCAGGCCGGAGGCGGGAGGCTGTAGGCGGGAGGCGGGAGGCGGGAGGCGGGAGGCGGTAGGCTGGAGGCGGTAGGCATGACACGGTTGGCGGAAGGCGAGAGGTGGGAAGCGGTAGGCGGTAGGCGAGAGGCATGAGGCGGGGGGTGGGGCGGTGCGGGAGGCTTGTATGTGGGAGGCTGGAAGCGGAAAGCGGGAGGCGGTAGGCAGTAGGCGGGAGGCGGGAAACGGGAAGCGGTAGTCGATAGGCGGGAGGCGGGAGGCGGGAGGCGGTAGGCGGTAGGCGGAAGCGAGAGGCCGGAGACAGGAGACGGTAGGCGGGAGGCGGGAGGCGGTAGGCGGAAGCGAGAGGCCGGAGACAGGAGACGGTAGGCGGGAGGCGGGAGGCGGGAGGGGGGAGGCGGGGGGGGGCGGGCAGGTGGGAGGTGGGTGTGGCGGGAGAATGGAAGTGGGGATGGCAGCAGATTGTGGGTGAATTCATCGTCCACCATCCGCGCCACGGTGTGGTGCGACGACTTGAAAGGCAGCTGTGGTGGCTGTGGCGGTGGCTGCGGTGTTGGCGGTAGTGGAGGCAGCGGTGGTGGCGGTGGTCGAGATTGTGGTAGCTGTGATGGTGGTGGTGGTTGTGGTGGTGGCCACGGTGGTGGCGATGGTGGTGGAGATTGTGGTGGTGGTGGTGGTGGAGGCCGCATTATCACATGGTGGCGCACCTTAGCCACGTGATGTCGGGGATGGCAACGCCTATCCACTACTGACCGCTTGCTGTTACCGATGAAGGTCCACCCTGGGGGTG
Source organism: Branchipolynoe longqiensis (assembly GCA_030323885.1). Lineage (NCBI taxonomy): Eukaryota > Metazoa > Annelida > Polychaeta > Phyllodocida > Polynoidae > Branchipolynoe > Branchipolynoe longqiensis. The sequence goes on from CM059188.1 coordinate 73,081,392, forward strand.
GGGCGTGGTGGTGGAGGTCTGTGTGGGGGTGAGGTGGGCCGGGATGGGGGAGTGTTGAAGCCCTTGTAACGGTCAGGTCAGTTGTATGTTCGGGAATGAGTAGCTTTCTAACGTGGTTCAATAGCTGAGCGTTTCTAACTCCCACCTCCACCCCCTAACGGTGACAAAGGTTGGTTGTTGAGAGTATTATGTGCTGGCAACATCTGACGTCATATAAGGACAGTTCACGACTTGTGACAGTGCATACTCATGGTGACTTTATAGTGCTGACCCACTGGGAAATCAGCTGGCCGCACTATGACTCCATATTCCACTGACACTAAGCTAAACCATTCCTTGCCCCATCCTATTAATGCCTAGCGATAGACTAGGAAGCAAAAAGTATCAATTTTATAAGTTATTGGATAGACTCGACCGGGAACTGAACTCACAATCTCCAGCGTGTGATGCCCGTGCTTTACGGATTCCACCTCCGCGCCCAGTAACAAATAGTCAGGTAGAAAATACATGTTGAGATCATGTTAGCAGATTTTTATGTTCCTGCCCTCCTTGCCTCAGAGACAGACCATGACCGGTGTATGGTCCCAGAGGAATCCATATTTGAACCAAGAACCTCAGTAATCATGTATTGGTGTGTGCTTTTAGATTTTAGTTCCAAGGCTCGAGTACAAATAACCTCATCACACACACATATATATATATTGTGCCGATATAAAATGGCAATTGTTGTTCCAGACTGAATGGAATCAGAGCATATTAAATATTTACTTTGCTCCATGTATATCTATAGTTGACCGGATAGCTTTGGGGTTGCGAGTGATGTATGGATTGATACAAATGTATATATATACTACATTTGTTTATTGCACTGTGCGCAATTTACTGATTTGCACGATACCAAATGCACCGCAAATCAAATAACCAATGACAGTGGAATGCATTACGGCATGTGATGCACTGCTGTATACTAGACTATATACTCTTGGTGGTTGGCTTCTCTATGTGCTCTCTAGCAGGCGCGGTGGCCTAATTGGTAGAGCGCAAGCCTCGCGTCCGGTAGGTCAGGAGTTCCGTTCAGGGTCGAGTCAAACCAATGACTTTAAAAGTTATACATGTCGCTTCCTAATTCAGCACACAGCATTATTAGGATGGGGCTTAGCTCAGCGTCAGGATAATGTAACTGAGTGGGATATCGGGTCATGGTACCAACAGCCTGATTTTCCAATGGGGCAGCACTATAAAGTTACCATGAGTACGCGCTGTGACAAGTTGGTACCCGTCCTGATATGACCTCAGATGTTGATAGGACCTAAAACAACAACAACCAACCAATCTCTGTGTGCGTTATTCATTTATATGTGGTATAGTCCAATCCGTGGCACGGCCATCCTTTTATAGAAGATGGCCAGTACAATAACTGGCAGAGAATGATCCATGACGTATTTCTGGCTCAGAGTGTGAGGACATATTACAGTACAAATTGTGTTTTAGATTTTCTCGGATGCAGAGTCCGAAACGGTAAAACCGATGGCTGGCTTCCCGTGGGGGAAGATCAGGGGAATGAATGCCAGGCCGAGTCAAACCGATGACTTACAAAAATGTATACTTGTCACTATCAAGCCTGGTGTTTGGGAGAAATAGGATTGTGAAAGGACTGGTTTATTCAGTGTCAGGATAATGTGGCTGAGTACAATATCAGGTCATTATGCCAGCAGCTTGGTCTCCCAATGGGGCAGCACTATTAAGTGGCCATGACTATGTATTGTCCAAAAGTTGTTAGCTACTCACCATACTTATACTTACTTATAGTTATACTTATATTTTCTGTTCTGTTATATATTTAGGCATACTAGCCTGTTACAGATTCGGCCTGTCTATATTATGATGCTCTTCTGTTTATATATTTAGGCATAATAGCATGGTACCAGATTCTGCCTGTCTATATTATGACATATCATATGACCCTACCTGTGACTAGGATGTAAAACTCAAAACAAACAGCTTCAGGTTTTGCTTGTACGTTTGTGTTCCGCAGTCTGGCTGTAGTAAGAACTTGTGTTCCTAGTGATGTTTGTTTTTGTTTTTGACATTGACATACTTTTTTTTTTCTTGAAGATTTATACTGCCTATCATGAATAAGCTTGAATAGACTTGTTTTCACCATTAGACAGCTTGTCGATAGAAAGCCTACACGTTTACCGACCCAAGGGATTTTTATCCTCCCACACCACATAGACATGGTATGACTATGAGAGCAACTGCCCTTTGATGACACTGTAAGTAATGCTGCGTTCATATGAACTGGTGAATAATGTGTTGCCCACTTCACAACCGGTGAATTGTGTTCAAGTGACTTCACAATTGGTGAATACCACCTGTGAATTGGAGATTTTTTAAGCGGCTCGGCACTCACCACTTGTGAAGAAATGGCGGCGAATACAGAAAAGTTGCATGTTCCATAATAAAGTGACAAAAATATCTTTGTAATGAAACCATTGTCTATGATATGTCATCTTAAAACAAATCATATATTATGGTGGTGGATACTATCTACCAGAAATGTGCAGTTTATGTGTTATTTACACATTATTGTAGTTTGCCTCTATTATCGCCCAGCATGAAACGTGTTTACCGCGAATTGCCAAATGAACGCTCTCAGTTTACATGGTTGTGTTCACAGGCAGTAAGTGGGAAGTTCACCATATTCACGAGGACCGTATGAACGCAGCATTATACACATTGGTGGAAATCCAAATTGGCAGAGGTGGAGGCACAGGGAATCGAACCACCAAACTTCAGATTAGGAGTCTGACCTAGAAAAGAGTCAGACACTCTAACCACTCCGCCAGAGAGAACACCACATGTAGTTTCCAAATCCACATACAGTAGTACTGTCTTCAGCGACCCCTCTAATGTGGACACCTCTGTCCTGCGTGGATGACCTTTCCTAAACTACATCATGTAGCAAAAAATACACCCTTCTGAAGCCACACTCCATCTATCAGAATAACCAAACCATTCTCCAACCACTACAGCTCAAAATGCCATCTCCAACAATATGACAATTAGACAATTCACACTGCGTGTAAACAAACCTGTGAAGGGAAACAATGCACCTAACCACTCCATGACTTAATAATCTTAGCAATGCACATGCATGTATACTACAACATATAATTACTATCTTATATCTGAATTATTATCAAATTATACCATATGCAATGATTAATGTTGTTATTTCGGCTGACTATGCAACTTTAAATTAGATCTGAAGCTATGGGACTATACAACTTTAAATTAGATATGAAGATATGGGACTATACAACTTTAAATTAGATCTGAAGCTATCGGACTATACAACTTTAAATTAGATCTGAAGCTATCGGACTATACAACTTTAAATTAGATCTGCAGCTATGGGACTATAGAACTTTAAATTAGATATGCAGCTATGGCACTGGGCAACTATAAATTAGATCTGAAGCTATGAGACTATGCAACTTTAAACGAGATCTGAAGCGAATGGAGTATACAACTTTAAATTAGATCTGAAGCTATGTGACTATACAACTTTAAATTAGATCTGATGCTAAGGGACTTACAACTTTAAATTAGATCTGAAGCTATGGGACTATACAACTTTAAATTAGATCTGAAGCTATGGGACTATACAACTTTAAATAAGATCTGAAGCTATGGGACTATGCAACTTTAAACGAGATCTGAAGCGAATGGACTATACAACTTTAAATTAGATGTGAAGTTATGGGACTATACAACTTTAAATTAGATCTGAAGCTATGGGACTATACAACTTTAAATTAGATTTGAAGCTATGGGACTATACAACTTTAAATTAGATCTGATGCTAAGGGACTTACAACTTTAAATTAGATCTGAAGCTATGGGACTATACAACTTTAAATTAGATCTGAAGCTATGGGACTATACAACTTTAAATTAGATTTGAAGCTATGGGACTATACAACTTTAAATTAGATCTGAAGCTATGGGACTATGCAACTTTAAATTAGATCTGAAGCTATGGGACTATATACCTTTAAATTAGATCTGCAGCTATGACTTTAGGTAAACGGTTCTCTGAATTACATTGTTCTGATCTGGTTGTTCACTCATGCCGACTTTATAGCGCTGCCCCATTGGGAAATCAGGCCGCTGGCACCATGACCCGATATCCCACTCAGTTACATTATCATGATACCCAGCCAACCAATCATACCCTATCCTAATAATGCCATGCGCCTAGCTAGGAAGCGACAAGTACCAATTTAGTACGTTATTTGTGTGATTTGACCGGGAATTGAACTCCCATCCTGTTGCTGGGATGTAAAACCCCAACAAACAAACATAAGGTTAGTAGTGGAATTGGGACAATGTGGATAATGGTTGCAGTGTGGGATGATAAGACGTATCTGAGTGAGTGTTGACTGAGAAGGTCATATTTATAGTGTTCTGAGGAGTTTCCAGGTGGATTTGATTACTCATGGCCAACGATTTCTAATAAATAATAAATAACTCAATTGCAATTACCTTTTCTTAATTTCCCTTCATCAGCTTAGGTATTAAAGCCTCATATTGCAACGAAGCTGACATACCGATAGGGGGTCCTTATAATATTTCCTTTATAATTATTTAAGCCTTAATGTTCCGTTGTCATCAATTACTGTGAAATTTGACTAAAACAATTACTGGGTCCTATGAGTCCCTCCCTCCCCCCATGTATGGTACTCAAATGCGTCCAATCAGAAGCGTCGGTTTACAGATGATCAGCGATCCTACCGGCACATTAATTAACTGTTTATACGGTAATAACAGGTGCCGGTGTGTTTGAGTGAAATCATAGTTGTTGCAATGCCTGCAATTACAGTGGGTGATAATGCCAGACGGATGCTATGCGATATCTTGAGTAAAAAGCCGGTGATCAGAAAAAAGAGGAGTGGGTTGGGTTCTTGGAGTTGTATGTCCTGGCACCATCTAAGGTAATACCATGCAAGGTAGCGACTTGTAACAGAGCGCACTTTTGGCCAGTTTATAGTGTAGCCCCGCTGGGAGACCAGGCCGCGTTCCAATCAGATCCCATGGGTTCTAAACTGATATGAGTCTAGTAATAATTGTTACATTAGGCAGATGCCGTTGGTGTTGTAAATAATAAGAGGCTTCTGTGCCCCTTTTAAAATGAACAAGTAAGTGTGGGAGAAGGAAATGGAATCCAACATATACTCAATCCCCAGGTTAATTACCAATTACCTGTAATTCCATATTAAAACAAATCATTGCATCCTATAATGCGCCGTAGATTTATTGCAAAAGAACTATCCCCCAGAAAGGGGACCAACAAATATATAGCAAACTAATGGTTAACGACCAACTCTGTTAGCGTTACTATTGCTTCTCATTCTGGTGTAGAATCCTGAAGTGCCTGCTATTAATTTCTGTTGAGCAAACACATTTAACTTTTGTTTCCCAGTTTCAGCTTGGCAATAAATAAGGATACATACAGGAGCCAGTTTATATTTAATCATTGGGAAGTCACAATATTGCTTTAATGAGTGGCAGCGTGGTTTATATTGCTGGGGCATTACATCCTGGCAACACATAAGGTCATATCAGGGCAGGTAATGACTTGTGACAGTGCACACTCATGGCAACTGCAATTTTATAGTGCTGCCCTAATGAGAAACTAGGCCGCTGGCACCATAAGCAGAATTCCCACTCAGTCACATTATCCTGATACTGAGCTAACCAACCCGTGCCCTATCCTAGTGATTGAACGACACGAGACCAATTCATGTATATAGTGGAAGTTCTTTGTATTTGTTTCGCTACAGTAGTGAGTCATAATGTTCGTGCCAATTTTGTAAGTAATAGTTTGATTTGACCGGGTTTATAAATCCCAACATACCGCATGGGACTCCTGCGCTCTTACCCACGCTCAGCCACCCACCACTTCCGGTCCATTTGCCATGGGGAGGTCAGAGCAACGCGCTATACTAGCGAAAAGGCACCCGCTGTAAAGAACAAGAACAGTCGACACCGCGAGTAGCAAGTGACAACTGGGCCGCGTTCAGGGTCCGTCTCGGAGACGCCTCGGCGACATCTCGGCGATGCTTGTTGGCTTATTTGCGTTCAGGGTGCATCTTGGCGACGTCTCGGCGATGCCTCCCTTTTCGATCAGGAGACAAGAAGTGCCTCGAAAATGGCCGCCGTGTCCAGTGGTTTCATCCAATCATAGTGCAGCTTTTCCATTGCAAATGGCCGCCGCCTATGGGGGTGGCCATTTTCGAGACAACAAACTGCCTTTGCCGTTCAGACCAGCCTGATGTCAGGCCCGTCGCTGAGGCGCCTCCGAGACGAAGCCTGAACGTGGCCCTGGTTCATTATCAGCCTTTGGCCACCACCTTGATTACATGACATCATTAGGATCAGTTGATATCGGACCCGAACCACACGCGAGACTATACTGACCTATATATATTACACGAGCCTCTCTCCGAAGCTGCCATTCGTGAAAGCACCCACCACTTGGCCGGGCTCTGTCAGTGATCAGGCCGGTGGTGAGGTGTCACTCGTACATCCGGGCACTCTACCATCTGACAACGCTTCATGCCTGGGTGGGTTTAATAGTAATACGCGACTGCTTCTCAACGCTCCTCCTACATGGCTGCCTTTCAAGTGCACAGTGGCCCGAATAGGGTAGTTGTAGCCACTCCTCCCCCTTCTCATCACATGTATGTATATATCTATATACATATATGCTATGTAATTTAGTACATGTATATATATATAAATACTACTCACAAATGTTTTGCAGTGTCCCTATCCATATATGGTATAGCCATACCTACACTTCCACTCACACACCCACACATTTACAGATACCGACATACACTGACACATAGTCCATATATATGTATACTTCTACTTACATGTCCATTCACAGAACCACACACATACTGACATATCAAACAGTCCATATATGGTATACTCATACCTGGGTTATTCTCCAAAACTGGGCACCACATATTTGGTCTCCACGTTAATATGCTGATAATTAAGTCTTTGTTTTATTGATAGCAAATCAAATAATTATTGAAGCCTCTGCATATTAGGTATGTTAGCAGTTCCACATGTATTGAATTTATCCCACAAAAGATATCAAAATTATAATTGTATGATTTTACGCTAGAGTGAAAATGTGAAAATTTACGCATTGACACCATACATGTAGCCGAACTTTTTTTCAACTTATTTTTCAACTTTTTTCTTGTAAGTCATAACCTTGTCTGCTTAACAATAATCAATAACATCTTGTTTGACTACGTTCTATATGTTAAAATGAGGTTCTGGATGTGTCTTTGATTTTATGTTACACAAGTGATATTAATTTATTGCTCAATCTGTATCAGATCTAATTCAAAAAGTGAAACTCATTTTCTTCAACTCTGACATATGCACAACATGCAAACCTTCATAGGACATTGGATTAGGCTATTATTTGGAAGGATCTTTGCTATTATTTGGAAGGTTTTCAATTTTGGTTTCCATGTCACACTTTTGTGCCCAGTTTTAGAGAATGACCCACCTACACATCCACTCACACACAGAGTCGAACTCACACTTACAAACGGTCCATACATGGTGTACTCACACTTATACTCAACTCACATATATGCGCTTCCAATTACACATCCACTCACACACTCCCGCACACACTGACACACACACTCACACACTCATATACTCACACAGCCCTACTCACACTGACACGCGGTACATATATGGTATCCTCATACAGAAACACTCGCACATTTAAACGCATCCACAGAATCCCACTCACACTAACAAACAGTCCATATATGCTATACCCCTACCTACACTTCCACTCACATATTCACAAAGCCCCATTCACACTGCCATACAATCCATATATGGTATACTCCTACCTAAACTCACACATACACTGCTACCTAACCATTCCACTCACACACACTCACACACTCACATACTCACACATCCCCACTCACACTGACAAACGGTGCATATATGGTATCCTTATACCGAAACACTCGCACACTTAAACGTATCCACAGAATCCCACTCACACTAACAAACAGTCCATATATGCTATATCCCTACCTACACTTCCACTCACATATTCACAAAGCCCCATTCACACTGCCATACAACCCATATATGGTACACTCCTACCTAAACTCCACATACACTGCTACCTAACCATTCCACTCACACACACTCACACCTCACATACTCACACATCCCTACTCACACTGACAAACGGTGCATATATGGTATCCTTATACCGAAACACTCGCACACGTATCCACAGAATCCCACTCACACTAACAAACAGTCCATATATGCTATACCCCTACCTACACTTCCACATACACTGCTACCTAACCATTCCACTCACATACACGCAGGCATCCACGGAACCCCAGTGACACTGACAAACAGGCCATGTATGGTACACTCCTACCTACACTTCCACATACACTGCTACCTAACCATTCCACTCACATACACGCACGCATTAACAGAACCCCAGTGACACTGACAAACAGGCCATGTATGGTACACTCCTACCTACACTTCCACATACACTGCTACCTAACCATTCCACTCACATACATGCACGCATTAACAAAACCCCAGTGACACTGACAAACAGGCCATGTGTGGTACACTCCTACCTACACTTCCACATACACTGCTACCTAACCATTCCACTCACATACACGCACGCATTAACAGAACCCCAGTGACACTGACAAACAGGCCATGTATGGTACACTCCTACCTACACTTCCACATACACTGCTATCTAACCATTCCACTCACATACATGCACGCATTCACAGAACCCCAGTGACACTGACAAACAGGCCATGTATGGTACACTCCTACCTACACTTCCACATACACTGATATCTAACCATTCCACTCACATACATGCAGGCATCCACGGAACCCAGGTGACACTGACAAACAGGCCATGTATGGTACACTCCTACCTACACTTCCACATACACTGCTATCTAACCATTCCACTCACATACATGCAGGCATTCACGGATCCCCAGTGACACTGACAAACAGGCCATGTATGGTACACTCCTACCTACACTTCCACATACACCGCTACCTAACCATTCCACTCACATACATGCAGGCATCCACGGAACCCCGGTGACACTGACAAACAGGCCATGTATGGTACACTCCTACCTACACTTCCACATACACTGCTATCTAACCATTCCACTCACATACATGCAGGCATCCACGGAACCCCGGTGACACTGACAAACAGGCCATGTATGGTACACTCCTACCTACACTTCCACATACACTGCTATCTAACCATTCCACTCACATACATGCAGGCATTCACGGATCCCCGGGGACACTGACAAACAGGCCATGTATGGTACACTCCTACCTACACTTCCACATACACTGCTACCTAACCAATCTCCTCACTCACACTTACACACTCACAGAACCCCGACACACACTGACTACTGTGGAAGTGCCCATCTCGTCCCTTCATATCTCCATCCATATCGCATGACACTTACATATGGCCACCCTTGATGTGCCTACTTCAGGGACCGCCAGCATCTTCCCCGCAGATATCTCTATTAGCTCTAGGATGTCATAGGGCTTACATCTATGGCGCATTATGAACAGTGGGAAAGCGAGACATGAATTGCTTACAAAGATCATTATTTCCGGTTCATTTAAGCCATGGTTCATAACCTTTGACATATATATATATTTATATATATATATAGATATGTGTGATGTATAACGAATTATTGTTATACTTCATAAGACCCAACACTGTACCGGTGGCGCCACCTGCGGCCTCCTCGCCTCAACCAGATGTAAGCCAGTGTCAGTCGCACCGGAGGATAAATATGATATTTATATATATTCCACCTGAACAGCCGGTGCGTCAGGTTTGTATGTGTGTGCAGTGATGTTTGGTTGGTTGTTGGAGTTTTGCATCCTAGCAACATATAAGGCCATATCTGGACGGGAATCGACTTGCAACAGTGTTCACTCATGCCGACTTTATAGCGCTGCCCCATTGGGAAATCAGGCCGCTGGCACCATGACCCGATATCCCACTCAGTTACATTATCATGGTACCCAGCCAACCAATCATACCCTATCCTAATAATGCCATGCGCCTAGCTAGGAAGCGACAAGTACCAATTTAGTACGTTATTTGTGTGATTTGACCGGGAATTGAACTCCCATCATGTTGCTGGGATGTAAAACCCCAACAAACAAACATAAGGTTAGTAGTGGAATTGGGACAATGTGGATAATGGTTGCAGTGTGGGATGATAAGACGTATCCGAGTGAGTGTTGACTGAGAAGGTCATATTTATAGTGAGCTCCGATATAGCTTGAAGAGAAATAGGGGGGGGGGGAATTGTAGCAGACTCGGGTTTACAGGCACGGGAGATGGTACCTACAGGTGAGGTTCCTCGCTGACGAGCTGCTGACGGCTGGATTGATAAGCTTGAGCTACACGAGGTTCAGTGAGATTGGCGAAGGGAGGCAAGGTAGACAAGGGCGTAAGTAGCGAAGGATGGAGAATGAGCGTTTTGGTGGGGCAGTGCGCAGATGGATATGGGTGCACTGTGAGATGGATTGGTGAGCAGGAGCAGAAGAAGTGGGGCTGGGGGGAGGGGGGGAGGGGGGGGGGGGGGGGGGTAAGAGTCATGTATCCGGAATGAGAGAAGGTGTTGGGGTGTTAACATACCAAGAATAGACTAAAGGGATTCAACACGGTGAAGAACTAAGGTTGGTTGGTTGATGGAGGTTTACGTCCTGTCAACATATAAGGTCATATCAAGGGCCGTATGCACCAATCGGTGATAGGCTTAGCCGGAGTTAAGGTGCTAGCCCCGGTTAGCTACCTCAGGGTAGCGGCCATGAGGTAGAGTCGTGGATCCGGTGTGGCAGTAAATCGCAAACCCCTGGAAATTGCACACCCCGGGGTTTGCGATTTACTAGGAAATCACAAACCCCCCTGGAAATTGCAACCCCCCCTGTGTTTTGGGACCGATTCGGGCCAAATCTATTCAATGCGACCATATTTAACAGAATTATATACTCAAATCATGAAATTTCATTAAATTAACCCTAAATTCGAAGCGTTATTAAGGCTACCGCCGCATTGGCGGCGATATTAATCGGCGAACTATTATTATTGGGGGGTTCGTGACCTGGCGGTCACTGGCTGCAGGACTGCAGCATTACTAAATGGCGCCGTTTAAAACGGCCCGTAATCGGCGAACGTAATGTAAACAAATCGCCGCCGCATCGACGTCGCGTTCCATACTGGCGGCGGCGGCGATTTGTTTACTTTACGTTCGTCGATTCAAAAATATAACTAGTAATATCGCCGCCAATGCAGCGGTAGCCTTAATAACGCTTCGAATTTAGGGTTAAATTGGTAACCAAATAAGTGAAATTTGACCAATTTAACCCTAAATTCGACGGACGTAAACTAAACAAATCGCCGCCGCCGCCGAATGGGGGGTTTGCGATCTCCAGGGGGGATATGCGATTTCCTAGGAAATCGCAAACCCCCCATGCCCATATATGGCATGGGGGTTTGCGATTTCCTAGGAAATCACAAGTGGGGGTTTGCGATTTACAGGGTTTGCGATTTCCTGCTACACCGGAATGAGAGAAGGTGTTGGGGTGTTAACATACCAAGAATAGGCTAAAGGGATTCAACACGGTGAAGAACTAAGGTTGGTTGGTTGATGGAGGTTTACATCCTGTCAACATATAAGGTCATATCAAGGGTCGTATGCATCAATCGGTGATAGGCTTAGCCAGAGTTAAGGCGCTAGCCCCGGTTAGCTACCTCAGGGTAGCGGCGGGTTGGAGAAATGTGTGAATCAGTATGCGCCAATGTACTAGCCGGGGTGGATAGCTAACCGTGAGTTTATTTATAGATTTAGGAATTCCCTCCAGGCGACGATATGAATTGGCGGCGTTAATATTGGTTTGAATTTAGGGTTAATTTGATTAAATTTCACTTATGGCGTATGTAATTCTGTTAAATATGACAGTATTTAATAGATTTGGGTCTAATATATTCCCGCCGATACGGCGGTGACGGCGGCGGTCATGTTTATTTGATGTTGGACAGTATGGATATCGACGTCACTACGGCGGTGGCGATTTGTTTACTTTACATTCATCGATTCGACAATATGAATAATGCTGCCAATGTGTAGGCAGCGTTAATATCTGTTCGAATTTAGGTTTAAATTGATCAAATTTCACTTATGGCATACGTAATTCTGTTAAATATGACAGGATTGAATAGATTGAGAGCCACACACGCACACTAACCGCACCGGATAGCCCGTAACCCCAACTCAGAAAGTGGTTTAGCTTAGCCTAGGCTAAAGTCTGTGGTTAGCACTGGCACTGATTGGTGCATACCAATTTCTTACATTTAGCCGTGTGGAGCTAGCCAAGCCGCGGTTAAGGCCCTAACACCGATTGATGCATATGGCCCCAGTGTGTCTACCGACTTGTGACAGTGTACACTCATGGCCCGCACTCGAGCCCCGCGCTCTACCGATTCACCCACCGCGCCACGAGCGAAGAACTAAGGTGAATGTAGACAATATTAAATAATCTGAGGGCCGAATGAGTCGAGCTTCCGTCTCCCGGTTTGGTAGGTCGTCAGATTCGAATCTGCAGGTTTTAAACATGGTGAACTGAAAACGATGACTTAAACAATTATACTTCTCGCTACCTAGTCTGGAGTCAACATTACTAGGATAGTACAAGGAGCAGTGGAATGAGGAAGACCAATTGTCCAATGAGTAAGGACAATCTTCGACAATTGTCCCTTGTTGATCTAGATAAACGTACTGAGTGCCAGCTAATTCTGGCCACTTGTGATAATTTTGCGTCGATATTGGTCAGAATGAGCAGAGCGCAGTAAATACACCGGCGAGGATTCCCCTTTCCCCCAACCACCCCGCCGCCCCGCGCTGCCCCACGCCGCCCCGCGCCGTGCCGCTCCGCCCCGCGCCCAGGCCCACTCTATTACCCCCCACGCATCCCCCCTCACCCCCCCCCCACACGCCCCTCCCTGAATCGGCGCCCCCGAGCGCCCTTGTATTCCCCACCCCGATACCACTGACGCAAACGATGGCTCGGCATGCAAGCCCCTCCCTACCCCCGCCCCCACCCCCACCCGGCCCACCTCCACCCACCCCCACCCCCCTGGAGGAGCGGGCACTTAGCCGGGTTCTCGTCGCAGTTAACCGTCGGGATAAGACTCTTATCTCGGATCGCCGCGTGTCGCCGGCGATCAGAGCGCGGGAGTCCCGAAGGTCTGCTGCCTACAGCCGGCAGCCGGCAGCGGGCAGCCGACGGTCTTCGGTCCTCGGGAATGCTTAGAGCTGGCTCAAGCTGCCCCTGCAAACATCAGCACCTCCTCCACATCCTCATCCTTTCACAGATCCTCGCCTACCCACCCAGCCGCGTCGTGGATGCGCCCCCTCCTGAGTTGCCCTCTCCTTCCCTCCTCCACCCGGACACCCGCGCCCCACAAACAAAAATTCATACTCGCCTCCCTTTTTCATCCAGTACCCACACCACAGACACCTCCACCCTGGAGAAGACGTGATGGCCGAATGAGTTCAGCGTCCGTTTCCCGTTTTGTTAGATCGTGGGATTCGATGAGTGCGCACTGTCAAAAGTCGGTACCCGTCTTGATATGACCTTAGATGATGCTAGGACGTAAAACAACAACAAACACACCACACACAGTTCTCCACATGCCTTCTCTTTACAGTTTAAACCAGATCTCACTTCTAAGTTCTAAAGCCGGTTAACCACCCGCAAACAACGACGTCTCCGCCACCAGCAAGCAATGCAAACTCAGCCTGCCCCCCCCCCCCCCACTGCCCATCCCTCGCTTAAACTCAGGAACCAGTGGCGGGAAATGGGGCGTAAGGAATCGGGAGCCCCACACTTCCTGTTTTTGATAGCGGCCCGACGTGTGAGGCCCAGCATATAAAGTGCCGAGGAGCAATTTCCTACTCGCCATTTGTCTCTTCAAGTTTGCGGACACCGTCGGCCCCTGTCGGCTCCTGTCACTATATGACGACAATAACAACGCCTGGCGTCAAGGTTGAACCTTTAATACTGCTGACGGGAACTGCTCGGAGCTGCTCAGGACCTCAGACATAGAGTTGCTCAGTGCTCGCCATGTTCCCCGCCGTAGGACTTGAACTGTGGCTCCTTTCTCCTTCCCGCTCCCCCACCCCAGCCTCAGACACAGACGTAGCCCCCAGACCCATAGACCCAGGCATAACACCATAGGATGGTATAATTGTGTTCCGCAGTCTGGCTGTAGTAACAACTAACAATAATCTAGGTCGGTTCGGTGTTTTCAGTATGTGAAAAGGGGGAAATGGGGAGTTGTTGTTCGTGTGATCATGGCGAAATGGTCAGCTTTCATGTCAAGGTGTGAGGGGGATGGGGAGAGTGATGTGAGGGGTGGAGGAGGAGGAGGTGGGGGTGGAGTAGGAGGTGGAGTGGGAGGCGAGGGGTAGTGGATGAGAAGGGAGATGGGAAGGGACGGGGAGGGGGGATGGGAAGGTGGACGGGTAGTGGGAGGGGGGTCGGAGGGAAGGGGATGGGGGAGTCGGGAGTGGAGAAGGAGAGGGCAGGAGGAAGAGGGAGAGGAGGCGATGGGGGAGAAAGAGGAGGCTGAGGGTAGGGGAATGGGTGGGAGGGAAAGGAGGAGGAGGTAGTGGAAGGGGAGGGAAGGAGGAGGAGCAGAAGAGCCGGTGGTGGTTGGGGTGCCTGATGCCTGCATGGGTCTGTGCGTCTGTGTGGGTGTGCGGGTGTGAGTGTGCGCATGAGTGCGCGTGTGCATGTGTGTGGGGGAAAACCCGGCTTCTACCAACCACTGCTGAGAGCACCATTCTGGGGGCCTGAATGGTTACTGCCCGAAGGGCATCTATGGCATGTAGTCCGAGTGGGGAGTGTAAAGGAGAGTACAAATACATCAGCAGCCTGGTGCCGTGAACCAGTCTGCCCGTGGTCGCCCCTGTCCGCCCCTGTCCGCCCCTGTCCGCCAACGTCGGCCCCTGTTAGCCGTGTCCTATCGGCCAAAGTCGGACACCGTCGGGCCCTGTCGGCCACTGTCATTTGTCGCGTGGGCCGTCGGCCCTTGTCGGCTCCTGCCGGCCCCTGTCAGCCCCCGTTGGCCCCTGTCGGCCCTCGTGGGCCACTGTCGGGCCCAGTTGGCCCTCTCCAGCACCTTTCGGTCACACTCGGCACCTGTTGCCCCCGTCGGCCCCTGTCGGCCTTCGTCCTCTGTCGGGCACAGTCGGCCCCTGTTGGCCCCTGTCAGCCCCCATCGGCTCCTTTTGACCCCCTTTTTGACCCATTCCGGTCCCTGTCGGGCACAGTCGACCCCTGTCGGCCCCTCTCGACCCCCATCGGTCCTTGTCGGCCATATTCGGCCTCCGTTGCCCGCCGTAGGCCGCCGTCGGTCCCTTTCAGCCCCTGTCGGTCGAAGATGGGCGTCACGTGCGACATATCAGCTGCTGGACAGGCAACCCAGGAGTCCTGGAATACTTAGTGGGATGCATTCGCCCGCACCCCCTATGGGATGCTGGCTGCTGCACCCGATGAGCAGCCCGCTGTTGGACATTGTAACGGGTGTGTTGTACCAACAAGCCGGGCAGTAAGTGACACCAGGCATAGTATATCATATGGAAAGTTTTATTTTCAAATTTAATGTACCGCACAGTGAAACCTAGGTTTTGGAATAACTCGCTTTTCGAACAAATCGTGTCATGAATATATTATTAGAACAAAAAGTGCATTGGCTCACACATGGTTTGGTTGGTTGTTGGTGTTTTACGTCCTGGCAGCATCTAAGTTCATATCAGGACAGGTACCGACTTGTGACAGTGCACACACATGGCGACGACTTTATAGTGCTGCCCCACTGGGAGACCAGGCCGCCAGCACCATGAACTGATATCCCACTCAGTCACATTATCCAGACATGAGCCAACCAGTCCTTGCACTATCCTAATAATGCCGAGTGCCAGGCTAGGAAGCCACAACTATCACTTTTGAAATTGTTGGTTTGACTCGACCAGGATTCAAATCCCACGATCTACCAAAACGGGAGACGGACGCTCAACACATTCGGCCATCCCTTCTGGTCTATTGCGCATGGGCTAGTTCCTGTTTCCCCCACTGGCGCCACCTGCGACTGATCAACTACCGCCTCTCCTACTCTACTGTTGATCAGATTCTAAATCGGTTGTTATGTTACATCGCAGCTGAAGTGGAACTGCTCTCATCTGTAGTGTGGTCAATAAACACTTGGTAAAACGGGCTGCGATATGTAGATTTGCATAGTGACTGTTGTGTACACTGCATGTACCCAGGAGAGGCTTGGGTCGCCATTATTTCTGATGTCATGATGCGTGCCACACTGTGCCTGCTGGTGTTGCCCCGATACCCACAGGCCCTTTCAGTCTCTGAGGGTTGGTTGGTTATTGGAGTTTTACGTCCTAGCAACATTTACGATCATATCAGAAGGCGGTTGATATCTCTGAGAGCACGGGCAGAGAACTGCTAATTATCTATCCAACCCATTGTGTTGTCAGGTATGTGTATTACGTTCTGCTGGTATGTGGGTATCTTTTGTGTGTATGTGTGTCTGTTTAATCACCCACTTGCACAAGACTGTCACTACCATTCATAAGGGTGGTCGTAACCGTACACCTTCTACATTAATTAGAAAAAATATAACTAAATTGTAACTGGGACAAATTGAGGTTTCTGCGGCATTGGGATGGGTTTTACTAAAAAAAGTACTATTACCAAACTTCATAATATTACATCGGGAATGAAACATTCATGGATAAAACTGACTAAATTCAAAAAGTGCATCAGCAGAAATTCTGAATTTATAGTATAACAAAATAATTAATGAGACACAATTAATTCTAAATTTAACAACATTACACAAAACAGAGATGATGTTGATATATATTGGGGCAACATCATCACAGAAATAAGAAAATCAACTGATGAGATGTGCCCAATAAAGAAAATAAAAATACAAACAAACCAAGACCCTTGGGTAGACAAAGACCTGTTAACACTGATCGCAACCAATAGTAAACTGGGTGATAAAGCAAAGCTCACAGAAACAATAGAAGACAAACTGGCCTACCATATCGCCAGAAACAATTCTCTCAAAGCTGTGACAACAGCAAAAAAGAAATACATAATAAAGCTGGACAAATACTGGGGAAGCAATGCAAACAAATTCTGGAACAATGTAAACCTATTAGTCACAAAAGATAACAAAGAAGAGCATACAAACTTCCAAGACAAAGAAGGGCCAATGCTCACAGACAAAGATGCAGCAAACAAACTGAACACACATTTTGCCACAATAGGACAAAAGCTTCAGGGAAAATTTAAAAAAAGATGGGAAAACAGATCAGGAACTGTGCAGAACAAAATCCCCACCTGTAAAACAGATATAATAGAATAAAAGAATTAAAAAATGACATAGACACGAATACGCCAAGTGGAATAGATGAAATACCAACCAAATACTGAAAGAGGCACTCCAAGCCATCCCGCCCACTATAGTAGACCTATTCAACATCTCCTTTGAGTAGGGGCGTTTTATCTCAGCCTGGAAAATGGCAACCATCACCCCCATTCACAAACGTGGAGACAAACAAAATATGGGAAACTACAGGCCAATATCAATTCTTCAAACCCCAGGGAAGCGCATTGAAAAAGTGTTACATAGACACATAAATGAACACCTGGAAAAATAATGATATACTAAACGAAAGACAAGGGGTTTCAGGAAACTGCACTCCACATCAAAAACAATAGCTAACCTAACAAATGACATACTGGCATCAATGAACCTAAAACAATTAGTTGGAGTGTAAATATGTAGGTCAGTGGGTACTTAGGTAGGGCATCTTCATAGATTTTGATGGGCCGTAATCGATTAACACGACCCGGGCCGCTCGGGTCACCCGACCCCAGTAAGCCACCTCTTGGCTGGGGTTTGTAGGAGCGATGACGTCATATCTGTGCTGGTACCTGTAGGATAACAGCTACAATTAAAAGTCCTACGTGTTGGTTTAATGCTTTTTTTTTAATAACCCAGATTGTCAGCATCTACAATGATAACATACTTTAA
Organism: Branchipolynoe longqiensis; assembly: GCA_030323885.1. Classification (NCBI taxonomy): domain Eukaryota; kingdom Metazoa; phylum Annelida; class Polychaeta; order Phyllodocida; family Polynoidae; genus Branchipolynoe; species Branchipolynoe longqiensis. The sequence goes on from CM059188.1 coordinate 73,099,702, forward strand.
ATCCTATTTTGCTGTACTTATATCAATTAGTGAAAAAAATTATTAAGTTTTAGATTAAGCCACCATTTTCTCCAGCACGAGCGTATTCGTTTATTCAACCCGAGTCTATAGGATGTGCGCATGCGCCAAAAAGTGGCTCGGGTGACCCGAGTTGATTAATCGATTACGCCCATGGAGGTTAGTGTGTTAGTGGGTTAGCCATAATAAGTTCAGTATTATGGGCTAAGATGGTGGGTCGCGCACAAATTGTGCTGTTATTATAGGTACGGTGTATGTGACAGGGGTGGGTGGAACAATGGAGCCCTTCCCCCAAACTCCCACACTCATCATTCAGTCGCCAACCACCGGCCAGACCAAAACTCACTCTGGTAGCCGTGAGGGTTGGGTGTGGGTGTGGTTAGGGGTTTCGGGGTGGGTGCGGGTGGGGGTGGGTAGCGCGGCCTGCCTTTAACTCTAGCCACTCATTGGGCTAAGTCTCTGTTAACTGGTCGGGTTCGGCGTGGGCAGAGTGCAGTCAAGGGGGCAGGTGTCTTCAATAGTGTGTGTGTGTCTGTGTGTCTGTGTGTGGGGGTGGGCAGTGAGAGATGCATCAGCAGTGGGTTTGCCTCTCCCCCCTCCCCCCCCCACACACTCACCGCCACCTGCACCCGCACTCTCATCACACACCTCCCCCCCCCAAACACACACACCGCCCGCCACCTGCATCCGCACCCCCTTAGCACCCCCAGAACTCCCATACTAACCCCCTTGACATGGAGAATTGAAGGTCAAAGAGCACAGTGCTCTGGGCTGAACCGACGCACTTGGGTTGTGGGCGTTGTTTCCCTGAATGCGTGATAAGTCACAATACATGTGCTTGGAGAGTGACGCGGCTACTCTTAAGGGTTGCCACTGTCTTCTTTCTTTCCGTTTCCGGTGCTTCAGATGGGTTTTGAAACAAGAAAACAGGAATGGTCAATTAATAAAAAAAGAGAGAGAAAAAAAAGGATAGAGGACAAGATTTAATGCTCTAATGTGTCACGTTCAAACTAATGTGACTGAGGTTATTTCTGTCTATTTGAACTTCATAACAACAGAAGAAAAGAAAGATATGAATCCTGGAGTATCGCTACATACTGTTATGTTCCGTGGAGAAGTCAGGCGCTAGTCAAAGCATGTGTCATGTAACACCGAGATAACTTCAAACCCCAGGGCACGCCCTTGTTTATTCCGCCAATGTCAGAATAGGAGTGACCTGTCACTGCTCAGTCCGGTCGTAGGTGACCTCTCTCGGGGGGTGGCTACTGGCAATGGATGGAACAGTCCACCCAAGGGACTGCTCTTACTTACTAGCATGCTGCCGCCTGTTGCTATTTCTGAGCGAACAGGCATCAACATAGCCGGCACTGCCACCATGTTGTAGTGGGGCTGATTGTGGACGAATACATAATCAACAAAACTGAGAATAAATGTGTGTGTGTATAACTGTTTATCTGTATGGGTGCAGTTGGAACGGCATGGAACCCTATTGCTGGTGGGGACAGGGCAGAAAGGCACCTGGTCAGCAGATGTGCCCGGTCCCAGTAACGGATTTTGTCTTTAATAAAAGAGTGGGGGTTAGGCCCCGCCAGAGCCTATATACTCACTCCTTTTACATGTATGTTTATATTTTGTCTTCATTATAGCGCAGATAATAGTACTACACTTTCGTCGTGAATAAATATTAAACTGTCAACAATCAATTACTCATAATTCAGTTTTGCTCTAAAGATATAATTCGGATTGACCGTATCTTCATAAATATCTGGGAATCTATTGTACTCGTATGCAAATGTTATTAAGAATTCTAACTGGTACTCTAAGATTTGGAATAAAACATGTGAATATTGATGATTCTCATCATAGTCCTCAGCGCTAGTATGAAATCACATCTAAAAACCAATCTGCACACCAAAAAACCAATCTGGTTTGAGATATTTCTTTGTCCCAGTGATTGTGTAGAATTTCACTGGTGGAGAATGAAATGGAATTTCGAAGAGAGTGTTTCGACGTTTGTAGAAAAAGACAGTGAGTCACCACCTATTTTATTGTAGTATACTGCACTGACCTGACCTCTCATGCAAGGAACAACATATACTGAAAGATGGGCGTAGACAGGGTGATTGCATAAGGGAACCTAGCTAGTCAGATGGTTAGTAAGCTAGCCCCGGAAAGGTGAGAGTTTGAATCCTGCTCTAAACGTAATATGTCCCAGTTTCATCAACCCCACGACAGTAGTATAGCAGTTTTGTATATTTCTGATATATAGTCCATCCTGATATAACCTTAGATGTTGCTAGGACGTTAAACAACAACAAGCAAACAGTTACAGTAGTCAGCAGGAAGCAGGCACCTCCATTTTGATCACAACCCTGTCTATCCAGAGGTTCCTCAAGTCGGCTTAAGTGAGTGATGTCCATATGAAAAAAGCCCTCGCTTCTCGTACGGGAGATGGTGGGTTCGATCCCTGCCGCGTCGAAGAAATGACTTACAAAATCGCCCCCTGGTTTTGCGTGTGGCATTGCTAGGATAGCACAAGAATTGGTTGCCTTAATCGCCGAATAGATAGTGTATCTTTGTTTCTTGTGGTTTTACATCTTAGCAACATCTAAGTTTAAAATCAAACAAACAAAGCTAGCATAGCGAGACGGGGAGTGTGCCTTTCTCCATCGCTGCCTTACCATTCACTGTGTCGTGGTGCCGTGCTGTTGCTTGTTTGTTGGGGTTTATGTCCAAGGAACAGCTAAGGTTATATCAGGAGGAGTGCCGACATGTGCACTCATGGTAACTGTAGAGTGATTCCCCATTGGGAGAACAGGCGACTGACACCATGACCCAATATCCCACACATTCTCCTGAGGCTGAGCTAACCAGGCCTTGTCTTATCCTGCTAGAGCCAAGTGCCAGGATAGGTAGTGACAAGTATCAATGTTGTAAGTCATCACTTTGAGGTGGTCAGACTTTGTAACCTGCAACCTTCTACACAGGAAGCGAATGCTCATAATGATTCAACCCCAACATCCGGTTAGTTGCAGCGCCAGCAGCAAAAGTATGCATACATTTACTTGAGACTTATTATGAAGGAACAGTAAGAACTGCCAATTGCTCATGGATAAATAGTGTGTAAAGCTTGCAAAATCGAGTACTCGGCAGCAAAATCCATGTTGGATGTTGTCCCAGTAGTTTTATTTGGCATCTCTCTGCGTGTGGGTTTTTTGGGGTGTTTTGTTTTTGTGATGGGTGTATTTATGCTGTCCATAATGGTTAAGTCTAATGACTTGTTTTCACCGCAAGACAGTGATTGTCTAGTGGTTCCTCTTGTTTTATCATTTTCAGTTGTCGTGTAGCTATCTACTGCATACATTCTTTCTCTGTTGTGCATTCTCCAACATCCCGCAACACTCTGTGACTTTGTTAGTTCTACAATTGGATAGTTGTTTGGGTACCAATAGTTACTTCCCCTGACTGCCTTCACTTTGCTGTGTTAGTGTTCATTTTTTTTTTTATTTTAAGTTTAAGGTTTACCTCCTGTATACATCATAACTGCCATGTTGTAAAAGTTGTACACAGCAGGCTGGGTGAGAGACCCATTCAAACTCAGTATCTATAACAAGCCGCCATTCAGAGCAATTACCCCTGCCACCGAGCGGAGAAAATCCACAGCCCACCCACCCATGCATTTCATGTGTCATAATTGAATGCTGAGTATAATGTGGATGAGGCCTTGCTATTCAGACGCATACAGGGAAGCAATACCAGAGGTCACTCCAAGAAGCTTTTCAAGCCAAGGTACAACAGCTTACTCAGAGGGGCCTTCTTTTCACAGCGAGTGATAAACATGCGGAATGAGCTACCGAAAGAAGCGGTGGAAGCAGCTACCATGAATGAATTCAAGAATGCGCTGGACAGGGCCTGGGCCAGAGAAACATTCCTGTACGATTTCGAGGTGGCATACCATTAGAGCTGAGAGCTATGAGCTTTGTATAGGCTACCACAAGCCTGCATCAAAGAAGAGGATAATAATAAAATAATAATAATATCCAGTCGCTATCAGTGCGATATCTGACCGCCGCCCTGAGATGGCGCCACCTGTGCTCACTTCGCAGCATGCCGGCAACCACCCACCTTCACCCTCCCCCGCCCTTCCTCGCCCGCCCCCGGCCCTCCCTCGCCCTCCCCCGGCCCTCCTCCGACATCCCTCGCCCTCCTCCACCCTCCCGGCGGGCTGCCTCCCGCAATCAGCGTCGTTTCCCCATCGCTCTTTTTGTGCCAATTAATTAACGCTGACTAGTACCGTTAGCGTCACGACGTCACCGACAGAGAGTCCACGCGTTGCGTCGCGACGCGGCAAGCAGCAGTGACGTCACGCGTCCGGATTGATCTTATATTTGTCCCTTTGATGGGGAATACACACAAAGGCACCGCCCGCCATTTCTCCCCTTTCTAACATCAAGATGTAGATTGTGAGTTGTGAATTATGACGTTAAATTGAAAGCACTATCTATAAAGTTGCCATGTGTGCACACTGTCATAGGTTAGCGCCTATCCTGATATAACCATAAAGGTTGGTAGGACATAAAACACAAACAAACATATAACATACGAATCAATAGGATTAGGAAACATTATCTATCTGAAATGCAATCAGCCTGGGGTTTTCCAGGTTTCCATGAAGGATAGTGAACATTTAAATATTCTTGTATTGTGACCTGGAATATCCTCTCACCTCCATTCAAGCTGTCATGAATTAAAAATAAAGAATAAACAGTGGGTCTAGTTGAGACCAGTCAGAGTGTCATATTATCAATTTATGTGGAAAAAGTCAAATATTGGTGGCATATAACACTGTGTCGAGAACAGTTGCTGTTTCGGATATGGTGATGCAAAATGTGATGGACCAGCATGGCTGGGCACCATTACCCAATTTCGTACTCAGTCACATTATTCTGGTATGTAACAAACCAGTCCTTGCCACTATCCTAGTAATGCAAAGCGCCAGGTTAGGTAGCAACAAATTTCAATTTGGTAAGTCATTTGATTGACTCGGCTGGGATTCCAACTCCCGACCTTCCATGTGAAGCCTGCACTCTTACCGATTCGGGCACCGCGTCCGTGTCCGGTCTGACACACCCAAGGCGATGTGTGGCCCGGCACATCTCTGTAGAGTTAGTTATCAGAACATAAAAACAATAAACCCCCGCAATATGAATCAAAATTATTAGAATGTGAAAAATACGTGAATTTTAAAGACTTTTCTTGGTTCGGTTAAGGACTTGCCGAAAGGTTCTGGAGGGGGTGGTGGTTGATCGGAAGCGGCGTTGGATAAGGGAAAAAGAAGGACAATATGTGAGATTAACTGCTTTCATGGCAATCAGCCCGACTGTAGCAAATTAAGAATTGTCTTCTTGAGGAAGTGTGTGTGTGGGGGGGGGGGGGGAGGAAGCCAGTGTGTCATCATCAAGGTGGTGCGATACTTCCTTAATTTGTCAATGCGCTTAAAATGAATGAATGACACATCGGCCCCAAACTCGGGTAAGAAAGAACAATATTGAAAGTGGTCCCCCCCCCCCAGACATGGATAAGAAAGGACAACATTGAAATGTGAATAGATATTAAACAATCTTCGAGGACAAGTTTCACTTAAAGCTGCATACTCCGATGAAAACATCAAATTTTCAAGTCCAAAACAATCATCTAGGTTTGATTCTACTTATCTAGCTTAGGTACTGGTGCAGTTGTTCAGCTTTTGTTGCGAAAGAGAAGGGAATACCAAGGCAATTTAAGAGAACCTGTTACTACTGAAGTTTATGATGTTAGAGTGTTGGTGTGCTTGCCAAAACTACTTTGACCTGTTCACACTTCAAATATCTCAAAACCTAAAACTCAGCCATTTAATTTAAAAGTTACTTCAAACTAGGATGATAGTATAACAATCAATTCAATATATTTATCTCGAAAAATAACAGAAGCTCAGAACCATCGGAATGTCCAACTCTAAGAAATCTTCCAGGACAAGTTTCACTTAATTAAAATGGTGTAGCTCAGCATCAGAAATTTTTCTTTTTTGGAGTGATGGATGGGAGTAAATGATTCATCTGAATGGGTTTCTTGCTCAGCGCGAGGACACTAGCCTTCCATACATTTTGAATGACGGTTCTATCTATTAATTAGACGCAAGTTACATCAACTTAAGTTATGTTTGTTATGGTGGCTGAATCAGTAAGAAGCACTGGTTGAGTGTATTACAACACACAAGAGGAATAACCAAACACATGTTTAAAACATATGCGGAACTAACCATATAAATAAAACATCGCTGAGTGAGGCCTAGAATATAATGTTTTTTTGGTTGTTGGAGTTTTATGTCATAGCAACAGCTAATGTCATATCAGGACAGGTCTCGACATGTGACAGTGCGCACTCATGGCAACTTCATATTCCTGCCCCACTGGCAAATCAGGTCATCAGTACCATGACCCAATATCCCACCCAGTCACATTATCCTGATAATGAGCTAACCAGTCTTTGCCCTATCCTATCAATGCTGAGCACCAGGCTAGCAAGCGACAAGTATCAATTTGATAAGTCGTTGGTTTGACTCTACCGGGAATCAAACTCCTGATTCCCCACATGCGAGGCCTGTGGCCGACCGATTCAGCCACCGCGCTCGGTGAATAAAATAGTACCCAGTAAATTACAGGAGAAGACGGTGTCAACTGTGTCTGTCGGTGGTTGCGTGTCAGTTTCTTTCCACGTCTCACTTATTGTCACTTCTACCAGAACTGACTTGCCTGTCTCTTATAACAGCTGTCTGACATCTTCCTTCAGTTTTTACACTTCCGACACTTCGCCTTATTTGTTTTCGTTCATGTCCCACCGCCCCCCCTCCCATTACGCTTGCCACCCACCCAATGCCACCCAACCACACCACTCCCACCTACTACTTACTACCCCACAAGCCATTTTGTTTCCCACGTTTTTATGTAGCAAATCAATGCCTACCTAGCCTGAAACACACATTTCACTGTTACCCATAGTGTTAATAATAATATGGATATTATGTACACCTGAATAAAAATCACCGATAGTAACATTTTAAATGAAGGGATTGATTTTTAGAACAAACACATCTGGATAATTCGGTTGGGTGGCTAGGGTGTCTGTAGTGCCATTGCGGTTAATTTCGGTGAGAATATTCGATTAATTGTTGGTAGTGTTTGAATGGAGATGCTGAAGTAGCAGTTTGTGTCGTGGAGGTGGCTCATTGGGGGAGGGGAAGAGGGGGAGGGGGATGAGGGAGGGAGAGGGGAGAGTGGAGAGCAGGAAGCGGAAAAGGGCGAGGAAAGAGTGGACAGTGGGAGGGGAGACGGGAGGGGGAGAGTGGAAAGGGGAGAAGGGTAAGATGTGGGGGGAGGGGATTGGGTTGAATCGACAGGGAATCGAACTCCTGATCTCCCGTTGGGAGGCCTGCGCTATGTCCGATTCGGCTACCGCGCCCGGTGCAGAGAAATAATGATTAGGTAGAATTTATAGAATGCTCTTCCTAGTAGGAGTCATTCTACAGAGATAAACAAAATTGCAGAAAAGACATTAAGATATTGTTATTCACAATTTCCGCATACATTACACAACCATGAATTAATCTGTTGACAATAATAGAAATTGTAGGAACAGTGTAACCATTAACGGTTGTCTTTCCACTACCCCTTATGAATAAATAATATGTAATGCAACATCATGAGCCCTAGTAGTGATATACAGATAACCTACATACTGCTCTTTGAGGTAATAAACACATATTAGGCAAATATGTGATGAGACCAGGACATCTTTATCGACAGACAAATTAAAATTAAATTGTAAATATTTTATCACTACTCATTAGGTCCCAGAGTAATAATCGCAACATAATCTGCAGTATTCACTCCATAGGACAGATTTTATCTTGTCTTTAAAAGATCTTCAGGAGACGTTCACCTCAATGATAGTCACTACGATATAGACTACTCACCAAGTATCAACTATTGAACGTTGGGTGAAATTCATTCAGCAGAAAAGGGAACGTTAAATCTTAAATCTTAAAGGTTGTACATGTTTTCCCTCCTCTGGCAATTATTCCATGAAGTGCAACTTGACAAACAAAAGGCACAGTCGACATCTGACTTCAGTAAAGAAATAGGTATCTTGTAATAACACCTTCCAAGATGATCTGAACGTTCGGGATTACTTCTTATTGATTGGAGATTATACAGATATTCTGGTGACTTACCATAGCTTTGTCGGGCAGTCAGCAAAATCTTCAACTCAAGAGTATCCGATGGGGGAGACGGTGTAGACAGTGGAGGTGGTCGTTGCGGGTACCAGTGAGTGTTGCGGCGAGTGGGGGGTGGGTAGAGGGGTGGTGGAAGGGTGGTAATCGGGCTGGGGGGGGGGGGGGGGGGGGAGGGGTGGAAGGAGTGTAGAGGATGTAGGCTGTGGTTGCAGCGGGAGGATGAGGAAGGGAGGTCGGAGGAAGAGGGCAAGAGGAAGAGGAGCAGGAGGGCCAGGACGAAGAAGTGCGAGGAGAAGGGGGAGGAGGAAGGAGTGGAGGAGGAAGAAGGGAGGAGGAAGGGGGAGAGCAGGAAGAGGGAGAGGCGGGAGAGGGAAGACAGGAAGAGGCAGAGGAGGAAGAGGGAGGGTGAGGAGGGTTGAAAGGGGAAGATGGGAAGAGGAGAAAGACGGTGAGGAGGAGCAAGGGAGAGAAGGGGGAGGGGAGAGGAGGAGGAACACGGAAGAGAAGGAAGGCTGGGAGGAATGGAGGAGGAGAGGGGGAGGAAGGAAGGATGAGCTGGAACAGGAAGGCGAGGATGAGCAGGAGGGGAGGAACGGAGGTGAGGAGAAGTAGAGGAGGGGTGGAGGGGTGGAGAGTAGGCTGGGAGGAGGATGGGGAGGAGGGGCGGAGGAGCAGGAGGGCAATATGAGCGGAGGAGGGGAGGAGGATGGGGAGGGGGGAAGGAGACGGAGGAGGGCAGGAGGAAGGGAGCGGGAGGGTGAAGGAGGGGGCAGGGGAGGCGGGAAGAGGCGGGGAGCTTAAGCCGCGCCGCAGTATGAATGGCACAGCCCCGAGTCGGCCCAGATGACACGACGTGACAGTTGCTAAAGCCCAGTCCGCATCACAGATTAGCCCCAGTCGCGGCTGTCAAGTAAGAACGATAAGTCCCATTCTATTGGTTATTTCTCATCAACTCCTCGGGCCGAATGATTTAATGGCACCACTGCCTCCACGGCCAACGCCAGTACCACTAGTAACGCCACCACCACCAACACCACCATCGCTACGACTGCCACTACCACCAGCACCAACACCACCACTGCCAATACCACCACCAGTGCCACCACCACCACCGCCACTACTACCACCACTGCCACCGCCAGTGCCACTACCACCGCCACCACCATTCCAACCCCACCAACACCACCACCACCGCCACCATTACCACACCACCCCCACCAACACTGCCACCACCGCCACCACCACCACCGCCACCACCATACTACCACCACCACCACCACCACCACCGCCACCGCCACCGCCACCGCCACCGCCACCGCCACCAGTAACACCACCACCACCACCGCCACCACCACCATACCACCACTGCCACCACCACCGCCACCGCCACTACCACCGCCAGCGCCACCACCAACACCACCGCCACCAACACCACCGCCACCAACACCATCACCAACACCACCACCACCACTTCCATTACCACCACTCCGCTTGTTCCCAGACTGCGGGAGCACTCCCTAATGACCATCCGTGAATGGAAGTTGCCTGATTAGGGAGTGTTGGTTCCCTGATCTGACCTCTCAGGCAAGGAGCAATATGTACAATGACCACCCGGAGAGGGACATTGCTTAATTGGCGAGTGTTGGTTACCAAGTGTAGAAGTTTGCACTTACCTCTTAGACACGGAGCTGCATAGACAGGTTGGCATAGATTCTATCAGAGACCCTATATAGACTAATGGTTAACGAACAACTCTTGGAATAGCAAGAAATGTAGGTTCAAAATCTGCTATAGGTGTCATGCTTCCCCTGTGTATCATACACACGACACTGGTTGCATGACCAGGATGCTGTACATGCTGTATGCTGCATGGTTGGTGAGCTTACCTTATTGTAAAATATTATGATAAATTACACATTGGTGGGTAATGTGATAATAGTCTATAAGGGATTGCAAATGTTATATATAAGGTAAATTATGTAATGTGACCAAATGCATGTGGTATTGTGTGGTGCTGGTGATCATTTACCTAGATTAAATAGACATTGTGTATTCTATAGATGGTGTGAGAGGGGCACTACTGTTAGTGTGATAGGGCCCTAGCAGCTCTGCTCACAACCCCCTCCCCCACAACTGTTAGATACGGATCACTGCACACTCAGACACAACAGGGCAGGTGAGTCCAAAACAACCAAGGCATGGATACTAGAATTCATACTGTTGATTTGTGGACATGTGAATGCTTACTGTTGATTGGAGGATCTGGTCATGTGACAGGCCATCTTGGATTTTAAACCACTATATAATAATAAACCTGAGGGTGCAAGCTCTCTGTCTTCCTGCACAGTTTATACTCTGCCTTTCTTATACTCGCCTGAAGTGATGTCCTATTTAAACTGCCTACACAACTACAGCTGCCAGCCGACGACGTTACATTATGTACGTGTGCTGCACACATGTGCATATTTGTAAGCATGGAGCAGCACTGTAAAGTTGTCATGAGTGTGCACTGTCACAAGTCGGTACCCATCCTGATATGACCTTGGATGTCGCCAGAAAATAAAACCTCAAACAAACTCTGCCCTCCAGACGGGATGGCCGAATGAGTTAGAATGTCCGTCTCCCGTGCTGGTAGATCGTGGGGTCGTGGGTTCGAACCCTGGTCGAGTCAAACCAATGACTTAAAAATTGATACTTGTCGCTTCCTAGCCAGGCGCTTGGCATTATTAGGATAGGGCAAGGACTGGTGTGCTCAGTGTCAGGATAATCTGACTGAGTGGGATACCAGGTCATGGTGCCGGTGGCCTGGTTTCCCAGTGGGACAGCACTATAAAGTCGCCATGATTGCGCACTGTCACAAGTCGGTACTTGTCCTGATATGACGTTAGATGTTGCTAGGACGTAAAACAACAACAAACAAACAAACAAATCAAACTGCCCTCCAACCCGCCAACCCTGCACCCGCTCATGCCTCCATCCCTGCATATTACCACCCTTCCATACTTCTATCCATCTATCTTTTTATCCTTCCAAGTTCCACGCTTCCATCCTTCCACCTGTCCACCCATCCATTACTCAGTGCAGATGTGAATGGAGAGCTTTGAATGGCGGGCAATGCAGTTCAGTGTGGTGTTGATTCTGTGCGTCGCGCCTCCATACCCCGCAGTATATTCCCCCGGCGCCCCCACCCCCACCCACCCGCCTCCCCCATACGACGCCTCCGCCCCCCCCCCCATGCTACTATACTGGAAGTGACAGTCAAGCAGACGAAAATATAGCTACCCCCATCCATATGAGGGACTAGTTTTGTGTGCAGGAGCTAACTGTGCAGCAAGGGATGTGAAAAAGGTCTTATAAGAGGATTTCCACCATCAAACTGCCCTGTAACAAGAGGGAGAATAACTAATATTGTAGATATCTCCATATCTCCCCTCCACCCCCCCCCCCCCCCCTCTTAGTACCACCTCTGCAAGGATAGCTTAAGCGCGGATTCCTGACACGCGGTATGCGGTATGCGGCATGCAGCATGCGGTATGCGAATGGCATGATTCCTTACACGTGGCATGCGGCAACCTGAACCCGACCACCACCACTACCATATGTTTCCCCTCTGCACCCTTGTGTGTGACCGTTCCGTAATGCTCAGTCGCCTCTCCTCGTCTAAAACTAATGGACAAGTGCGACTGATGTTTCTATTCGCATACCATGTGCCACAAGCTGCATGCCACACTGATCGTTACATGGACCGATCGAGTTGTCGCGTTCGCATTCGCATTCGCATTCGCATTCGCATGCCGCATGTAAGGAATGTAGCACATAGGCTTCAAGGCATTTAGATTTGTTGTCGCATTCGCATTCGCGTACCGCATGCCGCATGCCACGTGTAAGGAATGTACCCTTAAGTGTGCAGCAACTGCCCGTGAAACATAATCTGTGGGGACAAGTTCTTATAGATGGTATCCCTCTGGTGGCAGTGGGAATAACTAATATTCCGCGTAGCAGCTTACTACGCATGCTCCACAGAATAACGCTATATTAGCGGTGAGACATGGTTACCTTATCTTGTCTAGATCGGGAGATGCAAGTCGGTCACTTAGCGCTGTATGTGCGGTGTATGGATAGTGATAAGCCCACCTTATCACGTGTAATAATTAGCGAGTTCTGATTGGCTCTCCACACCCACCCGCCCATGCAGGCAGAATGGTTGTTGTGTTGCCCCCCCCCCCACCCCCACCCTCCCCTCCCCTCCCTTTCTACCAACGGGATGCACGGCTTCATGCCTAGCAGACCGGAACAGTGCCCGCTCGATACACTTGTGATGATTCTGTAAAGTTGCATAGTCAGCCCTTTTTGATGTTCTGTCATTTTCTGAGAAAAGAAATATGAAGTTGGTCATATATAATTTAGCTTGAAGTTACTCTTTGTAAAGTCGTCGGCTGGCAGCTGGAGTTGTGTTGGCAGGCTAATAGGAAAACAATACAGGCAAGGGTAAGAAAGCCAGAGTATAGAGTGAAAGTAAAGTAAGTGAGAGCTTGCACCCTCAGGTTTATTATTATATAGTGGTTTCTGGACATGACATGGCATATCACCTGACCATGCTCTCCAATGAACAGTAAGCAGTTCTAGGGCCACCAATCAACAGTAAGCATTTCTGTGTCACCATGGCAACTGTGATCTACCCACCACCACCATGCCTTGTGGCTGCTTTGGCCTCACCTGCCCTGTTGTGTCTGTGTGTGTGGTGATCCGTGACAAAAAGTTGGGGGGGGGGAGGGGGTTGTGAGTAGAGCCCTTCTCACACTATCTATAGAATACACAATGACTATTTAATACAAGTAAAGGATCACCAGGACTACAGAATTACATTCATGCACCTGGCCCTATACATCATTTACCTTTATAGACAATTTGTAATCCCTTATAGACCAGTTCATATTCCCCACCAATGTGTTTTATCGGAATATTTCACATCTTGTATTAAAACGACTACCTTTGGAGATTTTTGAAGTAGAATCATGAACCATTAATTTTGGAGCTAGTCAAACCTCTGACCTCATAGATGTCAGCAGTAAGAGGTTATATTAAGGAGTAGCAAATATTATTTAAGAAGTGTACCGTCAGTTATGTAGGTTCAAACCTAGATGAGTGCTTTGTTTTCGAAAATGTGGTGCTGTTGTCGGAATATGCAAGTGTAGTAGTTTGCACTGACCTCGGAGGCAAGGAGCCATATAGACAGGTATGCGTGGGCGGGTGGGAAAATAAGGGAGCCTAGGTGGCGTAATTGTAAGCACACTGACCTGGAATACAAGATATCTGGGTTCGGTTCCCGCCCTACTTATCATATTTCCAATTTTCTCAACCCCACAACACTGGTGCCATGACCAGTTCTTGCACTACCCTAATAATGCCAAGCGCCTGGATAGAAAGCGACAATTATCAATTTTGAAGTCATTGGCTTGACTTGACCTGGGTTCGAAGCCGTGCTTTCGAATCCCACGATCTACCAAAACGGGAGATGGACGCTTAATTCATTCGGCCACCTGGTGTCCTTACCTGAAGGCGTGGGTAGGTTGCCTGCATCAAAGAGCATAGACAGATTAATAGTTAGGAATGCTAGAAAATGAGATTTCCAGTCCACCTCTAGGCATGCATGGTGTTCTTGTTTTCTGTAACCCTCCCCCCCCCCCCTCACCATGATTCTGACATCGGAGCAAATCAACAGAGTACAGTTGGAACAACATAACATTCCTTGCTGAGAGAGCCGGGACGTCACATAGCAACGGTATTTGTTTTTTCTCGTAGGGTTACAGTACTTTTCTTTAAAAAAAAAAGATTCTGCGGAATGATATTGTTCAAGGCCGGAACGTTGGTGGTCTGACTATAAAATGGCCAAATGATGTGCTTACCTCCTGTGTGTCAGGTTGTGGCTGATTCAACCCAACAACATTTAAGATTCATACTTGTTGCTACCGAGCTTGGAATTCGGCATTATTAGAATAGGACCATGCCCAGTGGCATGAGGAGACCAAAAGTAATTTAGCAAATTTTACCATGGTTAGTACAATGTCATACAGTTACAGACACACACTTCAGTAACAGTGAAACAACTTCAATAAACAAGTCGTTGAAGTGTTTTATGGTTAGTGAAGTGTGTGTTACTAACCCTGTTACAATTTTTTAAAGTACTTTTAACATTGTATAGTCGGACCACCAATGTTCCTGCGCTGAATAGTACTACTCCAAAGAATACTTTTTCTTTAAAGAAAGTATTGATGAAAGCTGTGGTTATAATTCCCTTAATGTTAATTCAATATGTTCTTTTACAGATAGCCGTTACGAAATATTTATATATATATGGTGTATACTTAATTATAGGAAAATAAATAACGTACAGAGGAATATATACTCAGTGTTATGTTATGCACATATTATTTAGGCTGGAGTACCTTGTAGGTCCCTACCACTGTAGGCTGATTGATGCTGTGCCATCAATGTTGTCTCGCCTCCCGCCTAGTCCCCACTCTCTGCCTCCATTGAGCTAGCTCAACTCCAGTGGTGGATACGGGCAGCAGCTCCTCTGCTACCCATCGTCCAGTCAGTCAGAATTGTGATGTATGTCACGAATCCTAATTGTACTTGCTTGATTAAAGTAAGGGGCCTTTAGGGGTACCAGCCAGAGAATGTCCTCATTTCGAGGTCACAACATTCAATTTTTGCACATCTATCAATTGTGGCACATTTCTAATAGCTAAGGTGTGCTAAGTAGAATGCGCCTTGGGTGATTTATGCTTAGTGTTTGTTCATTCTTTAAAGCTGCAGCCCGTCCTGATATGACCTTAGATGTTGCTAGGACGTAAATCACCAACAAACAAACAAACAAACTTAAAGCTGCAGAGTCCGATGAAAACATCAACATTTAAAAACCAGAACAATTATCTAGATTTGATTCAACATATCTAACTTAGAAACTGGTGCATGTATTAAACGTTTGTCACCCCATAGAAGGGAATATTGAGCCAATTTAATATAATCTGTTACTCCAGTAGCGTATGGTGTCAGAGTTCTGTCAACCTTGCCAACAATAATTCGGCATGTTTGCACTTCAAACATCTCAAAAGTTAGTCAATTAAAATAAAAGTTACTTCAAGCTAGAGGAAGATGGATTATAATGATCGACCTAATATATTTATCTCAGAAAATGACAGAAACTCAAAGCCATCGGACTATGCAACTTGAATTAAACGAGCGAAATTCCAATCACAGGCAAGTAATTGGTCTTCCTCATGTCACTGGTCACGGTGCTATTCTAATAATGCTGAATGCCAGGATAGGTAGTAACAACTATAAATCTTAAATGTCATTGGGTTGAGTCGACCACAACCTGACACACAGGATGTAGGCACAGCATTTCGCCATATCAACTGAGATTTTCCTTCGCTCCCCTCATCTGTTCTAGATGCCAAATCAACCGGGTACAGAGACGTAGCTAAAGTGGTGGTGCAAGGAGAAGTTGGCTACCGCATCCCCTCCCCAAATTAAAAAACAACAAAAACCCCAACAACAAAAAACAAAAAAACAACACAATATGTAACCTCCCTGAAATGGGTAGAAATGGCATTTCAGAGCTCTCGATTTCAACATTCCTGGTGGATCTGTCGGGGGGGGGGGGGTCGGTGGGGGGGGGAGCTACCAATAAACCCAACTTAGAGCCTTGCACCTTCGGCAATTATCCATTCCAAGAATTGATCTTCACTACAAATAAAAATCCCTAGCTACAACCCTGGAGAATTGTTAGAAGCTCACTGCTACAACACCACACACAAAAATGCCTAGTTGCGGCGCTGGAGTATTGGTAGAAGCCCACTGCTTAAGGATAACTGCCAGTTCTTATACCTCGCATGCCTCTTAGTATGCTCTTGAGTGTTGATAGAAAGGCTGATATCAAAGATGAGCCCTACACACAAGGTCTGCATCCTATTAGGTAGGCATGTGGACCCAGTGGGGCTCCAGCAGCTGTTCCTCATACTCCTCCTGCTCTCCTCCTGCTCCACCTCTTCTTCATACAACATCAATGCAGCTACTATCCTGTTATCGACTGCTTACATCAATTCAGCCAAATCAATTAGCATCAGTGTGTTGATGCCTGACGTAGAAAAAAAGAGGTAATTGGCTAGCTATTTTGGATCTCCTCGTTTAGTCAATGTTCCGTCGTGGTTATTCACATTGTATCAGGTTTATGATTGCAGCTTCACCGTAATGAATTATCTCCTTTTATGAAATAAGTGAAGATGGTTATATATTCAACGGATTAAAACACATTTATCCCAAAAGGAATATGAAAGGTATCAGACTATTGTTGCAATGACGTGGTAGTCCAACATCCTGAACTGAAGTATGTGGCGTTTACGTCACTTATTTCAAGACCACATCACCTGATTTTAACACACATTCTTAACAAAAATATTTACCACATGTTCACAAAATATCCTAATACTAAATACTAAAGGTAGATAGTCCACAGTGGTCCAGTGGTTTTGAGTTGGTCTTGGTGTGGGGTTTGGGCTGCGGCTGGGAGTGGAGGTGCGGGTGGGGGGAGGGGTGGGGCTCCCTATGTAAGGATTGTCCAAGCATCCCTGGCTTCCAACCCTCCCTCATGTAACTCATAGCATGAAATACAATACACCCACCCATCCACCTAACCAGGTGACCTGATCTATGTATAACCTACAAAGTTTTCACATTCGACCCAAAATATTTACTGCTTAAAAAATGTAATTTAAAGAAGCTTAAATGTTATAGGATAGACTTCAAAATGACAGATCATATATCATCTTGACCCTCCTTGCTGGAAGAAGTGAAATGAAGAATAAGCCGGATTTGGGCTACATGTAATGGGATTTCCGCTAGAGGGCGTGGTGAGCTGCAGGATGAATGAGCGGGTAGCGATGCGAAAGAATACGTGGAGTCAATGTCAGTTTGTGCTTTGGAGAAGACAATTTGGAGTGTCCAGCCAAGTTCTCATGGTGGACCGGTGTTGGTATTATTGTGAATAACCACCTACTTTCTTGATTCAGCTAGATCGCTGGCCTCAGCAACACCCACCAGAGGCCAGTGGTTTAAGGTCTACAGCTTTCGGTGATTGGCATTAATAGAATAGGGTAAGGATTGGTTAGCTCGGTGAAGGTATAATCTCGCTAAGTGGGATATCGGGTCATGGTGCAGGCAGCCTGATTTCCCATTAGGCAAGCAATATAAAGTCACCATGAGTGCACAATGTATTGATATGACCTTAGCTGTTGAAATTCGGTGATTGGCATTAATAGGATAGGGCAAGGACTGGTTAGCTCGGTGCCACGTATAATCATCGCCGATGTGGGGATTATCGGGTCATGGTGCTGGCAGCCTGATTTCCCATTGGGCAAGCAATATAAAGTCGCCATGAGTGCACAATGTATTGATATGACCTTAGCTGTTGAAATTCGGTGATTGGCATTAATAGGATAGGGCAAGGACTGGTTAGCTCGGTGACAGTATAATCTCGCTAAGTGGGATATCGGGTCATGGTGCTGGCAGCCTGATTTCCCATTGGGCCAGCAATATAAAGTCGCCATGAGTGCACAATGTATTGATATGACCTTAGCTGTTGAAATTCGGTGTGATTGGCATCATTAATAGGACTAGCGGCAAGGACTCGTGGTTAGCTCTGTGATGCCAGTATAATTCTCGGCTAAGTGGGAATATCGGGTCATGGTGCTGGCAGCCTGATTATATCCCATTGGGCCAGCAATATAAAGTCGCCATGAGTGCACAATGTATTTATATGACGTTAGCTGTTGACAGGACGTAACAATCCAACAACGAACCAACTAACGACTCATTGTGTTTGCAGTTGAAAATGTCTCCTACAGAGAGAGCAAGGCAGAGTTTGTGTGTGGGTGTGTGGGTGGGAGTGTGGGTATGTGGGTGTGTGGGTATGTGGGTGTGGGGTGTGTGGTTGTGTGGGTGTGTGGTTGTGTGTGGGTATGTGTGGGTGTGTGGATGTGTGGGTATGTGGGTGGGTGTGGGTGTGGGTGTGTGGGTGTGTGGGTGTGTGGGTGTGTGGGGTGTGGGTGTGTGGGTTTGTGTGGGTGTGGGTGTGTGGGTGGGTGGGGGTTGGGAAGTGATGAGGTGTGTGGCCGTGTGTCGGGTGGGTGGGTGGTTGTGTGGGTGGAGTTATGCGTGGGTATGTGGTGTGTGGGTATGTGGGGGTGGGGTTGTGTGGTTGTGTGGTGTGTGGTTGTGTGTGGGGGGTCTGTGTGGGTGGTGTGGTGGAGGGGGGTGGTGGTATGGGGGGTGGGTTGTGGGTGGGTGTTTTGGAGGGTGTGGGGGGGGGGGGGGGGGTGGGTGGGTGGGGTGTAGTGGGTGGGTGCGTGTGTCGTGTGTGTGTGGTGGGGTGGGAGTTGGGTGGGTGTGTGGTGGTCGTGGGTGTGAGGGGGTTGTGTGTATTGTGGTGTCTGGGGTGTGGGTTCTGGGGTGGGGGGGTTGGGGGGGGGTTGGGGGTGGGGGGGGGTTGGTGGTAGGTGGGGGGGTGTGGGGGTGTGTTATTGGGGGGGTGGGTTGAGGGTGGTGGGGGGTGGTTGGGTGGTTTTGTGGGTGGGTGGGGGGCTTGTGGTTGGGTGGTGTCTGGGTTGGGTGGTTGCGTGGGGGGGTGGTGGGGAGGGGGGGGGTGTGAGTTGTTGGGTGGGTGTGTGGGTGGGGTGGGTGTGGTGGGGGTATGGTGGGGGGGGTGTGGGTGTCGTGAGGGGATTTCGAATGCGGAGAAGGGATGGGGTTGGGAGGTAGAGGGAAGTCGCTATTGGGGGTGGTGTGGTGCATTCCTCTCTTTCTGGATGAGACATGCCTTTAATTTAAACTTTAAAGCACCAACTCCTACCAGAACTGGTTCCACCAGAGAATATCGTAGAGTACAGCTGATAATCACATTGCAAATAGGAGTGAGCGAGGATGCACGCAGAACAAACACAAATCTCTGCGCTATTAAATTACTGTGGGAATGACCGCCGGCAGTCGCAGGATGTGTGGGTGTGGGTGTAGGGGACGGGTCAGTGCGGTAGTGTGTGTGTGGGTGTTTGGGTGTGTGGGTATGGGAGGGGGGGGGGGTTGATGTCGGCTCCCGACTGTCCGTAAGCATTTCACGACAAAACTGGGGCCCGTTGTACTATCGATTCGCAGTACCCATTGTTGGACCCATTCATCACAGATGACATCGACCGGAAACCGGCCGCCCTGATCAGTTATCACACCGCCTCATTGTGGCATTGACTTCCGGTGTGAGCGGTTCTGGGTATGATCCACTCCCCAACGACTCACCCCTTCCGAATTGAGTTAACCCAAGACACACGTACAATTTTTCATTTTTTGGGGGGGGAAACATGTGTATTCATCTGAATACACTATTTTTTAAGCGCCAAGGCAGTGGTGTCCCGGTCATGCGTAACATCAGTCATTTACACTATTTAATTACAAGAACAATCTTAAGATAATCAAATATTATTATTACATTCAGCTAAATAAGAGTTTATGGTATATCTGGTCAGTGTATGCCAAGTCGTTCAATGCTTACAATCACGCAATACAGGCAATACACTTACACATATATACATAGGGTTGATCTTATGGCCCTGTCACACTATGACGTAACGACGTTGACGTAGGGAGAACGTGAAGAACGTTGAACTTCTCACCGTAGTATGCAAATTTGGGCACAAGTTGAACATGGATGCCGCGTAGTGGATGAGAGCATAACATCGGTAAAGCGTAGTCCCGTCATTCAACGAGAGAGGTCAACGTAATGACGATCACGGAATGTTATGAACGTTATTCCATCGCCAGAACAACGTTACGTGACATTAGCTACGTTATGAGACGTTGAACGTACATTGAATGCACGTTCTCCTGACATTCTCCTGACGTTCTCCTGACGTTCTCCTGATGTTCTCCTGACTTTCCCATTACGCCGCATGGACGTTTCCACCGGCTTTAATGTGGGTCAACGAGTGGAACGTAGTGGAACGTAGTGGAACGTAGTGGAACGTAGTGAGGAACGTTTGCCTAACGTCCATTTAACGTCATTGATGTTCGCTGAACGTGAACAGAACGTACGGCGAACGTAAACCCTTATGTTCGAGCTACGTCGAAACTTTTGAACATGTCCAAAACCTTGATCTAACTCGACGTAACACGACGCAATGTGACGTAGATTGACGTCAGTCTAATGTCATTATGACGTCATCATAACGTAATCCAACGTACATCAACGTAATGACGAAATATCACCACGTTAGGCTCACGTTCGCTCATTACGTTGTAGTGTGACAGGGGTATAACAACCACACAGAGCACAGCCTATTTAGGATCCTGGTCAAAGCAACCCGTGTCACGGGAGTAATGTAAAGAGAGGGACAAATGAGCCTAGCGCAGGATTCAAACCCACACTTTGTGCCTTTCCGGAGCTAGCACGCTAACCATTAACCTACCTAGACTCCCTAATGCAATCATCATATCTGTACCTATCTGTGCTCTGCATGTATATCCTTACATCCGTTGTAGGTGCAGACCACTACATTAATGTAAAGCATAAAACCCCAATTGATTAATCAATTAATTGATCACTTAATTGGGCTAAGCTATGACGCTGTGGATGTGTTGCTCTGTGTATGCGGTTAAATAGGTCGTAATTTCATTACTTTTGATTTGATGGTGGGTTTACTATGAACCATCACAAAGGTGGTGATCTCAATCCACACAATTACCCACCTAAACTCACATTTACTAGATGGACACCACCACACAAACCCCATATTTTGTAACGGCCCGCCCATCTAGCGATGATGCACACAACAAGGGTTTGTACATTCTTAATATTGACACAAAATGCAACATGAATATATATACATATATACATATACATGCATTCAACCATTATATATAAATAATATTATGGGAATATAAACAAGGACACTATCTATATTCAGTTGCCTATATAATAGTGTATTCACTGTATCCTATCTAACTGACCCTGTGTAGTACAGTATTGGCCACACTGGCGCCACCTGTGAGAAGCGCTAAGCACTGTATGCCAGCTGCGTCTGGTCATTATCGCCTCTAGAAGCGCTTGGGCGATACATAATATATCTAATATATATAATCACAGATGAGCATTAACTTGCCGGGCAGGGATGGCTGAGTGAGTTAAAGAGTCCACCTCCTATATTGGTATGTCATAGGATTCGAACCCCAGTTTTCTAGCCCTGGACAAGTCAAACCAATCACTTATAAATTGATTCTTGTCACTATATAGCCTGGTTTTTGGCATTACTAGGATATGG
The DNA here is from genome assembly GCA_030323885.1 of Branchipolynoe longqiensis. Lineage (NCBI taxonomy): Eukaryota > Metazoa > Annelida > Polychaeta > Phyllodocida > Polynoidae > Branchipolynoe > Branchipolynoe longqiensis. The sequence continues at coordinate 73,121,359 of CM059188.1, forward strand.
CAAGGAGCAGTGGAATGAGGAAGATCAATTGTCCGGGATTTAAATGTCCTCTGCTTAATCAACTAATGTACCCCAACTATCTGCATTGCACGCAAAATATAGAATATGAAATATTTTGTATAAATATTGTGTAAGCAACAGGCATTGTATACAGGTGATCAGACACCAGTGTTCCAGTAACGTGAAAACAAAAAATATTAATAAGGATTAAAAATATTAATTAAAATTAAAATATAGCCTCTCAGAGAATATTTAGCGAACCTGGCGGCGGGGATTGGAACAGTCCCCCAGTGCTCGCCTAACAAGAGCAGTGCTTGGTGGTGGGGCAACATCTGAGACTCGTATTATCAATGCAATCAGGCGAACATTCCCTGGTCCGAGTCACAGTAGTGCTACACCACCGACAGGGGGCGTGATAGAGGTGTGCCAGGAAATGGCTGCCAGGGGCGGTGGGACACACACATTCATGGGGCAACGGCAGGAGCTGGCGGGAGAAGAAGCTGATGTAGGGTGCGGTAGATAGGCGTGGGCCCTGTCTGGCTTGTTAGGGTTGTGGGTGATAGTGGGAGGTGGAGCTGGGGGAGGGGGTGGGAATGGGGCGTGATGGTGGGGGTGATGGTGGGGTTGATGGTGGGGGTGATGGTGGAGGTGGAGGTTTATGTGGGGGTGGGGGGTGGAGGTGGGGTGGTGTCACTGGGGGTGGGGAGGGGATGGGGTGGTGTGAAACTCCATTTCGGTTACTATGCATTTTTCATCCACTTTGCACCGGGTGGCCGAATTGATGGGAAATTTGCTTGAAGAGTCCTCTGGCGGAGAGAAGAGGAACCTGCGGGTTATTATTATTACCATGAAAGACAACCTATTATCACTTCTATTAGGCCGCAGAAAAAGTACGCTTATGTGTGGATCATCGTGTGTGTGTTAAACGTGGCAGAACTTGAGTAACAATTCCAGGGTAATTAATGTGTCGACAATACTGGCCTAATTTTTCATATGGGTTTTTTCAAGTATGAAATAAGACATTGTTAAGACTGACATTTATTTATCAACACCAACCACGGTTACCTTGGTTGTGTTGCAAAACCAATGGGATAACCTGCCTAGAGTGGAACTAGAACCTATATTCCTGCTATTTCAGGGCGAACATTCCAACTATCTAGGTTCCTTAATCTAATCAAGCTAACCATGTCGTACCAGGAGATGTGGCGCATTGTTTTCTTTCGGAGGTGAATGCAATTGTCTACACTCATCCTTCCAGAATTATAAGTATTATACTGACAATTACAAATATCCAAGGAGGCCACTTCCATTTTGACACCATCCGGTATTCAGTATCCTGGTGATGGGACCAGTGTCATTGGGGTGTTCCAAGAAATGGGAACATCATGCGGAGGACCAGTGTCCCATCCATTAGGCTATCTGGGACCCCTAATGCAATCAACATATATGTGTATGTGGAATTTCACCTGGGGAGGTGAGTGACACTCACTACAGTAATAAATGTAACGCCAACTTGAAATAACAATTACCTCAGAATTTGGTTAAGGGTTCCTCGTGCACTTCCAATATATAAATATATATATATATATATGTATATATATATACATAATATACCGGTACTCATATATATATATATAGACACAGGGCTCTATCTTAGGATATACAGCTCTGATGAAGCATGGCGCATTGGTTTGCTATATTGTTTTTTGTTGTCTTAGCAATATTTTCGGTTATTGACACAGTACTCAACTCATGGCGACTTTATAGTGCTGCTGCACTTGTGACATCATTGGTCTCCACTAAGTCACATTATCCTGACAGTAACTTAAGGTGAACATTCCCTGATATGAGCCTCAGCGCTACACCACCAAGATGGTGAGTGATAGAAATGTGCCAGGACATGGCCACCCTGGGTGGTGGGACATGGAAATACACATTCATGGGGCAACAACAGGTGCTGGCATGATTCAAAGCTGATGTAGGGTGCGGTAGATAGGTTTGAACCCTGTCTGGCTTGATGTTGGGTGCCGATGGGGGTGGGAGGAGGGTGGGGGTGAGCTGGGTTTACACTACATTATTAATCAACTTTGCACCAAACACACACAGGCAGAGTCCTTTCCTATATCCTAGTAATAGTCGAGTGACGGCTAACACAGTGAGCGATAAGTATTAATCAATCATGCTGCCATGGATTGATCCCGTGACCTGCTGCTTGCCAAATGGGTGCACTGCTCACTCGGCCATCCCCGTACGGCTGCAGCGTAATGATAGAGGTGATGATGTGCGTTTTTGAGGAAGAAGAATGAGAAGATGAAGATGAAGAAGAAGATAAAGCAGAATAAGAAGAAGAAGTAGGAGAAGAAGAAGATGAAGAAGAAGTAGAAGAAAGAAAGAAAGCAAGAAAGAAAGAAAGAAAGAAAGAAAAGAAAGTGGGAAAAGAGAAACATGGGGAGGGTGATTTTACTATTAGATTGTGGGGGAAGACTGACGAGGGTGCTGTCTTTCTGATTGTGGGACAGGGGGTGAGGAGGGGAGGTGGGGGAGCATGTCCTGTCAAAGAGACAAATCAATCTTTGGGGTGGTGGCGACGGCACCTGGAGCCGGGTAGTGGACGTCTTGTGTCGGGGGCCGTTAAGGAGGAAGGGCCGGACCAATGGGCGGCGTTGTATCGGGGATTGGTTGAGTGGAGCTTCAGGTGGTCTCAAATCCAATATGGTTTGGGTTAGCTGGTTATGGGGCTGTCACATTAGTTTTTTTTGCGGGAGCGTATGGCGGCGTAGGCGCATTACGTCATATACGTTGGCATACGCCGTATACGCTACTCATACGCTACGCATACGCTACTCATACTCCGCCAGGTGACGGCTTATGTGAAGCTTATGAGGCATACGCCGCCATACGCTTTCATAAATCCGTCCATCCAAATTTGTGTGTGCATGCTCAAAAAATCTCGACCTATGAGGGCGTATGGCCCATACGCTGCTCATACGCCGGCATACGCTCCTCGTACGCTAGGGGTACGCCGGCATAGGTTTTTCATACGCTCAACTTGCGTCACCAGCGTATCTCTAGCGTATCTCTAGCGTATGTAGCATACGCATAACCTACGAGTTACGTATGGGAGCGTGCTCCTAGCGTATGCACAGCGTATGCACAGCGTATTCAAAGCATATGCCATAGGTCTCGACATCGAGGTTCCGCTTAGGTTCCGCATACGCTACTCCTATGCTCATCCGCTACGCATATGCTACGCATATGCTACGCATATGCTACGCATATGCTACGCATATGCTACGCATACGCTACGCATATGCTACGCATACACTACGCATACGCTACGCATACGCTACGCATACGCTACGCATACGCTACGCATACGCTACGCATACGCTACGCATACGCTACGCATACGCTACGCATACGCTACGCATACACTATGCATATGTTATGCATACGCTACGCTTACGCTACGCATATGCTACGCATACGCTATGCATACGTTGCGCATACACTATGCATATGCTACGCATACGCTACGCATATGCTACGCTTACGCTACGCATACGCTATGCATACGCTATGCATTCGCTATGCATACTCTACGCATACGCTACGCATATGCTACGCATACGCTGCGCATATGCTGCGCATACTCTACGCATACGCTACGCATACGCTACGCATACGCTACGCATACGCTCCAGATGGCAATCAAAGCCATCAAAACATCTCACAGTACGCTTACATACGCTCCTGGTACGCTCCTCATACGTTCCTCGTACGCTCCTCATACATTCCACATATGCTCAAACCCACCCGAAAGTTCACCGAAGGTCATCATAGGCCGGCACCCGCACGACTTACGTAGGTTTTCAATATGGTGTCAATGTGTAAATTTTCACATTTTCACTCTTGCACAAAATCATACAATTTTAATTTTGATATCTTTTGTGGGATAAATTCAATACATGTAGAACTGCTAACATACCTAATAGACAGGCTACAATAATTATTTGACTTGCTATCAATAAAACAAAGACTTAATTATCAGCATCGTCATGTGGAGACCAAGTATGTGGTGCCCAGTTTTGGAGAATAACCCAGACATACAAATATTCTACCATCATTTAATCAAACTATATTTCTGTATATATATTGGGGAAACCACCAGTGCTTTTGTCCTGAAAACAAACTATAACTATGTCCAGAACACACCTTAAACTCATGTAATCAGGTCTTTAAGCGTACGCTACACCTAATTAGTATAACCTCTATGCCATGCCAACGTCGAAACACCGCGCCAGGCCAAGTCACAGCACGTCATGCCAACGTCACGCAACGTCAAGTGACATCAAGAGAACGTCAAAGCAGCCCGAACACAATTAGCTGCAGTTCACTGGGTGCATCCCTCCTGGGGTTAGCGGGGCGTCACGTAATCAATTATAGAGCTCTGTTCAACGCGGCAGACCGACGCATGCTGCTGTGCATATATAACAATCATAAGAGAATTCACACTATTCATGCGTGACCTGATTCGGCGTCAGAACGAGGCTGAGTACACTTGGGTATTGGAAATGGCCATAAGACACTGCTGTGTGCCGATGTATATGAACTACCACAGAAATTAAAGGAGTACAATTTGAAGATATTCACTTTTGAAACTATGATATTAATTTTCGCATACCTTTTTTCTATCTATTGGTCAATTTTCATGAAGATTGAGTGATGATCACATGCATTTCAGTAGGCAATGTCAACAAAGTTGCTCACCCTGGTTGCCAATCTTTTCTTAAATTCAAAATTGCATAACTTTCTTAATGCATATATATCTAACAAATATATTTTAACAATTTTAAAGCTTTTATTAATTTGTAATTACTAAGACGAGTTGTTTAACTGGGTTACACAGATAACTATGCTGACAGTGCTGCATGGTACATGATACCACCATAATTGCAGACTTGAAGTTGACAGTCACATTGTCAATGGGGAAATCACCATGCAAGGGTCACCCAATCTTCATGAAAATTGGCCAATAGATAGAAAACAGGTATGCAAAGCTGAATATGGTAGATTCATAAATGAATACCCTCAACTTTGAGTGATTTCGAGAACTATTGGGTCAACGAAAAAATGATTTGCAGCAATTTACATACACAAACATAGAGCGGCGCCTCACAGACGTGCACCTGGCCTCGGTCTGGTTTCAACATGGCCGCGGCGTGAATAGCGTCAAAGGCAACATATATGGTTATATCTGGATGCATACCAACTTAATATAGTGTGCACTCATGTCGACTTTAAACTGCTGCCTAACTGGGAGACTAGGTCGCCGGCACCACTATCCGTATCAGCCTCTTTGAAATGCTATATGCATATACATCACATATATAATTCATTGGACTTCATCGACTAAGAATGTCTGTGAATTCTTAATGCGCCGAAATATATAAGAGAACAACAATGCCATCTCACTAGTTTGCCGGCCATTTTAAACATTCATGCAAATTTAACCCACACCGCGGATACGCCTCAGGAGTCTCGTAGATTCACCTGTGGAACAGTGTGAAGATGAACCCTCGCTAATGGTGCTGTCACATTACGACGTTTCTCGCCAACGTGCGTCGACGTGTGTAACTTTTGGCGAAATGTTGGGAGACGTCTGGAAGCATTACGCGTTCGTTGGTAGATGTTGATGGACTGCGACAGTCGATGAGGGTCGGCGGCGCGCGTTAGGGGACCGGTGAAGTTTTGTGCTTGCACAAAACTTTCGACGACCGACAACGCGTGACAACGCGGGGCTGCCAATATTATGGCGACGTTAGGAGCACGTCGAGATCACTGGAATAATGTTATGCAAACTCTAGGCAGATGCCGCATGCGCATGAGACTCGTTGCGCCAAACTGTTGCTTTTTTGCTTGTTATGGTTTTACATCCTAGCAACATCTAAGATCATATCAGGATGGAGCACCAAACTTTTTTTTTTTTTTCTCACAACGTCGGCCGCACGCTACCAATACGTTGCGCTGATGCCGAAAAGTTTGATGTGTCTCAACAATTAAAAGTGATTTTGCGCGTTGGCAGCACGCCGGCGAGATACGTCATAGTGTGACAGGGCTATATGAAAAACATGGGCACACAAATCCCCTGGTCCTGCTACTGCAGTAGACATATGAGACTGGCTGAGCGCTCGCTACACTCTGCTGAGTCAGAGCAGCTCTCCCGGGAACTCGGGCTTAAGGCCGGGAGAGCCACCGTTGCTTTATGTGGCGTTCTCTGTGGTGGAGTGGTTAGAGTGTCTGACTTTTTTCTAGGTCAGAGTCCTAATCTGAGGGTTGGCGGTTCGATTCCCCGTGCCCCCAGCTCTGCCAATTTGGATTTCCACCGCTGTGTATAACTTACAGCATCATCAAAGGCCGGTTGCTCTCATACCATGTATATGTGGTGTGGGAGGTTAAAAATCCCTTGGTTTGGTAAAAGTGTAGGCTCGGGCTTTCTATGTGGGAGGTTAAAAATCCCTTGGTTCGATAAAAGTGTAGGCTCGGGCTTTCTATCGACCAGCAGTGGAGTGGGGAAGACCAGTCGTCTGTGACTGGGATTTCCACTACTTGGGACAACTAATGTACCAAAAAAAAAGAAAAAGAGAGAAAAATAAGTGTTCACACTTTCTGTCTACCATTCGCTATATCGCTATATAACGCCTCCTGGTGGACTAAAGAAGCAGTATGAAAACAGCGGGAATACACATTCATTGTAATGGGTTCGAGGTTTAAAGAAAAGAAGATTGTTTGTTTGTTGTTGTTTTACGTCCTTGCAACACTAAGGTTATATAAGAATGAAAACGGCAAGATTACACATTAATTGTAATGTGTTTTGGGTTTTTTTAACAAGTAGGATTGCCTGTCATGTCCTAGCAATATGCAAGGTCATATAAGGATGGATACCGACTTGTGACAGTGTGACCTCATGGCGACTTTATAGTGCTGCCGCATTAGGATACAGGGCCGTCGCAATATGTGACCCAATACCCCACACAGTCCAATTATCCTTATACTGTGCTAGCCAGTCATTGTCCTATCCTATTAATTTCAAGCGACAGGTTAGGTAGTGGCATGTATCAATGTTGTAAGTCATTGGTTTGACTCGGCTGGGATTCGAACACCCGAGCTTCAGCACGAAAGCTCTATGCGCTACCCATTCGGCCACCGCGTCCGGTAGATTTAAAACAAGTTGCATAGAAACTAGACGTGGTGGCCGATTCGTTAAGTGTGCTTCCTTCCTGTGTAGAAGGTTGGGGGTTCGAAACCCGGCTAGGCAAACATATGACATACACAATTTATACTTATTGTTTTATAGCCTGGCGTCCAGCATTACTCGAATAGGGCAATGAGTGGTTAGCTCAGTATCAGGATAACGCAACAGAGTGTGATATATGTTTATGGTGCTGGAAGACTGGTATGCCTATATGGCAGTATTATAAAGTTGGCATTGATGCGCAATCTCATAAGTCAGTCACCGTCCTGATATCATGTTGCTAGGACATGAACCACCAAGGCACAAACATATACTACTCCCCAATTACCTTAAATCTGCATATTCTGATGGTGCATCAAATTTTCAGAACCAAAACAACTATTTAGAATTAATTCTACATATTATCTGATTGTAAAAATCAATTTAAATGACAGAAGCTCAACACCATTGGACTACGCAACTTTAATCAATAATGTATGTAGTAATTAAATGTTTTTATTTCACATATCTATAACTCCAGATCCAGTTTTATGGCGAAGTGTTATCTTTTTGCACCGTTTGTGTTATATGTTTTAGAGGCATGCGTTGATATAGCTGGGTACTTCTTAGAAGAAGTTGCATAGTCTATATAGTATATATGTATAATGTGATATAGGTCTATATATTGCGTAACTGAGTGCTTCTGACAAAAATATTTATAGTCTGTATAGTTTATATTATGATATAAATCTCATATACATATTTTACATAGCCGGCTACTTCTCACAAGAAGATTTGCAGTCTTTTTTTTTGTATTTATAGGCCTCATAGATATAGATTTAAATAGATCGTCGTTTCTTACAAAAAGCTTTATTTCATCTTATTGTCTATATTGTCCTACATGTTTCATAGGCAGGGACGGCAGTTCGATTGCTGCTCGAGTCAAACCAAAGACTCGCATAATTGATACTTTTCACTTCCTAGCTTGGCTATCAGCATTAATAGGATAGGGCAATGACTCACTGGCTCAATGCCAGGATAGTGTGACTGGGTGGGATATTGGGTTATGGTGCTGGCCACCTGATTTCCTAGTACGGCAGCACTATAAAGTTGCCTTGAGTGCGCACTGTCACAAGTCGGTACCCATCCTGATATGACCTTAGATGGTGCTAGGACTTAAAACACTAACAACCAACCAACCAATCCTACAAGGTGGTGTAGTATTTATAGTACTGCATGTCTCATAGGCAGGGATTCACATAGGTGGGCACTTCTTACAATGTTCATATTATAATCTTTATAGTCTTAAACCATTATGAAAAATACCTCTGGGTGTACAAAATAACCAGACAGCCTGGAAGGAAATCGCGATTTAAACCGAATGGAACAATGAAATATTGACTACCACTGAGTCATTGAATACACTATATCAACAAATTAAGCCGATATTAATTACAAACTAATTTTGAGAATGGGAAATGTATGATAAATGCTCATTAGTCCATCTATAGTTTTGTTAGAGAGGGTTATTATTTTTCACATGCCATGGAACATCTAGGAACGGTCGATCTTTCTAGTAATCCCCAACAATAACTGTCACACAGAACCATTAAAACAGAATACTTTCTAGCACCTGACCACAATAAACTAAATGCTATGATTTCACAAATGGGGGCTTAATTCTTATAATGAGACTAATAAAACAAGTGTGCAACCAGTAGCGGATTAACCGGGAATGTATTGGGCAGGCGAATAATTACAAGACTGGCATGTGTTGCTTCCGCAACATACGTAATAGCTAGGCTGAGTGATGATATCATTTCCTATGCGCTGAAGTAACTACACACAGTCATCGTTTCGTTAAAGCTGCATAGGCCGATGAAAGCATCAAATGTTCGAATTCAAGACAATTACCTAGAGTGGATTTAAAAGTTCAAATTAAATACTGGTTCGCTTATTGACCTTTTGTTACTGGTTAGAAAGGAATCCGAAGTCAAGTAAATATATTCTGTTAGTGCTGAAGCATGGGGAGTAATAATTTTGACCTCAAAACTACTTTGCATTTAAATTATCTACAACGATAATCATTTATAATATAGGATACTTCAAACTAAAAATAAGTAGATTATATTTGGTGTTCTCTGTGGCAGAGTGGTTAGAGTCTCTGACTTTCTTTCGAGGTCGGACTCCTAATCTGAAGGTCGGTGGTTCAATTCCCTGTGCCCCCAACTCTCCCAATTTGGATTTCCACCACTGTGTATAACATACAGCGTCATCAAAGGCTGGTTACTCTCATACCATGTCTATGTGGTGTGGGAGGTTAAAAATCCCTTGGGTCGGTAAAAGTGAAGGCTTGGGCTTTCTATCAACAAACTGTCAAATGGTGAAAACAAGTCTATTCAGACTTATCCATAATAGGCAGTATAAATCTTCAAGGAAAAAAACAAATCAACTTAATTTATATAATGTAACCTAAAAGAAAGTCATGAAGTCAAAACCATCGGGCTATGCAAATTTAAAGGTTATTCATAGAGGGGGATGGGTAGGGTGCTAGCAACCACTAGACACTGCCATTACTAAATTATTATATGAGATAATGTGTGCCTATCATCATCCATATTGAGGACATGTATTCAGCAATCCCTGTGATCAGTGAATCCCTGCCCTGGTAACCAACATTTCATGACGTATCCATGCAAATTGCCAAGAGGAATTGATTTCCTAGGAACATCTGACATCATATCTGAATAGGTACCGACTCGTGTGACGACTAACATCCATGGCAGTTTGACAGTGCTGCTTGACTAAAGTGCCAAGTGTTGCACAATGTTTTAACTAATCATTGCTAGCCAATCATTGCTCTATCCTAGTAGGGTAAGCTAGCTAGGTAAGGTAGCATCGCATAACACTTTCATGAATCTTGAAATCGAGTCATCGCATACCACTTTTATAAATCCTTAAATCGACTCGACTAGGGACCACGGCCACAAACCTCGACCAGGTGACACCTACGGTAACCATGATACTCTCCGTTCCATTAGTAAGAGCTAAGATCTCCCAGCATTTGAAATATTTGCTACCATGCCAATGACATTTGTTGAAAGTAATTCGAGGATTACCAACATAGAAGACCTCAGATGATGAAAAAGACATAGTTACATTTGAGGTAATAGCTGCATAAAGCAACTGGACTGGGTTTGTGCGTGATATTTAGATAAATATATTTGGTTTCTTATTAAAATCTACTTTGAAATCTAGTACGAAAGACCTTACATTCTAAAGGATTTACTTTTAATATATATTATATATTATATATTATATATATTATTTATATTATATATATTATATATATTATGTATATTATATATATTATATGTATTATATATAGAATTGTATAATTTATTATGCGTATATAAAAGGGGCGGAGCTCTAACCTATTAATTATGATTATTATTTTTTATTATTACTTCTCGATTATTATGTCCAATTGCTGACTTGCCTGTATTTGCCCCAGTGTTGCCTACACCAGCGCCACCACCATCACTTCCGGCATGTGCGCATGCCGGGCAGTCATTCTCAGCCCCGATTTCAAACTTTTACAGGTAAGCCCGTATTATGCTTAGCCATGATGCAAATAAAGTGTCCTACCCATCACCTCCTTGTGAGCAAAAAACTGGAGGCAAGTGACGATTCAAACCAACTCGAGCAGCGTCGAAAGCGCCAGGACCGCAGCAGGGCCAGCGGATGACGGCGATTGGACAATATTAAGTCGAGTAGAATCGAAACTAATAAATAATAAATAATTCCGAGCGTTTATATGTATATAATAGATTATATATAATATATATTATATGTATTATATATATTATATATATTATCTATATTATATATATTATATATATATATTATACATATAATATATATATTATATATATTTTATATATATCATATATATTATATATAATATGTGATGTATAACGAATAAACTTATCATATATATATTATATGTACAAATGACCGTCAAAGTAGTGTTGGAATAATCTGCATGAGTGGATCATCATTGTCAGCGACACAATATTCCCTTGGTGGTAGCACAATAAAGCCGCCACCATAACCTGCTACCAGTACCTGCATGGCTAGGATGTAGGACTCCAAATGTTAATTCAAGACGTGTGGGGGATGGGGGGGGGGGCGGCCGTGGCAGCGATGATTGACAAGGTTGACTGGTTGCTGCCCACCCCGCTGTCTCACCCGGCACCAGCATATCACGCCCTTAACCCGGCCATCAGGCGCCGCAACCACCAAAAACCCATCACCCCCGGTGCACCCAGACACATTGATATGGACGTGGGTCATTTGGCAATTTCCTATGTGGTATTTGTTAGTGCCCTATGCGGCAGCTCTCCCTATTGGGCCGCACCAGCCACCAGCCACCAGCCACCAGCCACCAGCCACCAGCCACCAGCCACCAGCCACCAGCCATCAGCCACGAGGTACCTACATTCCTTACGGCATGATGATGTATGGATTTCCCCTCTCCCCATTCCCCTACACACATACTCGTGCACTACCCCCCTAACCACCGGTCACCTTCTCACCCCAACACCACTTAAGAATCACTCCTGTGAAACTGGTCCAGCGCCAAGGATCGAGTAGGTGTGTTTAGCCCCCCCCCACCCCCCCACCCCCCTCCGGCAATCCCCCCCCCCCTGCCGCACCTCATCCCCCACACGACTAGCCCAGGGCTATGACTCGCAGTTGTACCTTCCTCCTCCCCCACCTCCGACTCGAACTCCTGACCTACCGTAACCGAGGGCTGTGTAAGGTAGGTAGGTGGCACCACAGTTTCTAGGATACAGCAACTGGCGCGCGCTGCTTGCAAGCGGCAATAAGAGCCATGAGTAGTGACTAGACAAAACTCTTCAGGCCTGGAGGACCCCGGGGAGTGGAGCAGGGCGGGGCGGGATGGGCCGGGCGCCCCTGATGTAGTCGGGACAATGGCGGAGGAGGGTGGGTGGGATGCTGGCGGCAGGGAGCCCCCCCCCCCCCACCCCCCACCCCCACCCCCCACCATCTCGCGGCGGGAACCCGGGCCTGATCTGCAGCCGGCGGGTTTCACGCGGGTTGCCGGCCGGGCGGCAGGCACTCAGTGGCCCCCTTGAAGACCCCTCTCAGGAGACGGCCGTGCTCGTAGCAAGAGTAGCAGGCGGTGTTAACGCCCCGCGTCCACACGGCGTCTCCCTCAATGGGGCTCGGGCGTCTCCCAATACACACTTACCCACCCAACCACCAACCAGGCCAGCAACGAACCAGCCCTCCCCACCCCCCGCATCAATCTCAGCAAACTACTGCTTACTAAAGGGGATGTCACATTACGACCCATCGCGCCAAGGTATGCCGACGTATGTGATTGTTGCCAGCTACGTCGGGATATGTTGTCATGCATTACACTTGCGTTAGGCGCTCATTGGTATACATCAATGTACGTTGACGTTCGTCGAGATATGGTGTTGCGCGTCAGGGGGTCAGCAAAGTTTTGTGCATGCACAAAACTTTCGACATACGACAACGTTCGACAACATGTGGATTTTACGTATACATTATGTATACCTTGGGCATACATTGATGTACGTTAGATTTACGTTAGACAAATGTTGTTCACTATGTTGAACTATGTTGACCTACTTTAAAGGCAGTGGGAACGTACAGTCTGTGTATGGATAATGTGCGTACGTTTAGCATTTCTTCAGCATGTCTTGATGTATGTAAGCTATGAGGTGTAGTTCTGGCGATTTACTAACATATATAACGTTCACTGGCATTCTGCGAACATTGGCCATACGCTATGTATATGGTATGCATACATCCAACTTTGCCCCCTGCGCCAAAAAGTTTGATGCTTCTCGACCTAAAAAAGTAATTTACGCATTGGCTGCGTGCTTGTGAGATGTATCGTAATGTGACAGGGCCTGTACATCGACCTGGCCACACTCACACCCACACTCTCACACACACTCTCACCCTCATAGACATCGCCATTCACACCTACACACAAACCCTCATCCACACCATCACCCACACACACACCCTCACCCACTCCCACACTCACTCACACACACACTCTCACTCACGGACAACGTCATTCACAACCACACCCACACACTCACACCTTCATCCATCTCACACTCCCAACCTCATCCTAATCCCACAAGTCCAGCATATGGTAATGCTTTACTAACCAACTCCCCTATCACAGCCATCACACCCATTTCTCTTTGCATCATTTATCTGGATTGATCGATGGATGGATGGATGAATGGATGAATTGCTAGTGATGATAATAATGGTGATATAATGATGATATAAGAATGATAGAGTAATAAGGATAATAATAATAATGGTGATGATGAACATGATGTACATTTATTATAATCTTCTAACCACCAGGGTTAATTCTAATTCTATACCCTATAATACATAGAAATAAGCCCGATCAAATATATTTTGAATTTGCCTAAAAACAAAACTGTTTTAAAGGACGGAGAAATGTCGTTTAAGAACAAAGGTAACTTTGAACAAGTAGGTCTGAGGACAGATTAAACATTTTTTTCAAGACATGAAGCTTATCTTCCGCCTCACTCAATTCCTACTCTATTGAGAACATGTTTTGAATTTAACTTCGAAAGATATGAGTTTACATATGCGTAGGCACCTGTGGTTGCAAATCGGGTCAAAACCGAAGGCAGATCACATTAGAAATTCCACCACACCCCTCACCCACGGAATCTAAATATCCGGTTGGTTGTTGGAGATTTATGTCCTGGCAACATCAAAAATAATATCAGGACGGGTACCGTCTTGTGACAGTGTGCACTCATGGCGACTTTATAGTGCTGCCCCACTGGGAGTCCAGGCCACCAGGATCAGTACCTGATATCCCACTCAGTGACATTATCCTGACATCGAGCAAACCATTCATTGCCCTATCCTAATTATGGTGAGCACCTGGCTAGGAAGTGAGAAGTATAAATTATATGAGTCGACAGGGAACCGAACTCCAGACCTTCCGCACGGGAGCCCCGCGCTCTATCGATTCGGCCACCGCGCCCGGTAAGATACGTAGGAAGAGGGGGGGGGGAGTGGGAGGGAGTCAATGGCTATAGCATGCAATAGCTTTTTTTTTAAACATAGAGAATTGTTGATCTATTTAGTGAACCGACCCTCTAACCTCCCTCCCCCCACACACCCTGCCCCCACCCGACACACCCTCCCACCCCCACCCCCATATCTCGGCGCTCCGTCGCCCTGTTTATGGACCCAGTTTAAAGGTGCTGCACCCTCCCTGCCCCATCGGTTTGCCCTTAAGGTCCGTCCATCAGCGCCCCGAGTAATTGCCTTGTCCAATATGGAGTGTGCTCCCTGCAGACACACACAACCCTCCCCACACACACAACCCCCCATACACACAACCCCGCTCTCCACATGCACAACCCCCCACATCCACACACCCTCAAAACACATACAACCCTCCTCCAACAGACAACACCCACACACAACACCCACACACAACACCCACACACAACACCCACACACAACACCCCTCCCACACGCTCAACCCACCTCCCACACACACAATCCCCCCTCCCCACCACACATACATTCACAAGCTGCTCGCCCGCACATACTGGCATGGCAGGCTCTGCTAATGCATTAAATGGATGGTGTGTGTTTCCATAGAAACGTGTCATAATCAATCGGATTGTTATCTTGTTCGGGCGCATGATGTGAGTTTGCTACTTTTGCTCTCATCGTATGTGCATCGAGCAAATGGGAGAACATATATATAAATAGATATATACCCAAGTATATACTCCTATATGCCGATGTAAGAAACCGCATGGTGCTGCTCCCCCCCCCCCCCCCCCCCCCCCCCCCCCCCCGCAGCTTTTACTTCCTTGACGGGGAGGGGTTGCCGCTTGCTCTGCTAGTCAGCGCTGCTGGGACATATACACTGCTGAGCCGTGCCGATTGCGGCATTCATCATTCTCCACATCGGCATACTACTACTGTTTTTTCTACCTGGCTTTGAGCACGAAGATACTACTACTGACTAATGCTAAACTGCCTTTGTCATGCACTTCAAATCGCCAGTGCACTGGCACTTATATGCCGGAAAATTACTGCGGGCCCGGTGGCTACACACATTGAGGGTTAACGACGCATGTGCTACCTCAATACAGACAAGACGGGCGGCTCGGACTACATTAACAGTGGTTGAAATGGCAGACAAGAAGAAACCTTCGTAGAAAGAGGAGCTGGCAGGTTGCTCTTCCTCGGAGGCGGAATCGCAGGACGACGGGGACTTCAGCGACAGGGAGAGGGATGTGACCAAGTGCATCAAGACCATGGAGTAGAGGAAATGACTGGTGGAGCTGGAGAGACGTGAGAAGGAGCTGGAGGAGGACATCGAGAACCTGGCGGTGAAGCGGAATAGGGTGCGAAGCAGGAGCAGGAGGTGCAGCTCTACATCGGATCGACGACATAACCAGCATCGACGAGGCTCGACCTCGACCTCATCCAGCAAGAGATCGACCAGCAAAGAACGAAAGCAGAGAAGTAATTGGTTCATTTGTCGCTATCTGGAGGACCGCAAACACTTGAAAAAGTTGACACCTTTCGAGATAATTGAGTCCTCCTGTGGGTGGGTCCTTGATAAGAAAGATCTAAACCTACAAGATTTAAGACGATTTGTTAAGCACGTTAAATATATTGCTGGTAAAGCTAAGACAGGGAAATTCCAGGACCAGGCGCATGCAAGTTACGACCTAGCAATAAGAAAGTTAGCTACAGTTTACGATTACGAGGCCTTCTGCGCTGGTAATCCGGTACTGGCATGACAGTACTATGGTTTTGAATCTATGCGGGGCAACTCATCCAAAGGGGCTTGTAGCAGCTCAAGAAATTCTCAGGGCCAGACTAAACATCTCTTTTCGAAAGACGGAAAGAGGCCCTGCTTTTCATTCAATAAAGAGGAGGGATGTAGCCGCAATGATAAGACTGCAATTTTGGCCACTTGTGTTCCCGATGTGGAAGCAGGTCCCACATTCGGGGTAACTGTCGCAAAGACTGAATACCAAGGGGCCGAGGCAGGGCCAGGGGGAGACACCGCTTGAATTGTGTTGCAGACTGTGCAGATCCCCCTTTAGGCTATGTGATACCTACAACTAAAATGGCCCCTAGTGTATTTGTATCGGATATTTATCCTGCTGAATTGCTTACTAACAGTGTGCATTGCTGGAATGAGCTGGGGGTGGGTATGTGTCCCAGCGAGTTGTTTGAACATCGCCATTTAGGCGCCCCTACTTCGAAACAGATCGCAATTAACTCTTTTTCTATGACTCCATAGTTAGCCTGAGTTTTATCTAGTGCTTTGGATGCTATCATAGTAAAGTAATACCAGAGCTTCCATTAGTAACGATTTACGCTCTCGGAAGGTGTTTTCTTGTGCCGCCTCCCAATGCCAGGCAGTGTGTTTGGCCAAAATGGTTTAGCTATTTCCGATAGTTTGGGTGTAAATTTACTCCATAGTTCATCGTTCCTAGGAATCTTTGTACCATGCCCTTGTCTGAGAGTGTTGGCATGTCAAGAATAACATGTATCCTTTCGGGGTTAGGTTTTAACCCATCTTGGGTCAGTTCATGTCCTACATATGATATCAACATCTTTCAAATGCTAGACTTTTTAGGATTCAACCTCAGATCTACCTGTCTTCCTCTCTCTTGTACTTTAAGGAGTCTGTTGTTATGTTTCTCTAATGTTGCCCCAAATATTAATAGATCATCTGCAATTATTTCTACCCCTTCCAGGTCCCTGAATATTGTATTCATCTCTTGAACAAAGATATCTCCAGCTGTTTTTATTCCGAATGGTAGCCTTGTGTAACGGTAACGCCCCAGGGGGTATTGAAAGTACAGAGCAGCAACATTTCTTCATCCAACTGTATCTGCCAATACCCGCTGTTGCCGTCCAACACCGAGAAATACTGCGCTCCAGCTGTTTTGGCTACTACTTGCTCTACAGTCTTATGTGGATATGGGCTACGAAGGATGGCTCAGTTTAGCTTTGTTGGATCGAGACAAATTCAGATCTTCCCTGGCTTGCGGACTACAGTTATAGAGTTAACCCATGGTTTGGGTTCTACCTGCGGTACGATTACTCCAATCCTGACCATTCTATCTAGTTCAGTTTTGACTTCATTTATTACGCCATGCGGAATCCGCCTGGGCAGATCAATTACAGCATTTACATCAGGATTTACATGTATTTTAGCATTGACTTTGATTTTACCTAAGCCTTCGAATACATCATTGAACTTATTTACCATATCTGCCACATCTGTCTGTCTCATCATGCGCCGGCTAACTGTGTTTACGCGGTTGACAAGCTTCAGTGACACGCAGGTGTTCTTCCCGAGGATGGCGCTTCCAGTGTCCATTACTTGGAAGCATATCATATGTCCTTTGATTGGCAGCTCGTTTGTTTGTTGTTGTTTTATGTCCTAGCAACATCTAAGGTCATATCAGGACGGGATTGGCAGCTCGACTTCTCCTTCCGGGTTTAGCCGCTGTCCGCTGTACATGATTAGCTTGCCCTGCACTGGTCTGAGTCTTCGAATTCCTAGCGCACGAAACATCTTCGTTGGTATGATCATGGCTTCCAAGCCCATGTCGAGCTTAAAGCGCACTTTCTTTTCCCCGACACGTATGTTCTTATACCACAAATCCCTCGAGTCATCGTCCTCATCTTCATTCATGGCAACGACAAGCAAATCCGTCTCGTCGTCATCTGAATCGACTAGTTGCCACTCCTCTCTGGTGCTTCTTAGGTCTACGTCTATGGCATTCACTGCCACATTGGTCCATCTCCGAGCTCTACACACCTTGACAAAGTGTCCCACCTTGCCGCATCCGTCACCCTCCTTGTCCTAGGCTGGGCAGTTTGCCCGCCCATGCATGTAACCACAGAATGAGCAATTAACAAGTCCGGTGTTGTTGCTACTCGACTGTGTATGACGCCATGGTGTCGCCGGTGGTGGTGGGGGACGTGACTGGCGCCTGCAATATTTGTTGAGGGCAGCAACTGCTTCATCCTGTGGTGTGTCGAGTTGAGTGGTGTTATATTCTCTAACTCTGCAGATTTCTCGGCAATTGTCTAATGTTAATTTCGGTGTTTGCAGTAATTTATCATGCAGCTCTATTTTTTATGCCACTGATGAGACGGTCTCTTAATATTGAATTCTAGACATCTCCGTACTCACAGAATGCAATTTTATGGCGTAATTCTCTTATATACGTGTCCATTGACTGCGACTTCTGATGGAACCTGTTAAATTGATAACGGACTACAGTCTCTTTGGACTGACTTTCACAATAGTCTTTGACCGCTCCTATGACTGGCTGTAGTTTATCCTGGTCCTCACTGTT
Source organism: Branchipolynoe longqiensis (assembly GCA_030323885.1). NCBI lineage: Eukaryota > Metazoa > Annelida > Polychaeta > Phyllodocida > Polynoidae > Branchipolynoe > Branchipolynoe longqiensis. The sequence goes on from CM059188.1 coordinate 73,140,076, forward strand.
GATAGGCAGCATTGGGAATACCTATTGTGCCTCCCTGCCGTCAATATGGAGAAACAATAGGCACTGTGTCTTCTCAGTTTTACTGGTTAGGCCTGCAGCACCAATGTATATTTCATATGCCGTCAACCAACTCCTCCAATTTACTGCCAAGTTGCGCTCCAAGTTCAACGCCATTGGAGGTTTGAGTCCTTTTAATGCCACCGCCATTTTCTGTTCTTTCCGCTAACTGACACCATGTAGCATATGGAAAGCACATCCAAACACCTTGAGTGCTGATCAACCACTGTCCGTTTATTGCGAGACATGTCACATGTGCTCCGATGTCACGTGACCGCTTGTGGGACGTAGCCTGGGTCACACTCGCCACATTCCTTACATACATAACAGCACCTATAGTGAATACTAGGACTAGGGAGGCAAATCAATTTCAGTTCGATGTGAGAATCTTGCTGAGTCACAGATGTAGTCCTTCTTCGGGACTCAGCGAACACTAACTATCTAACACCGGGCGCCGTAGAGTGCGGGCGTCGCATGCGGAAGGTCGGGATTTCGGTTCCCGGTCGAGTCAAACCAAAGGCATATAAAATAGACACTTGCCACTTCCTAGGCTGGCACTCGGCATTAATATGGTAGGGCACGGAGTGGTTAGCTCAGTGTGAGGATAACGAGACTGAGTTGGATATCGGGTCATGGTGCCGACAGCCTGATTTCCCAGTTGGGCAGCACTATAAACTCATCATGAGTATGCACTGTCACAAGTCCGTACCCGTCCTGATATGACCTTAGATCTTGCCAGGACATAAAACAAGCCACCGACCAGCACCCAATTTCCATTCGATTAGAGGATCTTGCTGACTCACAGCTTTAATCCTTCTTGGAGACTCAGCGAACACTAACTAACTAACTCAGAAGGCCCCCATTTGTTGCAACTTCCCCAGATTTGACCTTGAGGTGTGAGGGTGTATTGTTATATGCGCGTTCATGATGCGCACTGGGTGATGAGGCGAGCCGAGTCTCCAGCCGGGCATTCACTCATCCTTCTTGGAGACTCAGCGAACACTAACTAACTCAGAAGGCCCCCATTTGTTGCAACTTCCCCAGATTTGACCTTGAGATGTGAGGGTGTATTGTTATATGCGCGTTCATGATGCGCACTGGGTGATGAGGCGAGCCGAGTCTCCAGCCGGGCATTCACTCATCCTTCTTGGAGACTCAGCGAACACTAACTAACTCAGAAGGCCCCCATTTGTTGCAACTTCCCCAGATTTGACCTTGAGGTGTGAGTGTGTATCTTTATATGCGCGTTCATGATGCGCACTGGGTGATGAGGCGGCCCGAGTCTCATACCGCAGTGTGGCTGCCATTACCCTGCAAGTGTTTCTGGGAAAGTGAGAGAGGGATGGAGGGAGGGATGTGGAGCGAGGGAGGGAGGGGGAAGGGGGAAGGGGAGTGGGTGGAGGGGGACAACCAACATTGTGGTAGGGGCCCCATTGTAACGCTGTCTCACCGGAAGTGGACAAAGCAGCACCCCGATAGCAATGTGCTTTGTCACAGCCGCACGTGATGTTCTTATCAGCCAATGACAGCGGACCAGTCTGCGTTGTCACACACACACCAATCACCAGTCCCCTGGTTATGGCCTCATATCTGAGATGTAATGACTTATACAAATATTAGTATTTAAAAAAATAAATAAATGTTAGTGTTGGCATATGTGATCTTCATCCCTGGACCGACCAGACGGGATGGCCGAATAAGTTGAGCGCTGTCTCTCACTTTGGTAGATCGTGGGATTTTAAACCCTGGTCGAGTCAGACGCTCACCATTATTAGGATATGGCAAGGACTGGTTGGTTCAGTGTCAGGATATTTTGACTGAGTGGGATATAAGATCATGGTCCCACTGGTCTGGTCTCCAAGTGAGGCAGCACTATAAATTCACCATAACTGTGCACTGTCACAAGTCAGTGCCCGTCCTGATATGACCTTAGATGTTGCCAGGACGAAAAACTCCAACAACCAAGCAATCATCCCTGTACCCATGCGGAAGGTCATTAGTGCCGACACCTGGAATATGGTGGGTGATTGCAATTGTTGAGCTTCCAATGTGTATTTGGATAAGTCCTTATACAGCACACATATTTCTTCCGAAACTGACAGCGCAAGAGGGCAGCGATTAGTGAGATGGGTGCACAGTGGTGGCGCCACCGGTTCGATTTGATGAATAACGAAGGATGATTTTTGTGTTAGTGCTTTACACCCTAGCAATATCTAAGGTCATATCACGATGTGTGACAGTGCGCATTCATGACGATTTTATAGTGGTGCCCCATTGAGAGACCAGATCAGTGGTACCATGACCTGATATCCCACAGTCACATTATCCTGATAAAGTGATAATCAGTCCTTGCCCTATCCTAGTAATGTCGAGTGCCAGGATAGGTAGTGACAAGTATCAATTTGACAAGACATTGGTTTGACTCAGTCAGGATCAGAACCCTGACCTTCCGCACAGGAAGCCTACGCTCTACCGATTCGACCACCACCTCAAGTCTGACTTTCTAGAACGAGAGGTATATTCTATAATAGTTCACAGGTTCTAATAATGTATTTATTTACCTAGCATTCTGCCGGTTCCATCAGACTAATAATTTTTCTCGTGCACCACACCAACGACCTCTTCACCCAGATAAAAGAAATGGCCTGAGCATCCGCCAGGGGCCATATGCAGGAGTCGGTGATAGTGTCGGTTGTTGTTAGCCGGTAAACGCGTTTAGCTATTACCGCCCGCGCGAAGTATGTCACGCCGTATGCAGGAGCGCCTAAACGGTGTGTGTTAGCTAAACGTGAATCCCCTGCAGCCGGTTCCCGGCGAGCACCACCTAATCGGCACTGACACTCAGAATATCCCAACTTACACTATTATCTCTGTTTTAATACTTTCAGAGTAAATTGCTCTTAGGTTACATTAAATACTTCAGATCTTCCTCTTCAATTGCGCATTAAGATATTTTTAAATCTATTTTACAAAAAAAGTATACAGCTCAAACTGCGACACCGGGCACCAGCCAGCACTGCGGCGGCGATTTGTTTTGTTTGCATTCGTCGATTCGACAATATGAATAACGCCGCCAATGCGGCGGTGGTGTTAATATTGGTTCGCTTTTAGGGTTAAATTGATGAAATTTCACTTATTGCGTATGTAATTCTGTTAAATATGATAGCATTGAATAGTTTTGGGCCTAATACATCGTCGTCGGCCAGTATGCTTGTCGACGTCGACGCGGCGGTGGCGGCGATTTGTTTACTTTACATTCGTCGATTCGACACTATTAATATCGCCGCCAATGCGGCGAGAGCGTTAATATGGGTACGCTTTTATGGTTAAATTGATCAAATTTCACTTATTGCGTATTTAATTCTGTTAAATATGATGGCATTGAATAGATTTGGGCATAACCTAACACTAACACCATCCTTAAACGTTCTATGAAATGGGGTTAGTGTTGCGGACCTTAAACGCGCGGTGTTAGCGTAACACCGCCTCCCACATACCGACTTTTCGGCGCTAAACCAGAAATCCCCTCTAAACGCGTTTTGGCTCGGTAACACCGACTCCTGCATATGGCCCCAGGAGCCGGTTCAGTAACAAGCCACCGATCATGCCTCATGCAGCGAACTGACGGGAAACACGGGTTCACCGCTGACAGATATAAGCTTGTTATATTTGTGATAAGCTTCCCTGCATTACAGTTGTTTTGAACCGCACGCTGTTTGCTTCTATTCACAACTATTAGACCGACACATAATTAAGCAGCATAAGACCGACACATGTTTATATTGGCATTTATTTGAGATTTTAGAGTCAGATTACAATGAGTCATTTGTTAGCAAATTCAAGTCAAGAGCGAGGTATACAGACGATTAACCCAAATGTGCTAACCAGTCATTGCCCTATCCTAGTAATGTCGAGCACCAGGATAGGTAGCGACAAGTATCAATTTGTCATGTCATTGGTTTGACTTGGTCAGGATCAGAACCCCGACATTCCTCACAGGAAGCCTACGTTCTACCAATTCGACCACCACGTCCAGTGACTTTCTAGAACGAGAGGTATATTCTGTTATAGTTCTCAGGTTCTAATAATGTATTTATTTACCTAGCATTCCGCCAGTTCCATCAGACTAATTATTTCTCTCATGCACCACACCCACGTCCCCTTCACCTAGATAAAGGAAATGGCCTGAGCATTCGCCAGGAGCCGGTTCAGTAACAAACCACTGATCATGCCTCATGCAGCGAACTGATAGGAAACCCGGCTTCACTGCTGACAGATATAACTTGTTATATTTGCGATAAGCTTCCCAGCGTCACAGTTGTTTTGAACCGCATGGTTTGCTTCCGTTCACAATAATTACACTGGCACATAATTGAATTGCATTTCTGGCACAGAACCGGTCACTTCCTGTTGACGTGGTGTTCAACCACAAAGACATATTATCATACAGTGATTTGTGCGCTGATCTGCGGAACCATATATTCAACCGTAATCCTGGAACGTCTAGCCCAAAGCCCATCAATCACGTCCTATTTGTGAGATCTTCAACCAGAAATACCTCTTACCATAGTAATATATATGTTGATATGCGAAATCACATAATTTAAATATATATATTATATATTTCATCGTAATCCTGGAACATAATTGAATAGAGTTTCGTCACAAAACCCACACCTTCCTATTAGCGGGGCGTTCAACAAGAAAGACCTATCACCAAGCAGTTAGTTATTTGTAGGCAAATTTGTGGAACCAAATAATTGAAAAGAAAAGAAACTGGTCAAACATACTCCTGGCGTGTTCTGGCAGAGAAAACCCACCACTTCCTGTTAGTGTGCCGCTCAACCATAAATACCTATTGCCAAACAGGGCCCGTATTCATGAGCTTGGGGTACGGTTAGGCTTAGCCGTTGGGTAGGTATCCCGCGGTTTAACGGCGGCGGTTAAGTAGGTCAATCGGTATTCACCAATGTTCTAGCCAGTCCGGATAGCTACCCGTTCGCTTTGTTTACACTCGTCGATTCGAAAATATTAATATTGCCGCCTTTGCACCAGCAGCGTGAATTTCGCTTCGGATTTAGTGTTAAATTGATAAGATTTCACTTATTGCGTATGTAATTCTGTTAAATATGACTGCATTTAATAGATTAGGGCATAAGAAATTCACGGCGATTCGGCGGTGACGGCGGCGGCCATGCTTGGTTAACGTTGGACAGTATGGATATCGACGTCGCTGCGGAGGCGGCGATTTGTGTACTTTACATTCGTTGATTCGAAAATATTAATATCGCCGCCTTTGCGGCAGCAGCGTTAATTTCGCTTCGGATTTAGGGTTAATTTGAATAAATTTCACTTATTGCGTATTTAAATCTATCAAATATGATCGCATTGAATAGATTCAGACCCACACAGGCTCACTAACCCCTCGGGATAGTCCCTTACCCCTGAGTCGAAAGTGGGGTAGGGTACCCCCAGGTTAGAGCCCCAGGGTAGCGCTACCCCACGCTCATGAATACGGATTTTCCACCGTTAGCCGGGGGGGATACCACTACCCTCGGTTAGAGCCCTACCCCGAGCTCATGAATACGGCCCCAGGTTGTTACTTGAATGTCAATCTGCAGAATCAAATAGTAAAAATAGTTTGTTTTTTATAATGTGAAAAAAAATAAAAAATTGATTTCTAAATATCAACCACCCCAAACATATCTGATAACCTCCACTTTCATCTCTCTAGAGATGACCCACTAATCTAATCTCATACTTTGATACATGGGTTACAGATTTCGATAGTATGTCAGGACGCCAAAGTGTATTTGCACTGAAGCAAGATTTGTCAAAAGGAAATCATATTTTCTGAAAATAAAGCAATACATATATATGTATATATATATCTGTCAAGCGGCGTTAGTAAGGATCGAATCGTTATTTGAATGTCCGGCGATATCTGGGTTTTATCTATTTGATGTTGGTGGCAATATGGAAATGTGGGTCAGAGTAGTATTCAGGGTTCTCGTTGTCTTACAAGTGGATGGGAAGGGATGTGGTGGGCGTGGTGGTTGTGCGTGGGGGTGTAGAGGTGGGAGTAGGGTGAGAGTTGGCGTGGTGGGTGGGGGTTAAATAAAAGATTCACCTTTATCTAGGTGGGGGGTGGGAGTGGTGGGTGGACGAGGGTGTGGTGGGGCTGGTGGGTGTGGGTGGGTGGGCGAGTGTGGTTGGTCGGGATGGGCGTGGTCGATGGCGGTCGTCATGCTGGATGGGCGTGAGCGTGGTGAGTGTGGGTGGGCTGAGTGTGGGTGGATTCGCGTGGTGAGTAGGGTTTGGCGGAGCGGGATGTAGTGTAGGGAGGGGGGAGTGCACGTGGTGGGTAGGGGGGGGGGGGGCTGGGCGAGTTTGGGTGGGTGGGCGTGGTTAGCAGGGTTTGGCGTGGGCAATGTAGTGTAGGGGGTGGGTGGGGGGGGGGAGCATCTCAGGCATTTCAATCAAAAAAGGCACATTTCTGTTACACGGATCGATGGAGGTGGGGGTGCGGTTGTGGGTGCGGGGTGGGTAGGGTGGGGATGTTGCTGGGGTGGGGATGGGTGTGAGGCAGTTGGTTTGGGTGAGGTGGGGTTGGGGTGAGGCAGTTGGTGGGGGTGAGGTGGGGTTGGGGTGAGGCAGTTGGTGGGGGTGAGGTGGGTTTGGCGTGAGGCAGTTGGTGGGGGTTGTACACGCAGGTCTCGGGTTGCAGTCGGTGTGTATTCAGAGAGGGCGCGGCAGGTGGGGGGGAGGGGTAGGAGGCGGAGGTGGAGGGGTCATTACTCGGGTTGCAGTCGGCGTGTATTCAGGGAGGGTGCGGCAGGCGGGGGGGGGGGGGGGGAGGAGGTGGGAGGAGGAGGGGGGAGGGTCATGTCCGAGCGCGTCTCCATAGATCCCGCCTGATGCCACACCTACCATCCCGTCCCGACCTCCCCCACCTCCAGCACCCCCCCCCCCCCTACGCACTCACCCTGCCCACCCACAGTACACGAGAAACACTGAAACCGTTCGTTCTCCCCGCCACTCCCCATCCGAATGGCGTCCCTTGCAACCCACTGTTGAATAATTAGACATGCGTTGACGGGACAACGGCATATTTCTTGGGTCGGGGCGCAGGTAACTTAATGTGTGTGGAGGCGGTGAGCTGGGCGGGGTGGGATCGCGTTGGTAGTGGGAGGGTGGTGGAGGAGGGGCTTGGAGTGTGATGGGCAGGTGGGTGGGTGGGTTTGTTTGTCAGGCAGGTGTGAAGTGACTAAATACACGCCCTGGAGCTGCTCAAACGTCAGAGCAGGACGAGTCGGTGGGGGGCCAATATGTTAAGGTAGGGCATCTTAAGGGTTTCAATCATGGGTTCAATCCCCGGCCGAGTCACACCAAATTAGTATGCACAGGTGTGAACACGCAGTGAGGCACGGGCAGGTGGTTGCAATCCGACCGCCTAATGTAGTGAATAGCAGGACCCCACGCATCCACCGGGATGGCATTAATAAGGGTTCGAATTCGTTCTACCCATGATTTTTGTATTTGTTTGCACTACCTCCAGAACATTTAGAAATTAATTTATACATCCCTATATTGCCTGTTGCTTGGTATTTCTAGAATAGGTTACCACCATCTGTAGATAACGTCATGTTGGGTGGTGATCGCAAATCGGTGTCCATGGTGACTGGCAGCGTGGTCTTACAGTTAAGCAGTCCTCTGTAGTCGCCATGAGTGTACACTCTCACTATTCGGTGCTACGAACCTGCTACCACCGCAGATATCCTGTTCAATCAATCAATCAATAACACTGTTTACTATTCTATGTGATCAGCGCTAAATGCGCGATGAATGATCAATATGGATTAAACTATAGTGAATTTGATAGGTAGATACATATGCACCCAACTTTACTGGCAATCTAACACATGAGTACATTACTTAGGACTGCTAGAAGTAAACAAAGGATCGTTTTTCAAGCTATTACAAAACCACGCTGGATCAGAATAATATGTGATATCCATTATTATGCAAGTATTATTTATGCTATATTGTTACAATATTGTTTCATTTCACTCTGTCTGTATTATGTATTCGTTGGTACTTCTCCAGCCGTTGCTTATTGATGTAGTTGAGGCATCTGCGAGCGAACTGAACATCCGCTTACATGCACCCAATCAGCTTAATCTTCCACCAGTGTGGTGCCGGTGTGTAGCTGGGTACTGCTGTCTCATGCCATACAAAATAATATACGTTAAAGCTGCATAGTCTGATGACAACATCAAATTTTCTAAATCAAAACAATTATCTAGATTTGATTCTACATATCTACCTTAGATGCTGGTGCACTTATTAAACATTTCTTGCCACATAGAAGGGAACACTGGGGTAATTTATATAACCTGTTACTGCAGAATCCTATGGTGTGCTTTCCCGTTTGCACTTCGAATATCTCAAATGCTAGCCATTTAAAATCAAAGTTACTTTAAACTAAAGTAAGGTAGATGATAACGATCAAGCTAATATATTTATCTCAGAAAATGACAGAAACTCAAAACCATCGGACTATGCACCTTTAAGTAAAAAAAAAAAGAAAGAAGCTAAATATAAAATAATTACAACAAAATAGTGCTATTTTACCAACGATTGTTAAAAGCCTTCGGAAAACTGGGATAAACCACGTCCCCATATTCGTCTTCCCAGCCTAATCAAAATTGCTCAAATTTAAACCTTTAATAAACACTTGAAAAGAAAACTAACCATGACCAAAATAGAAGGGACTAAGCTCCCACTCTGCTACCCAAACAACATCTCTGTACATTCATGGCGACTATTTTAATCCAGGTCAATACTTTGTTCACAAAACACCCCGATATATATGTACAGTAAAACCTCCCCAAATGGAGCAACCTTGGGGGTCATTTTAAGTGGTCAATTTAGGCAGGTGGTCGGTTTAGGGAATTAGAATATGGTTCAATCAATCAATAATTCCATCCTCTAGTCGAGGGTTGGATGCAATGGTTCTCCACTTGTCCCGATGTTGTGCTGTTCTGATAGACTGTGAATAATTCAAGCCTGTCCACTGTGAATATGGTTACAAGGATATTATTGGAACCCAAATAAAGCGATCGATATAGGGGAGTGGTCGATATGTGTGGAGGTGATAAACTTGAGAGGTTTGACTGTATATGTAGGGGTATATATGTTTATATATATATATATATATATATGTATATATATGTATGTACATGTATATACACATGTATATATATGCATATATACATGCATATTTATGGATATATATATATGTGTATATATGTGTATATATATGTACATATATATATATACTTGTATTAATGAATATATATGTAGGCCTATATATGTATCTATGTATATATGTAATATGCCTGGCGTAGTCAATTATAAAAATATAAAAATAAAAAGATTCCTCCCAATCGATATTACACATGATACATAGTACTAATACTACTCATTGTATTAATTGCGTCACTGTAGTACTTTCCTTCGCACGCTATTGTTTGTCCTTCACCTGTCCCTCCCCCCCTTGAATCCTTCGCCCACGTACCCCCGCGCCCAGCCCCCTCCAGACTCACTCCCCACTTGTTCACTTCCACATTTCCACCCACTCCCACACCCACATCAACCCATGCTAACCACCCAAAACTTCACCACCTCCTGGTCGAGTCAAACCAATGACTTAAAAATTGATAATTCTCACTTCCTAGCCTGGCGCTCGGCATTATTAGGATATGACAAGGACTGGTTGGTTCAGTGTCAGGATAATGTGACTGAGTGGGATATCAGGTCATGGTGCTGGCAGCCTGGTGTTCCAGTGGGGTAGCACTATAAAGTTGCCATGAGTGCACACTATCACAAGTCGGTACCCATCCTGATATGACCTTATATGTTGCTAGGACGTAAAACAACAACAACAAACAAACAAAACCAATTCCACCCTTCCACCTCCCCTCAACCCCCACCCTCCAACTCCACCCCTACCCGTCCACCCGCCCCCTCCACCTCACCACCCACCACCTCACCACCCTACCACCCCACCACCCAGCATGCCCCGCCCCTCCATAACTCCAAACTCAGGATCAACCCTCATCAACCCACAACCCACAATCTTACAACCGAGCACCTCCGGCCCGACCATACCGGTCCGGCCTCCTTCCCCCTCCTCCACCCACCTCTCCACCCCTCCACCCAAGACCCTCCTCCACCCATCCCTCCACTCCTCCACCCCTACGCCCAACATCCTCCTCCACCCGACCCCTCCAATCCTCCACCCCACACCCTCCTCCCACCCACTCCTCCACTCCTCCACCCCCCTCCTCCCACCACCCCCACCCCTCCACCCCCGCCACTCCTCCACCCCACACCCTCCTCCACACACCCCTCCACTCCATCCACGGACCTCTCCCTCTCACAACTGGCCCGTTAATTTGTAAACAGCATTGTGGAGACACGCAGCCCCCACGGTAGTCATTCATGCCACGCCCCGACACAGCCTCGTTCTCGTCTCGCGCCTGATCAACAGTGCGTGGGAAGGGCGGGGAGGTTCCGTCCAGGCAGAATCCGCCAAGATCCCTTGTCAAATCGAGAACTGCGTGTCTCTCTCTCTCTCTCTGCCCACCCACCGTGAAATCGGGCATTTGCACAGTGACGTTATTTTGACGGCAGTGGCGTATCTGTGGACGTGCCTGTGCCTGTACAGGTGTGATGGTGTGTCGGTGTGGGAGAGAGAAGGAGAGAGTGGGAGAGGGTGTGTGTCTGTGTGTGTGAGTGTGACTCAGAGTGGAGGGCCGTAGCCAGTAGGGGTGTAAAAGTGAATGATGCCCCCCCTCCTCACCATACACAAATAAACACACAATACAACAATATATAACCTCCCTGAAATAACTGGACATTGGATTTCAGAGCTTCTAGATTTCAAAATATCATGGGCGTGGCTGAACCCCCTCTAATGCCTTGTGCCTCCTTCAACACTTATTCATGCTAAGAATGTATCCATCCCCCCCAACACTACTTTACACCAAACAAACAAATTTCTAACTACGGATATGAAGTGTGAATGTGTGTGTGCGGAGGCCTGTATTTGAGGGGTATATATATATATTTTACCTCCGTAAACAGCCTCAGGCTAGCCTCAGGCTAGGGAGAGGTAAGCACGTCCGGTACCAGCAATTAGCATATACAACTCACGACTGGATAACGTGTCGTTGGGTTGCTCCGGCAAAATTAGTCTACATACAAGCAAATACGCAGTAAGTATAATAAAAACTGTGGTTAGCTTAATTATGATGCATTAGAGCATCATTATGGAAAGTTTAGACTTTCGTTGGTCCAATTTGGACGAGTTATTTGGTTATAAACAACCAAGGATAGAACACTCGAGTGGGTTTCTCGAAGGAACCAAACTGGTCATTAGCGGTTATGTCAACACCCGGGTCACCGTGTGACTATGGGTAGAGATGTGGGTTTCGCCCTATCTCATGTGGAAATTCTCTCGTACTCTAATAGAGAGTAATGTTGGAGATGCTCCTGGGTTTCTTTTATAGACTCCCATAGACAAAACTTTTTCAGGCGTTTCTCCGAGTTTCGTAGCATTTTCTCCAACTTGTTGACGTAGTAGTCACAGGTGGGAGAAGTGTGCGGAACAGAGGGATGGGCGGGCCGATACACTGGTCCCGACCCCGCGTAAGGTTTGGGATTGACCCACAACCCACGCACAAATTTAGCTTATTACGCCTGTGTTATAACGGTATAAACACGTTCTCTAACACCAATAGATGTCCAAATGAGTTTGAAACAACCATATTGTGACATATATATATATACCGGGACTGACCAAAAATCTTTGTTTCAGCTCCCGATGGCCACGAAGCGGAGTAAGCGCGGTGCAGCAGCAGCCGAGGGGCGTGTTCCGAGTGGAGTGGACGAGGAGTACGACTCCTCACCTGTGTTGTCGGCAGGGCCGTCGACACAGCCCCGGGCGCATATCCTCTCCGACCCGGACGAGGACGCAGTGCCTGATGTGCCTGCGCCTCCAGATTGGGAGGCTCGCTTTGCACGATTGGAAAGCCACATCTTGACTGCCAAATCGCCTGTGTCTCGGAAGCGGCGTAGGCCGAGTGTCCAAGAGGATTCGTTTGAGGATTTCTTGGACACAGACTCGGCGGTGGTGCTTAAGGCTCCTCCTCCTCCTTCTCCTAAACGGAGGAAGAAGAAGAAACAGGTGATTTCTTCGGGTGATGAGTTCACCAAGGAGCGGGCAGAGACTGGTTTTCGCAAAAAGCGGAAGACTAAGTCCAAAAAGAAGAAGAGGAAGAGGAAATATTCTTCTTCTGATTCGTCCACTGAGTCTACTTCTACGGAATCAGACTCAGACACCATATATGAAGGGGTCTATGCGGACATTGGCACTAAAGTGGCTAAGAAGGTGGAGAAGCCAAAGGCTAAGCGGGTTAAAACCACTACGCTTATGCGCGAGACTGTGAATGGTCATTTCCGCACGTTCAAACCGGCGGAGGTTATCTCCAAGTTAGGAGATGAGTTAACAGGCATAAAGGGTGTTCCCAACTCCATCATTAAAGAAATGGATCGGGATGTCAATATGACGGATGACCGTAAGAAGTTTGAGGATGTGTTGCACACAGTGCATAAGGCAGTGTTGGCTACCCTAACAGCTATTGTTCCTGTGGCTAATAGGATGCAGAGTGAAAATAAGTTCTCGTCTTTGGCTAAGACAATGGACAAAGGCATTGCAGTGTTAGCGGCGGCAGGTAATTACCTGTCGTTTCGAAGAGATGAAAATGTCTTCAAGTCAGTTTGCACAGATGCTGGCAAGGAAGTGGCTCGCTCTAAGAAGGTTACCGATAATGAGGGGAAGGAGTTTACGCTTTATCTTGCTCCAGAGCCGATTAAAGGGAAACCTTTAGATAACACCAAGATGTTTGGCGGTCAACTACAATACCTCTATAAAGAGGTAGAGACTGCAGCCAAGAGTGGCAAAAACATGGATGGCAAGAAGAAACAGGAAGCTCCTCGTTTCAAAAAGTCACGAGGGGATTTTCGTCCACGACGGTTCACCAGAGGAACCAGACCGAGTTCAAGCTTCGGTCAAGGGTTTCGGTGCCGGGGCGCTCGCCCAGGCTGGACCGACAACACCGCACGGCCAATAGGCCGAGGGTTCAACTCGTCGAGACCTTTCCCCAGGGGCGGGTCCAAGTAGAGGTCCAAACACAAACTTTACAAGTCCCTGAAGCCTTTAAAAACACACAAACTGTAAGCAACTTTGTGGCTGGTAATATTAGTAATCATATTTCTGAGTGGCACAAAATTACTAGTGACCAAGAAATTATAAAAATAGTTAGGGGTGTTCACATTCCCTTTACACAAATTCCTGTACAGAGTATAATACCTTTTCCATATAACATTCAACCAGTTGAACGAGAGGCACTAACTAAACAGGTACATACATTCTTTGAGAAAGGAATTATACAAAAAGTGACACACTGTTCAGGACAGTTTATTTCAAACATTTTCTAGAGACCGAAGCCTAATGTTGATGTTCGAATGATCCTGGATTTAACAATCCTTAATAACAGGGTGGAATATCGACATTTTAAAATGTTCTCTCTAGATACGGCACGAGATCTGATTACACCAGATGCGTGGATGGCTAGTGTTGATTTACAGGATGCATATTATACGCTTCCCATAATGGAACAATACCGAAAATTTCTTCGATTTATGTGGGATAACCAACTCTATGAGTTTACCTGCATGCCGAATGGCTTAGCTTGTGCGCCACGTTTATTTACTAAATTGCTTAAACCTGTTTTCTCGGTAATGGCGAGAAAGGGTCACATAATGTTTCCATACATAGATGATTCTTTTATTATAGCATCAACACAAATTGGTTGTGTGAATGCAGTTTTGGATTTATGTGCATTACTCACTAAATTGGGGTTTTATGTACATCAACAAAAGTCAGTGTTTAAACCAACAAAACAACTCAAATGTTTAGGGTTTATTCTGGATACACAGTCCCTTACAGTGTCGATAACAGAACAAAAACTAATTAAGTTTATGACTACAGCGACTCAGCTTATTAAGTTATCAAAGCCAAAAATTAGACAGGTTGCTGTTCTTATTGGCATAATGACATCATATGCACCTGCTGTGTTATATGGGACGGCCCATATTAAGTCGCTAGAAATAGATAAAAATGTAGCGTTAACACGAACTAAAGGCAATTTTGAGCGAAAGATGTTTATTTCGCAAGAAGGGTTACAGGATATTGGATGGTGGATGCAACATATAGCAAGTTCACCAAATCCAATCCGCATGGCGGAACCTAATACAGTAATTACTACTGATGCTTCGTTAGAAGGTTGGGGAGCTCATCGAGATGGGGTCACAACAGGAGGTAGATGGCTTGATGATGAAAAATCAGACTATATTAATGCACTAGAATTGCGTGCTATTTATCTGGGCTTACGTAGTTTAGTAAAGATAAATAAATCACAGGTTAGAATACTAACTGATAATACTACTGCCATGGCATATATTCGTAACATGGGTGGAACCAAATCAAAGTCTTGCAATCAGTTATCTAAACTGATTTGGAACTGGGCACAGGCTCAACAAGTCTGGCTGACTGTAGCGCATATTCCAGGGTCACAAAATACACTTGCAGATTATAAAAGTAGAAATTTCCATGACCATTTAGAGTGGTCTCTCTCTACACCTTTGTTTAACTTCGTTTGTGAAAAATGGGGTACACCTGAAGTTGACTTATTTGCATCACGAAATAATAACAAGTTACCCTGTTATGTTTCTTGGCATCCTGAACCGGATGCTTGGAAAGTAGATGCGTTTGCTATTACCTGGGAAAATAATTATTTTTATATTTTCCCACCATTTAGCATTATCAGCCGAGTAGTGAGAAAAATCGGCTTGGAAGGGACACATGCGATACTGGTGGTGCCCGATTGGGACACGCAACCTTGGCTGCCAGCAGTTTCACAACTGGCAAAAGATCGTATACGATTCCCAAGAAAACTCGGGAATCTGACGCACCACGGACCGCTAGTGGTTCACGGCGACGTGTCAACGACGCCCCTATTGGCATTCCTTTTCTAAGGAAGCAGCTACAGCAATTTGGATTGGACAGAATTACTGAGGATAGGATAGTATCGGATGCCTGGAGACCAGGAACTGTCAAAATGTATACAACCTATTTAAAGAAATGGGGTGTACATTGTTTGTTAATGAAAGTTAAGCCAACAAATCCAAAGATTTCACAAGTAGCTCGGTTTCTTCGTTCTCTAGAGGATGAAGGACTTTCCTTTGGATCGATTAATGCGGCGAGGTGTGCGCTATCAATTATATTACCTAGAATTGATGGCGAAACAGTTGGAAAACATTATGTTATTTGTTATTTACTTCGTTCAATTTATCAAAGGAATCCTCCAAAACCAAAGTATAGTCGGTTTTGGGATGTTTCTATAGTATTTAAGTTGTTTCAGGCTTGGCCTCACAACTCGTGGTTAGATATAAAACAGTTAGGTTTTAAGGTCGCGGTCCTGTTATTGTTAGTAACCGGACACAGAGGACAGACAATTGTTGCTTTATCCTTAACTGGATTAGAAATAGACAAGCAAGAAGCTACGTTTGATTTAGAAAAATTGCTTAAATCGAACACGTTAGGTGACCCTTTATCAACGGTTCACTTAGATTGTTTTCCGAATGATCGGAAATTATGTGTTGTGTCGGCCATACGGGCTTATATATACAAGACAAAGGATTTACGTGCATCACAACAACTATTAGTGAGCTTTATAAAGCCACATAAGGCGATTTCACGAGACACACTTGCCAGATGGACAATTACGGTGTTGAAATTGGCTGGAGTGGATACGAGTAAATACTCTTCCCACTCAACTAGAGGAGCCATGGTCTCCAAGGCACGGGTGCTTGGTATTTCTGTGAAAAGAATCCTAGCGCATGCAGGCTGGAAGACGGCTAAGTCGTTTGCAAAACATTATAATAAACGACTAGAAAAGCCTACCGGCGTTGCAAAGCGTCTTCTCGCCACCTAACAAGAATAGGTGAGAACAACAATTTAGAATGTTATAATAATAAGAAAGAATGATATTAAGGATAAAAATGAATTATGTAAAGGTCTCCCTAGCCTGAGGCTAGCCTGAGGCTGTTTACCGAGGTAAAATAGTATAGTTATACGAGTCTTACCTTGGTACAGATGATGGATAACTGTTGTTTTACCGAGGTATAAGCCTCGGATAGATGTGGGCTAGGGCCCTCCCGCCACACCCTGCCACATCTATTCCGTTGGTGTACCTTTTCGGTAAAGTAATAGTATCCATTGTTTGAAAGTCATTTTTATCCTCAATAAGTAGGTTAAGATTGCTGGTACCGGACGTGCTTACCTCTCCCTAGCCCACATCTATCCGAGGCTTATACCTCGGTAAAGCAACAGTTATCCATCATCTGTACCAAGGTAAGACTCGTATAACTATACTATATATATATATATATATATATATAATATATATATATATATATATATATATATGATATATAAGCATTATGCGAGTATAAAGGCACGAAAGGGATTATATGTTTATTTCCTACCTTATTACTGATGGGGTGGCTTACTTGATGTATGTTCCCCCCCCCACTCCAACCACGTGACCCGTGGCTCCACCACCAGCACGCTTCTATCCTGGATGCTACACTGTCACTTGTGCCCAGCGACTGCCCCAACACTCTCTATTCCCAATGCCAGAGAATATATTATCTCAACCCACTACTTTGTCTTGTCTTCTCCATTTCTACTGTAGTCAGCCTTGACATAAAACTTCCGAGCGAGTGGCGTGTAGCGCCCCGCGCAGGAGGCCGACGAGGAGGAGCCAGACCCCCCCCCCCCCCCATCCCCCACCCCTACCCCCACCCCCACTAGACTACTAGACTAGAACAAAGAGAGATTGGCTCAATGTCACGATAATTTGACGGAGTGTAGTATCATGTCACAGTGGCAGGCTGGGGTATCAAAATGGGTCAGCGCTATAAAGCGATCATCTGCTGACAGCTACAATCTGATGCCCGTTCCGATCTGAAGTAAAACGTTGCAAGGACGTAAAACCCCAATAAATCAAACCAAGCCGAGCCAAAGTTGTGGACTGCTGCTACCTGGATAGTTCCATGAACGGCCACTAGTTTGAACAGGCGCACCCCATTGGTTCGACCAATCACTACACTCTCTTTATCTCAAAAAGTGACAGAAATTCAAAACCATCGGACTATGCAGCTTTAATGTCACGGATAAATTAGGGTCTCTTAAAGCTGCATAGTCCGATGGAGTATCAACTTTTCAAACCCAAGACACTTACCTAGCTTTCGATTCTACATATCTAACTTAGATACTGGTGCACTTATTAAGCATGTGTCGCCACATAGAAGGGAATACTGAGTCAATGTAATAGAACCAATTACTGCATAAGTCCATCTTGTCAGAGTTTTGGTGTGCTTGCCAATATTAATTTGGCATGTTTTCATTTCAAATATATCAGAAGTTAGCCATTTAAAATAAATGTTATCTCAGTCTAAAGTAAGGTATATCATTACGATCAGAGTCATACATTTATCTCAGAAAATGACAGAAACTCAAAACCATCGGACTATGCAACTTTAATGTGATGGATAGATTAGCGGAAGTATCCCTCAGCATCTCTTAATGTCACCGATAATGTCGGCAGGGTTGTCATGCAGTATAACCTTAACAATCCTCCCCGCGCAGGTCTTGTGATTTGCAAAAACTGTAAGTTATCGTGACCAGACGGGATGGCCGAATGAGTTAGAGCGTCTGTCTCCATGTGTTAGTAGACCATGGGATCGTAGGTTCGAACCCTGGTCGAGTCAAACCAATGACTTAAACATTGATACTTGTCGCTTCCTAACCAGTCGCTTGGCATTATTATGATAGGGCAAGGACAGGTTGGCTCAGTGTCAGGATAATGTGACTGAGAGGGATATTAGGTCATAGTGATGGTGGCCTGGTCTCCCAGTAGGGCAGCACTATACAAGTCGTCATGGGAGCGCACTGTCACAAGTGGGTACCCGTCTTGATATGACCTAGATGGTGCTAGGAGGTAAAACATCCACAACAAACAAACAGTAAGTTATCGCCATACAGATAGCAGGAACTGCGCATGTACTTAGCAGCAGGAAGTGAGGAGAGGGGAGGTGCCTACTGACCTCCGCTCCAGCACTGCAAGCATCTCCTCCTGCTGCACCTTCTCCTACTCCTCCTCCTGTGGATTCAGCCCCTTCCCACAGGCCTAGGGATTCGCACACCTTTAGGCCGATTGCGTTATGCTCACATGTAATCCTGGCCCCGTGGAACACCTGGGTTAGACATTGTAGAGCCCTGCGGCCACTGCGGCTGTCATTCTTGGGCTGGATCCGGTGAACGTGATCTGCAGACATGCGCACTGGTGCCTGCCAGTACTGGCCTATAGATAATACCGTGAGCTTTTACTAATACATAGAAGATAGATAGATGCAGGCCTTGAGTACTATGGACCACATGGGATGGCAGAATGAGTTGCGCGTTCGTTTCCCGTTTTGGTAGATTGTGGGATTCAAACCTACGGGTTCGAACCCTGGTTGAGTCAAACCAATGATTTTAAAATGTATACTTTATTCCTAACTAAGAGATGTATGTGAATATGTGTGGCTTGTCAGCCTGAGTTAATGCTTGTCGCTTCCTAGCCAGGCGCTCGGAATTATTAGGATATGGCAAGGACTGTCTGGCTCAATGTCATAATAATGTGACTGAGTTGGGGATCAGGTCATGGTGCTGGCAGCCTGGTCTCCTAGTGGGGCAGCACTGGAAACTTTCCATGAGTGTGCACTGTCACAAGTCGGTACCGATCCTGATATGACCTTAGATGTTGCCAGGACGTAAAACTCCAACAAGCAACCAACCAAATGAGTCACAGATTGGAGTTCAAGAGGTAAACACAGTAGAGGTGGAGGATGAGGATGAAAGATTGTGGGATATTCCTGCCCTATCTGTAAAGAACGTCTTCACACCATGAGTACTGTAATGTAACTGTCTTTATTTAGAACGTTCTGTAGTGACATCACTCTGTGCCACACTGGGGGTGTTCGGATAACAACACAACTGGAAGACACATACATTACATCTCCCTTTCAATGGAACAGAGGAACAAAATTCAATGGTAACATTTTGTATATATAAACTACCATCGATAGCAACAGGTCCTTCTCGTGTTATTATAACTAATGTCATAACGCCATATCCCCCTCTTTAAAATAATTCCTATCGATAACAGAATGGTACCAGGTATTGCGAGGATAAAATGCCATGCTCAAATTTACTAACATTCCAGAACAATGTAAATGGCATTGTACATGAAGACCTAATACATATAGAGATATTATACATACTATGTTTAAGAAGAGAACCATGAAACATGTAAATGGGAAACTATCGAATGTAGCCCATCATACAAAAACACGACCCATAAAGTAATACAACGAATACATAGTCAGGGTCAGTTGTCACTTCTTAAATGTAGACTTATTTTGTCTCTTCTTCATATGACCTGAACAACGAGCGTATTATTACGTAACGTTGTATGCAATTCATAACTGAACATAACAAGGCACTTGCTAGGCAGAACAGAAAGTGGCATAGCAACAACAGTAAACAACTTATATAACATATGAGACTCAAATATTCAATATAGTATTTCATGAACAACATTTCCCAAAATGTTCAAATTAAACTCATGCTTCATATAACAATTTCATCCGTGAACATTTCATCATATTTTGTTGTTTGTTTATAAAAGCATTGAGTCAAAATTCATTTGATAACATCTTTGACATGCAAGCACTTAAACTGCATACACAGCTGGCTGCATGTGTCGTTTCTTATATTATCATGCATTGTGTCCATTCATTGTTCGAACTTAAGTATGTGACGTTACCAATTATTGTACAGCTTTTCCAGCATGTTACTTATTTAACTATAACAATTTCAACCATGAACATTCTTTTATGTTTGCTTAATAAGCATTGAGTCAACATATATAGTCAAGAACATCCATGACATGAAGAGCAACTAAACAGAGCATTTATAAAAACATACAAAATGCATACTCAGTTGACTTCATGTGTCGTTTCTTATGTTTGCATGAGTTGTGTTCATTCTTTGTTTGACCTTAACTATGTGTCGTTATTAATTATTGTACTGCTTTTCTGGCATGTCAGTTATTTAATTATAACAATTGCATCAGTGAACATTTTTGTTTGTTTGTTTAATAAGTATTGAGTGAATATTTATTGGATAACATCTATGACATGTAAGACAATTTAAAGCATTTATACCAACACACAAAATGTATACTTAGTTAGCTTCATGTGTCGTTTCTTATCCTTGCATGTGTTGTGTCCATTCTTTATTTGACCTTAATCATGTGTCTATATTCTTACTGTACTGCTTTTCTAGCATGTCACTTGCTTAATTATTACAATTGCATCAGTGAACATTACCTACAATAACAGTAATGAGTCAACAGCTATTTGACAAGATCTATGACAAGTACGACAACTTACACAAGTTACAGCATTTACAAAACATCACCAAAAAGCATACTCAGTTACCTTCATGTGCCATTTCCTATGTGTGAATGTGTTCTGTAAAGTCTTTGTTTGACCTCAAATGTGTGAAGTTCTTCATGTATTGTCATGGTAACATACGGTAACAATTTAAAGTTGCACAGTCTAACCAAACCATTCCTAATTCAAAACGTCACAATTATCAGTATATCCGGTAGATTCTGCATATTCGGCATACACTGGTTTCTATATAACCAATATTTTACACAAATGTATATTTTACACAATTATTTTGTGATCCACAGGCCTTGTCATTGTGAAATTGTTGTGACACACTTCATTCAATTCTGACATCCGACAATATAGTGGTCATGATATCCACTTTAACATTTTTAAATATATATTTAGTTGGTTAATATATATATTGCTATTCGTTCACCATGCATACAACACATATAACACATATATGCATGTAGGTACTACGTTTCATACGATACAACATTTTAGTTTTATAGTTCCATCATTAATAACAAGCCCATAGCATAGCAATCTTATGATGGAACAAAATACCAATATTATGGTGACACACTCAAATTATTACAGCCTGCATGAAATAATTTATATCGATATAGATACTCTAGCAGTACATCATATCGTATAGTGTGTTACAAATAAGGTATACACCTGAGTATGCAGCTTTAACCGAGCAGACGGCCAACCGCTACTTTGTTGCATACACATACTTGAACCACATTCTTTCATGACATGGCCCCGCGCTGCTTGGGGGCGTTCGGATATCAGCATACCTATATTCTCATGTCGATGTTAAAGATTTAATTATGCAGAAATAGAAGTTCCTTTACCTTGAATTGTCTCATGTTTCATCTTATGTCAATTCATATATGATATTAAGTCACACTTCATGTCTATCACATGCCTCCATTGGCATAGCGTTTGGTGCTTGCTTCCTGGCGCTCCGACTCACTTCTCGAGGAATCTCTGTACCTTGCCTGTTGCTTAGCTTGCCCGACGTCCTGCGCGTCTTTATTCTGGTCATCTTCATTATAGCCGACTGTCCCTGTCGACGTCCTGCGCATCTGTGCTTCGTAGCATCCATGCATCTGTGTCCATGCCTCTTAGGCATCCGTGCATCTGTGTGCCATCTTCTCAGGCATCTGTGCATCGTATTGTCATTTATTCATTCCAAGCAATGTCGTGACGTCCTGCGCATCCTCATTCCGGCTGTTTTCATTAGAGCCGTGCATTTCCACCGACGATCCGTATATTCGTGCTTCTTGGCACCTGTGTAGTCGGGTATGTGCCTCTAGGCATTCGTGCATCCTTGTGCCATCTTTCCAGGCATCTGTGCAACGTCTTGTCACTCGTTACAATAAAGTCTGTGCAGGTTTTGTTGGCGCCCGGGGAGTGGCTGCCCGGCGCGCTGCCGCTACGTCAACATGAAGTTCAAACAAGTGGTACCTTCTCTATGACCAGGGTGTCGATCCTGGTAAAATGAACTTGTAATATATGTTGGTTGGTGCCCGGGGTGTCGTGGCCCGGTATCCACCAGAAGCAATGGGCCTGAAAGCACCATTGCCTCCACATCTGACACCATGTAAAGAACGTCTTCACACCATGAGTACTGTAATGTAACTGTCTTTATTTAGAACGTTCTGTAGTGACATCACTCTGTGCCACACTGGGGGTGTTCGGATAACAACACAACTGGAAGACACATACATTACACTATCCACACGTTTTGACTTGATGATCTGTGAATTTCAAATGCTGAAAGATATCCATTGTTATCGCACATATCTGCGTAATAAAATAACTAATAAAAGTTAAAGTAAGGGTTATGTTTGGCAAGTGCAGACAGCGCCATATGAATGAGCATCTCACATCAGTGCTTGATAGAGTCTTACATTCTGGTAACATCTAAGCTCATACCAGGATGGACACCAACTTGTGACAGTGCACACTCATGACGATTTGTATAGTGCCTTCCCCACTGGGAAACCATGCTGTATTGTTCTGAAAGATGTAATGACATGTGTCGTTGTAAGCATATAACCCTAGAATCGTATTGGCTAATGCAGATAAATGCCACTAGTAGATATGGCATTTCCACCGCTCCGAACTCACTGCATTTATTCAATTTGCATAGTCCAATGATTTTGAGATTCTGCTATTTTATTTTATGGATAAATATGTAAGGTTCATCATTGTGTTCGACTTCACTTTAATTTGAAGTAACTACTATTTTTAAATGACTGACTTTGGAGATATTTGAAGTGGTAACATTAATTTTGGTTGCACGTCAAAATGCCAAGATCATAGGCTTCAATAGCGACATGTTCTATAAAATTGACTTAAAATTCCCTTCTATACAGCAGTTAATGTTTAATACCTGAACAAGAATCTACAGAAGGAGTTAGATTTTGAAACTGTGACGCTTTGATCGGATTATGCAGCTTAAAGTGCTGACAAAAAGCATTATATGAGAGTAGACTTATGACATAATTCAATCGCGAGCCACTGCCATGCCTAGCGTTCCACATTAAGAGAACCTTATTCCTTTAAATTATCACAAGTCACGCACTCATCTACCTTCATTGAAATGCGATTCAATTCAAATCTGCACATTACCACACCAGAATCGTGCATAACATAACCATAATGCTTCCCAAAAATGGCAATTGATCAGAGCTGTAACTAGCGTTAAAATTACAGAAGAGTGCCCCTTAGTTGAACACAGAGAGAGAGGTATGCACTTATCAAATATACTCCACTTTAATGGTTGTATTAGTTCAAACTGACACGAGGGATCAATTTCATATATATATGATAACTTTCTTGTTCAGAACTATGCATCTATGATGCTATGTTATTAATAGCAGCATGGGTTTTCCCAGATTGCATTGTTGGATATTGTGAAAAGTGAGGCTTAGGATGTGTTTCATGACGTGACACATCATGAAACGTGCGTTATGCTCACTTTCAAGCATCATTGTATTACACAGACACACTCAAAAGTTCTAAAATTAGGTTTCTGATATATTTGCATGTTGAAACTTTGCAAATATACTAGCTATGTTTTAATATGTTGGTTTGCTATTAAATAGCTTCCAAGACAAGCAGCTCATCATCACCATTCCCATTTTTGGCTGTCATATTTGGCTGACACATAGATTCATTTTCGCAATACAAAATAAACCAAGCATTTTCTTTTCACTGCAATGCTCTCATTGCTTCATGGGGGTATAATTAAAGGAGTCTTCTCCATTTGGTGCCAAAAGGGGAAGTAATTAAGAAGAAAACAGTTACTATGTGAGGGACCGACCAACATCAAAGAAGAACCCATACACAGATATACAGGTTTATTGCACCAGGGAGCCTAGATAGGCTCATGGTTAGAATGCTATCCCCGGAATGGCAGAATGGTGGGTTCCAGTCCCACTCTAAGTGTATTGTTTCGTATCTTTGGCAAAAGACACTCACACCCCAAATTTATTGGGAAACCCGATCTTTGGAGCTGATAAAAATCAATAACATTAGATGCGTGGTAATTGGTTTGGAAAGGAGGGGGCGGCATCAATTGATTTGACGAGGACAGTTTTTTTTTATATAATAATTTTTGTGAATCTAATTTGACTAGGCGACAACTGTGCACAAAGTTTACAAAGTTGGTAGAATTGATTTAAGACCACCACGAATATGAGCTATGTTGCCGACATGATGTAAAATCGCCATCACTCACTCACTCATTCACTCACTCACTCACTCACTCGCTCACTCACTCACTCACTCACTCCAACTAAACAGCTTGGCTCTGCAACCTATGCTTTCTGCATAGTCCGGTTATGCTGTATTGTACGTATCTGTAACAATGCATGGACCTAACTAGTCTCAGTTTAAACACCAACTTTGTCACCTCGGAAGTGATGTATTATTGCATAGAAATGAAAACCTTTGGAATTTGATGCCGAAGATGGATGACCGTACACATGGGCATTTATTGCGTAGACTCCTGTAATTTCTACGACTGTGCTTATCCCGCCAGACATGTGCTGGGCGCATATATATATAAGTACCGGGTGAATCTTTGATCTAATTACCAATCTGCTTGGTAGAGTCGCAAAGTGAGGCAGTCGAACATTGATGTGGGTGTTTACAGAAGTTCGGTATTTATATATATATATTTATATATATATTTTCTCTGGCTAGAGGAACAAAACGCCCCTTGCCTAAAAAAGAAAAATTGTCAGCGACAAGTGAGTCGGACAGTGAGCAGGCGAGCGGTGGCGCCACCGTCGGAGCTGTGAAAGTCGGAAATAGTACTATTAGAAAAAGTGTCAGAAGGGGTAGGCATAGGTGAAAACATGTTGATTGTTGGCGATGCTTAGCTGCTATGTAGGGTGGGTGTGAGGATTGAGGGGAGGAGATAGGAGATGGAGGGGGTGGGGGAGGCGGAAGTGCCTGAGTGGTCGGAGGCTGCTGGTTACTGAAGGTATTCATTGATGGTTGATGGAAGCATGGCCAACAGGAACATAGGAACAGATGTGGCGATCGCTACCATAGCTACTCCCTCCGCATCCCCCTTAAAATAAAGAGGAGTTTCAAGCTGCATACACTTTTAGCACCGAAGCCGAAATGGACGGCTGTCTGTGGGCTTCACAGCCGGCGGGCGGGGGCGGGTGGCGGGGGGTGGGGGGCGGTGGAGGGGAGCGGGCACACAAAATAACCAAGCGTTTTATATAGTTGGCATCTTGGTATTTTATGTCTTGCAACATTTAATGTCAGATCAGGACTTTCTTTGTTTGCTTGGTGGGGAGGCTTGACCTCTTAGTAACATCTCAGATCATATCTCGCTGAGTACTGGCTTGTGACAGTGTGCACTCCCAGTGACTGTACAGTGTTTCCCCCTTTGAAAGAACAGGTCACTGGAACCATGGCCTGTTAGTATCAGGCCATGCCTTTCTCAGTCATATTATTCTGGTGATACTGAGTAAGCCATCCCTTGCCTTGTGATATTAGTGCTGAACACCTGGATAGTAGCGTCAAGTATAAATTCGACCCCAGGACCTCCTGAATGGGGCACTTCGTCCACACCTCTCTCTATCTCCTCTCCGCTGGCCATGCTCCTCCTTGATATTGTCTGAAAAGAGTTTCAGGAGGGGGAGCCTGCCAGCATTTCACTTTCTACTCTTACTCTGTCTGTGTCTTTGGCTTGCCTGCTGGTCACCATAGAGCAAAGAGACATAGTCCTTTGACTCAACTCTCCTCATTTCTCTTTCCTATACGCTACCTTTTTTTTTTCTCCCAGGCTTACTTCTCCCCCTGATCAAGGGAGTCGTTTTCTTGGGTGGGGCCCTTTACCTTTTTGTTTCTCTCACTTTGTTGCTGGAACTGCTGGACCCACCTTTACCTGTCCCTTCCTCATAAACCATTCCCACTGTGTGCTGGATACAAGCCAGACCGGAGCGATTCGGGGCCGCCCCAATGACTCATCGTTTAATCATTGTAAAGACATCCCCCCAGCTTCTACAACCGTCCCACCAGAAGATTAATCTTCAACCAAAGATTGGGCCAATTTATCAGTGGCTCTCTATAATGCTGCAGTTCAGCAGCCAGTAGCGTTGGTATTATGGTAAGGTTACAAACACCCAAGAAGTCAAGTCCTACACGGGAAGCCAGCCGCCGCTGCTACCGATTTTTGCTGCGATAAGATTTTGCGCCTGGACTCTTCATATATATATATCGGATTTTGTGCCTGGACGCTTCCTATATATATATATATATATATATATATATATATATAATGGATAGTGATAATCCCATTCTCGCATGTAATAAGCTCTGGAGTCCCTTCCCCCCCTCCCTTCGCCCTCCCCCCTGCTCATGGGGTGGGGGTGCGGGTCTGTCTGCTCCTCGCCGACTCCCTGCGCGGGGTGCTAGACGCCACTCGCTTGGAAGTTATGTATAGTAAAACCTCTCTAACGGACCACCTCCATATATCGACCACTCCCCTATATCGATCGCCGTATTTGCATCCAAAACGATCGCCGATACAATACCATTGTAATGATTTTTTTTTTAAAGTCCTAAACCGACAACGTCTCGAAATGGACCACTTAAAGTCAGTCCCATGGTCGGCCGATTTAGACAGGTGACCCTGTATTATATGAATGTACATAAATATAGATATATATATATATGAAGGATTCACGCGCAAAATGAAACGATGGCTACCACATTTGAGCTTCAGCTGCAGCCATTCAGATAATCCAATCCGTTTGGCTTCTTTTCAAAGACGCTGCCACATCACATATGTAATGTCCTACACAATATGAAATTGATATACTTTTACTGGAAAGCACAACAATAAATTCTATTTTACATCAAACAATGACAATGGATTTGTAGGTTTTTACGCCTGAACCTTTCATATATAAGGGGGCGAACCTCCTGAGTGTGGGACGCAAGGGGGGAGGGTGCACTTCATCAATGCATCAGTCTGGAGGAAGTCAGAAACATGTATTCCTGTTCGAACATTTATGCTTGCATAATGCGTTATGCATCACAAAGCAGGGTGGTGCATGCTAGTTCCCAGCTCACAGTCGACAAGAGAGAGCCATAACCATGAAACTCTTAAGTCATTGTCACACCGTACTTGACTGAGTACTTTCTAGTCCGGTGTATCGAAATGTATCGAAATGTATCGAAATGTATCGAAATGGAGCGGAATTTGGTCAATTGGAGCTGGGCGACCAGAGAAGTACCGTACATGCACCATACATGTACCGGATGAGAACCGGACATGTAACGGATGGGTACCGGACATGTACCAGACAAAATGGAGAAACCGGACACCAACGGATGGGTACCGGACATGTATGGATGGGTACCGGATGGGTACCAGACATACTCGACACCAACCAGACACGTCAGTCCGGCGATGTCCAGCAGAAGTTTTGAACGCGTTCAAAACTTGTACCGGAGACCGCCAGACACCACCGGACACCGCTGGATGGGTACCGGATGGTACCCGAACAATCGGCGAACAGTACCGGACAGTGTCCGGTTCCCCAGTCCAGCAAGGTCTGACAGGGCCTTAATACTGTATAGACCATAGAGAGGTGCAGTCTATATAGAACAAACATGTTCAGACTGCCAAACTAGTTCCGTTTGAATTCTCAGCAAATTTGACAGCCTTGCGAAAACAACACAACGCAAGTATAATATATGCCCGCTAAATATATACTTATTCCATGTATCATTAGAATAACCTGTAGTAGGTATATATTTTCGCAAATGATTTATTGTTTTAAGTGCCTTTAAGTGTTTTCGTGTTTTAAGTGCCTGGAGATGCACTACAGAATGGGCAAAATGTACCGGATTATATAAACACACTATGTGCAGGGAAATTACTCGTACTGTTAATAATACAAATATAGAATATAAGAATGGGAAAATAAACGGGATTATATAAACACACAATCTGTACTGAGATCACTGGTGCTACTACTACTAATACTTTTTTTTAATATAATAAAAGCATCGGTCTAAAATAGGACATTTGCATCCTTTCCATAATAAATGTGTTAACTGAATCAATAATAGAAGATGCTACCCGTGTGTATGTATATATGTCACCCCCCCCCCCCCCCACCACCAAACCCACCAATTCTTCGGGCCCATTAAGAGAACAATGCCTATCTATACATAAGCGGACTTGCAAAGTGGTGTGAATAATGTATGGTCCCTACGTGAATAATGGATGGTCCCTATAGCTAGCTAGCCCCCTGACGACTGTGACTCACCTTTTATGAACAGGAGGACGAGGAGCTGGGTGAGGTAGAGCCGGATCCATGGCGGCCAGGTGGACCTATCCATTCCGACTCCTGGAGGAGGCGGTCCCTCCACGGCCCCCCCTCTCGCGCCTCCCCCCGATATTACTGATTGTCTACGGGCTGGGGGGCGTTAGACCGGGGGCCCGCCCGGGAGGAGCCGCGTCCGCCCGGGAGGTGGCGGGTGTTCCCCAGATGACGCCTGTCCTCCAGGTGTGGCAGCAGCCCAACAGGTCCCTCTGGTGGCCGTGTGGGCGCGGTTCGGCGCCCTGGAGTGGGCCCCGGTGCGCGCGGCCGCAACCGACTCCAAGAAGCTCCCGGGGCAAGAGGCGGTGGCGGCGGCGGCAGCATCAAGCTGTCTCCGCCGCATTATCAAGACCACAAAAAATTACACTACGATTAAGAAGAGAACCAATCCGTAGGGTTGTCGATGCTGGTGTGGCAAACAGCCAGGCGTCCTCCTCCTCCTCCTCCCCCTCCTCTGCCGCCTTACGCTCCTCCACCTTCACAACAACGCATCCCAGGAGTCTCGGTGTTCTTGCTGTTCTCGGTGTTCTCGGTGTCGATGATGGTGCTAACTTCGGTGGTGGAGTACGGGGTGACGTGGCGAATTCGCTCGGCGCTAAGTCGCTAGCAGCGGGTGCGGCGGCCAGGGGGAAGGTGGAGGAGTACCGGGACTCGGGTGGGCAGGCACCAGCCGAGGCAGTCCCTAACATCCCGGCCCGTGTCGGCTGGGGCTTTACTCTGGTGGTAAAGCGATCATAAGGAAGATGTGTCGGTTTTGTGCGGGGGATGGCGAGGAGGGGGGGGGGCGAAGGTTGGCGGAAGGAAAGCAGGAAGGAAGAGGGGAGGGAATGGGTAGAATGAAGGGAGGGATCAGCGCTGGTTACTGATGAGCAGTGGGGGTGGTGGCCGCTGGGTGTGGAGTTATGGTGCGTGTGGCAGAAGCGGTGGTCATAGCCCGACTAATACCTTTGGGTTCGTGGCTGTATTATGAGGCCTGCTCCGGCCTGGTGCGGCGGGGCAGGGTTCAGGGGGGCAGGGTGGGGCGAGGAGGGACGGGGCGGGTGGGGGCGGTGCGGTGCGAGGCTGGGGAGAGGAGGGACGGGGGGGGGGGGCGTTGAGGGAGGCTAGGGGGGTGGCAAGGTAGGCCGGAGCCGGCCGAGATCCTGACTAGGAGGAAGGAGGGCGGAGGGAGGGAGGAAAGGGGGGTAGGGATAGGCCGGGCGAGGCAAGGCGGGGTGAAGCAAGGCGGCGGGGGCGGGGCTGGCCCTGGTCCGTCCCCGGTGCTGGGCGCTCCCTGTTGTTACAGACACGTGCCTGCCGAGCGGGTCCGGCCCCGAATGAACCTCCGTCGGACCGGGGGCCGGCTGCGACGCCTTTTCACGAGCCCGTCGCGCCTCCTGTCGTCCAGTACCTGCGCGCGGCGCGCCGCGTAACTTGAAGCTTCCCGCGCCGCTGCCGGCTACCGGTTGCCTGCTGCCGATACGCCGCCTGGTTGCTCCGGCTCAATGCTACCCCTGGCGGGTGTCGCTGGTTGGCGCTGGGACGCGCCGGGGCTGGTATTCTGTCTCTTGGCTCAGCAGTTCTGTGCACACTGGTTGGTGGAATCTCGGAGGTAGCTCCGCCTACTCACCCCTAGCAACAGTTAAGTGTCTAGATCTGTGGAATTCAGCGGTAGGGCTACACACCTGTCAGCAAGCTGCCGATGTTTTCTGAAGAAGAGGGAGAATAAATGTATAATATAATGAATTATAGAGATATAAATGGGCGGTGTGGGGATACCCCTTTTGGTGTATTTGATGATTTGATGATTTGATCGCCGTTCCTCCCTGTACTCATGCTCATTCGCAACTGTATTTTACTTTTATGATTGACCAGTGGGGCTATATCAGCATATATAAACAGTTGGCCCCATTAAACAGAGACAACAAGAAACAACAAGAAAACTGACGTCGTTAAGAAGAGTATATATTCTCTGGCAGGAATATAGATAATTGGCGACCTAAAGTAAAATTGTTGACCGTCCGAGTGGGTCGGGAGGCAATAACGGCCAGACACAGCTGGCTTATATGAGGTCAGAGTTCCTGACATGTGGCACTGCATGGCCAAACCTGGAAATAAACAATGTCATACACTAGCTGTGGTTCGCAATATGACAATACGGATATAACTGAAGATCGTAATGTCCTTGTTTATATTCCCATAATAGATTATAGAGCATATATATATATATATATATATATATATATATATATATATATAAATCCCCCAATAGCCGATGTCTATTTTTTGTGCGGGGGGGGGGGGGGTCGTTAAAAGAACAAATATAAATCAACTATATATATACACATTATGTCGAAATTGTAGAGCGCGGACCTCCCATACCGTCTCGTGGCGTCTCGGTGATCATCAGTACAATGGCGTCATTCCAGCCTCCTCTCCAGTGTTTACTGCACAGAAGGCGGACATGTGATCTTAGCAGGATTGTCATTCACCTCTGAACAGAGCTGAGTCACTTATTTCCAGAATATTGATCTACTCCCCAACGCGTCGCATCGTGGGGGGGGGGGGGGGGGTCAACCGTTAGTTACTTTGTTTGTTTGGGTTTTGCGTCCTAGCAACATATATGGTCATATCAAGACACTTACCGATTTACCACAGTGTGCAGTCATGGCAACTTTATACTACGGGTACACTGGGAGATCAGGTCACGGCACCATGACCTGATACCCCCACACTAAGATGACCTTATATGTTGGTCGGACATAAATCCCAAACAAAAACAAAACGGTGGTATATTTAATAGCACCTATCCCGCTTTGGTATCCAGAGTTCGTAG
The DNA here is from genome assembly GCA_030323885.1 of Branchipolynoe longqiensis. Lineage (NCBI taxonomy): Eukaryota > Metazoa > Annelida > Polychaeta > Phyllodocida > Polynoidae > Branchipolynoe > Branchipolynoe longqiensis. The sequence goes on from CM059188.1 coordinate 73,171,519, forward strand.
GACCCCCTTCCAAACACACGCGCGCACACACATACACACGCACACACACATACACACTCACATGCTCACACACCTATACACACTCACATGCACACACACACTCACACACACCCAACCACACACACGCACACGCACACAAATACGCACACACACACACACACACACGCAAATATATATACGCAAACACAGGCAAACACCCGCACACGCACACGCACACGAACACGCACACATTCCTTCCCAGTCTGACCCACTGATCTAATATTCCGCCCCCTCCCCCACCCGCCCACCTTTACCCTGACATGAGGTCAGCCTGGCTCGCCCTGAAATCAACAAGGGTTGTTTAGGCGGGGATTGGGCGGAAGTCTGCAACTCGGCAGACGACATATGACACTCAAAACACATCGAGCTGGACAACTCACCACGGACTGACTCTCAGTGCACGCAATAAGGGATACAAGATGGGGTTCTAAGACAGTATTCGTGCACCGTGTGGAATAATGGATAAAGCCATCTGGATGACCACGGCGGGAGAGGGTCATTTACTGTGTAATGAAGGCAAGTTGCGTTAGTAAATAGTAAATAGTAAATAAGTATCATTTGTTTGTGTCAGCGTATCCGTCTCTCACAGTCTCAGAGTCTGCGTCGTTGGTGGAGAGTGAAGATACCTCTCCGCACATGCGCTCTAGAATTGTTCAATTATATACTAAACAAAATACGTAAGAGTTAATTTCCCAAGTAGTACCATTTACAACTGGCCGGCGTGGACTTGTACTTTGTCAAATGCTCTCCAACAGGCCTACTTCAAATACTTGAATACAGCATTGCATGAGTTTTGTTTACCTAACCGAATATGTGATTGGAGCATGAAAGGACCCTAAATTAGAAGCTCCGAACTTGTTGTCCAACAATTTAAGCTGATGTGTTATTCTACAAGCGTAACAAGGGCGAACATAATCCAGCGCAAGCTATATAATTTTCTTTACGATTAAATGTGCGTTCAAAGTCTTGGGGGAAATTAGATACTTTCATGAAATTAGGTTACTATTCCTGTGCATCTAGGTAAAACTCAAAAGTCAAAACGTAAACAGAAACTGTTTGTATGTAGAAACACCTGTTGTTAGCGGAGATAAACGATTTACCCCTGTCTCTCTGTTTAGATACAATATTCCCCTCTGACTCTGTTCAGAGGTGAATGACAATCCTGTTAAGATCAAATTCTGTAATTTGTGAGCGTGACTTAGTATGAACGTCTGGGCCGCGTTCAGGGTCCGTCTCGGAGGCGCCTCGGAGATGGCTCTGACGTCACGCTAGTCTGAACTGCACAAGCAGTTTGTCGCCTCGAAAATGGCTGCCCCCTTAGGCGGCGGCCATTTGCAATGGAAATGCTGCGCTGTGATAGGCTGAAATTACTGGATATGGCAGCCATTTTTGAGGCGATTTTTGTCTCCTGATTGAAAAGGGAGGCATCGCCGAGACGTCACGGAGATGCACCCTGAAAGGATTTAAGCCAAAAAGCATCGCCGAGACTTGGCCGAGACGCCTCCGAGACGGACCCTGAACGCAGCCCTGTACTCGCCTATAGATTCAGCACACATGCTGTGTTTATTTTACCCTGCGCGACTGGTTGTCAAGGCGAGTTATGTGATTGTGACGTCACGCCGACATCAAGAATGGCTATGTAACAGTTGGTGATAATGTGTTTCAATGGAGGCATTCGACTGGGACCTTTCCACCTGCAAGATTTAGGCTTCGCCCATCTGCGCAGTGAACTAGGTTTTCGAATGCAAAGAGGACCAGCCAAATTGCCTTCAATGGTTTCAGCCAATCAGAGCTGTTCTTGTCAATTGCAAATCCCTGTATGTAGCAACCCTGACGTGGCTGGAAATAACATTTCAGAGCCTCCTGATTAAAAGAAATTCACAGAGGGGGGGAATGCATGGCCCCATACATCCTAGTGCTTCACCTATTCGGCATAAATTAATCTGCGACCCCAAGCAAACATTGGCTACATCTATGTAAGATATGTGCATTTGTGTGCTTGAATTTCTTGATTCGTCAGGAAAAAATATATAGTGCGTGTGGCTTGTCCGTCTTAATTCATTTTTGACTAAGAGGCGTGTGCAGGTGGCTTGTTAATGAGTTCGCTCATGTACAACTAAGACCAGTAAGATATGTATGTAGGTACATGTGTTTGGTTTGTCCGTCTGAATCCCTTTATTCATGAGGCCTAAACAAATATTTGTTTTTACCATAAAACTCTTGACTGTGATGTAATTTGACGTGACAATCTATGTAATTCGTCTGAAAATTGTCATTGAAGCAAATAAAAAGGAAGGTCGGTAACTTCTTCCATAAGCATATTCAGCGCTATATGGAGCGACCCAACTAGCCACGGTGCGACCCAACCAGCCATGGTTGAACTCGTTTCAGCCTGTTTAAACTTGTTTCCGGTACAAAGGCAAATCTAACAGCATCGTCTGCGCATTGTCAATGGTCGTGAGCAATCTTCATACAGAAAAAGTGAAATATCCCTAAAACCAAACCACCTAGAAACAAATCTAGAAAACATGTTTACTGAAAAGATTATATTAAATTTATAAGGTTAGTGACACTGACACTATAGTGACAGTATGAGGCAGCAATTTGCGGCGATCTGCAATGGTTTGAATCGGGCTGATGTTGACACATACGCAGATGATGCTTTGACGCATGCGCAGATGCATTGACGCATGCGCAGAAGCGATGTTGAGAACTGAAACTGGTTGAGAACTGAAACCGCGACAGTGGGTTACTTGGATCGGATCATTTTGCACATGGCACGTGTATTTGTGGACTCTACTCGCAGTGTTCGATTTGAAATTCTGATGACTGGGATGGCCCAAATGAGTGCCAGGAGACCAGGCTAGACCTCTGTGAGACAATTATTATTTGACGCGTTTATTGTTCAGACATTATCACATATTTATGTATCTTTTGCACAAATTAAATTGTTTGAAGTATATTTGAAATTGATCTACATTGATTTCTGTTTAAATTACACAATATCACTACTTACTGAATGGGAAACTAATCCTGCAAGGGTATGCTCGATATGACCCAGTGGTCAGCCGTTTTTGCTTCTTTCGTCGCTGTGGACCCTTCTCACTTCTTCTAGCATTGGTCCCACAACCGGAAGCACATTTCTTTTTGTTAGGCCTAAGAGGAATGAGTGTGCATCTTGGGGATAGTGTAGGTGTAGGGGGATCTAGTCTATAGCCCTGTTCACACGGGGAATGTAAATCGATTCGTAGAAAGCGACTTGCCTAGTTCGCCTCACATTTCCCGTGTGAACGGACGTCTGAGGCGGATTAGGGCTGATTCGACTCACGTGATGCGGATCCTGTATACCACCTAAGCGAGGTAGTCTACGTGAATCGATTCCTGTGATGCAGATAATTTTGCCCGTGTGGATGCTCTGAGGCGGATTAAGCACCTCACACGCATGCGCAGTCGACACCTTAGTTTGTTGACTTTCCGGTAGATCAAAAGTGCATATTATATAATTTGGTCTATGAACCTGCTAGAAGTGCACAGATATTTTTTTCATGATTTATTTTTAGGGTTTCACTGCCCAGCAGAAGTTTTGACCGTTCCAAACCAATACGATTCAGTCATTACATATCTAGGTCGAACCCACACTCTCTGGTGCCGGCGTCGTCAAACCCAAAATGGCGCTGGTTAGTCTGGACTTGCTCATGCGCAGATATCCACTTCCGCCTCACGCAGTGCCCGTGTGAACGGGCGCCTAATTCGCCTCACCTGATTCGATTTGCCTGATTCGCCTCACATTTTGCCCGTGTGAACAAGGCTTAAGTGTCAATAATAAAATAATCTAAAATAGTACCAGATTTAATAATGAAATAATATAGAATTACTGTAATAAGAATGATGTTGAATAACTGATAATGAAAAGGTAATGGAAATAACGGTTATGGTTAATATGATAAACAATACAAACCGACGCCCAAAACAACTCTCAAACAATAAACTAAGAGATATATGTTCATAGATGTGGCTTGTGAGCATGAGTTGATACTTGTCGCTTCCTAGCCAGGTGTTTGGCATTAATATGATATGGCAAGGACTGGTTGGCTCAGTGTCAGGATAATGTGACTTAGTTGGATATTATTACGTGATAGTGCTGGCAGCCTGATCTCCCAGTGAGGATCAATTACAATTGAATATTACGGACATATATTATTCATGGGAACATATTCTCTTCATAGAAACTGCAGAGAACTATGTAATCCCATTTTACTTATATATTTTGTTAGATGTACTATTCGTTGTTAAGCTAGTTGTTGACTCTCATAGCGCATCTCTATGTGTTTCTATATGAAAACTGACTTGTTCTGTTAAAAATCATTTTGATACACCGAGCCAGCTTAACAGTGCTTAAGAATCCAGTAGTCCCCCTTACCTCATGGCTAGAACACGACTTCTTCTGAACAGCTAGTCATTCGCCAAACGACAGGAAATAAAATATGCATTTTAAATATCAAAGTTCCGTCGATCCTCACAGATCAAGCCATACCTACTGGTAGTAAAGCTAAGATTCCTTATACGTGGTATGCGGTATGTGGCATGCGGCATGCGGTATGCAAATGGGAGGATTCCTTCTACGCACTATGCGGCATGCGTCTCCCCACCACCACCACTACCATATGTTTCCCCTCCGCACCCCTGGGTGTGACTGTTCTGTAATGATCAGTCGCCTCTCCTTGTCTAAAACTAATGGACACGTGCGACTGAGGTTTCTTTTCGCATACCGCATGCCGTAGCGATCGCTACAGAGACCGATCGAGATGCCGCATTTGCATTCGCATTCGCATACCGCATGTAAGGAATGTAGCCCATTGACTTCAAGGCGTTTCGATTTTTTGCCGCATTCGAATTCGCATACCGCATGCGCATGCCGTGTGTAAGGAATCTTAGCTTAAGAGCTTACCCCGTAAAACGGCCCACATATTCACCCCGGACGTTGTCTGTGAAACCCTGGCCTTGTGCCGGCCACGGTTGAGGCGCGGATTCCCGGATGAGTTATTCCTATATGGTAAGCTTCTCCCTCCCCTCCCCACCTCACCTCTCCCCACACCACATCTCCCCCTCCCCCACCCACCCAGTCCACCTCTGGTAGTTATGTCGCCCCAACACGAACGGCTCGCTGCATTCTAACACATCACGGTGCATTTCTACAAATATCAAATGGGGAATGATTAAGTATAAAATGAATGGTTCAAACGGTGTCATTCATTTATTTATTTATTCTCACCAGCGCTGTTGGTTGGTTGTTGGAGTTTAACGTCCTCACAACATCTAAGGTCATATCGGGACCGGTACTGACTTGTGTCAGTGCGCACTCATGGCAACACTATAGTGCTACCTCACTGGGGGAGATCAAGCCACCAGCACCGTGACCCGATATCCCACTCAGTCACATTGTCCTGACACTGAACCAACCAGTCCTTGCCCTATCGTAATAATGCCAACTGCCTGGCTAGGAAGTGACAAGTATCAATGTTGTAACTAATTGGTTTGACTTGACCAGGGTTTGAACCCGTGGGTTCGAATCCTACGATCTACCAAAACGGCTCATTCGGCCATCAACTCATTCGGCCATCACGTCTGGTCTTGGTAAACCGCTGATGTTGACACGGGTACCCTGTGGTTGGGTGGGTCGGGTGGTTGGGTGGGTCGGGTGGGTGGGTGTGGGGTGTGTGGGGGGGGGGGGTGCGTTCCATGGCGGTGATGTGGTAGTAGAACAGACTACTGGCCGCTGGTGACAGCTGCAGCGGCTCTGTGAACTCGGGATATGAGTGGTGCAGATCGATGCACCCCGAAGGTGTAATAAAACGAGCTTTGCCATTGGTGGAGAGCCAATGCGCGGACACACGGACAGACACACAGACACATCCTTTCTACATGGGTGGGGTGATTGACCGGGGCATCTGATGGCTCGTTCAGGTCGGCTTTGTGGGGCACAGCTCTCCCACTATTCATATCAGAGGTATTATGCATGTATACTAGTAACTCATATGAGGTGATTGCATATTTGTTCTATTTAGATAATCACAACAATCCTTCTTCTGTTCACCATACACCACTTCATGTAAAACTGCTGTCCACCATCCATCACTTCATGTACAGCTGCTTTCTATCCACCATCCATCACTTCAGGTACAACTTCTATCCACCATCCATCACTTCATGTATAACTTCTGTCCATCAGCCGTCACTTCATGTATAACCTTTTTCTTTTTTTCTTGAAGATTTATGGTGCCTAGAAGTCTGAATAGATTTGTTTTCACCATTAGACAGTTTGTCGATAGAAACCTTTTAAACACTTTTACCAACCCAAGGGATTGTTAACCTCCCACACCACATAGACATGGTATGAGAGCAACTGGCCTTTGATGATGCTGTAAGTTATACACAGTGGTGGAAATCCAAATTGGCAGAGGTGGGGGCACAGGGAATCGAACGACCGACCTTCAGATAAGGAGTCCGAGCTTGAAAAAAGTCAGACACTCTAAGCACTCTGCCACAGAGAACACCAACTTATATCCCTTATCCATCACTACATACATAATTTGTTTCCCCTATCCATCACTTCATATACAACTTCTAACCCCTATCATCTACAACTTCTGTCCACCATTCATCACTGATATACAACTCCTATCCACCATCCATCACTTCATGCACAACTGCTTTCTATCCACCATCCATCACTTCATCTACAACTTGTATCCCCCATCCATCACTTCATGTATAATTTCTATCCACCATCCATCACTTCACGTACCACTTCTGTCCACCATAAATGATATCCACTCATCTAACCCTGTGATGTACCTGTCATATATCAACATTAGATATGCCGAGGATAATCATAAATATTGGCCTATTAACTGCCCTGACATTTCGGCAGTGAAAGGGGGAAGAAAAGTCGGAAGACAACGGTAAGGAATGGACAGGTCTCAGACTACTCTAATGCCAGGGGTTTAGAGGTATGAAGTAGCCACAGTGTAGATATGATTTACCCAGTAGTATATTCTGCACCTAACTGACTATCAAGTTCGTCACTCAAAATCAAAGGTGGTATCAGCGAACCGCATAGGCAGCATCGGCTCCAGGCTGCTCATTAATAGAAAATAATAATTGTCGGTAGTTTTAGAAGAATCTCTCAATTAAATGGGAATTAACTATCTATTTAGTGTAGAGTAATCGCATTAACGCGATTCTACCTCGATCTTTGGAGTGATTGTGGTACTATCAGGCGATAATGACCCGTCCTACAGTCACTTTATCGTAATGGAGCTAGTGGACTTTCCCATCCATCGTGAGTCAACACAGGATCACCTATTGTTAAATCTGTAGGGCTGGAGGTATCGTGTGTATTTTAATTATTCTTACAAAATCATTTCTAACTTGCCGTAAATAACTGGAACAGTCACTCAGAAATTACACAAATGTGAAGACAATGTATTTACCACAAAGACAAGAACACATTTCTGAACATGGAGAGAAGCTGTTGAAATAGGTTACTAGTTAAGAGAGTGGTGACAGAAATAGTAAGGTTCATCTCAAATCCAGCTTCCGAATTCATGTGTAAAGCTGAATAGGCCGAGGAAAGCATCAACATTTTAAAACCAAATAAGGTACACAAGTAGTTGTGTTTATTGACCTTTAAGCATTAGGAGGTGATTAACATTACTGTCGCCTGATGAAGTGGTACTATCACTGGTCATATTGATTTACACTAACCCACATCATCCTCTTCAGAATACCAGGCGTGGTGGCCGAATTGGTAGAGCACTCGCCTTGCGTGCGGGAGATCAGGAGTTTGGTTTGCGGTCAAGTCAAACCGATGATTTATAAAATTGATACTTGTCAGTTGCTAACCTGGTGCTTAGCATTAATAGGACAGGGCCAGGACTGGTTAGCTCAGTGACAGGATAATGTGACTGAGTGGGATATTGGGTCATGGTGCCTGATTTCGCATTGGGGCAGCACTATAAAGTCACCATGAGAGCACACTGTCACAAGTCGGTATTTGTCCTGGAATACCCATAGGTATTACCAGGACGTAAAACTCCAACAACTGAGCAACCCTCTTCAGAAAGGCAGCAAACGTAATGTGATATGGATTCGTTGAACACCGGCTGCACTGGGGGAGTGACAAAATGAGCAAGGCTGGCGACAGCATTTAAACGTTTTTTTCATACGTGGAGGCAAATTTACTCAGCAAACATCGGCAGAGAAATGGAGATGCCTGGAACCATTGAAATGACCACTTCACCCCTAGCGGCGGCAACGGCAAAGAGCTGCTCTCACCAGACGCCGATCATGCAGCATTGGCAGATCAATAGCGGCCATCTTTGTTCGGGGCTAAGCTCAGGGGTATTGGCTGGACTCGCCACCACAGCACTATGTGCCAAATAATTGATGCATTGTGACCCTAAAGGCTTGTGTTTACTCAATAAAGGCCAGGCTACCTTTACTAAGCATGTGCAATTTGCTACTTGTATATCCGAAATTGACCTACCCCCATCATAGAGGATATATCGATGTTTATTTGGTGTTGTTGTGTTGCGTCCTCGCATGAATCTAAAGTCATAGGATCGAACACAACTTCATAGTGATTACCCACCGGGATACTAGACCACCATCACCATGACCTGATATGCCACTCAGTCCTGACACTGAGCTAACTAGTCCTTGCTCTATCCTAATAATACCGAGTGTCAGCATAGGAAGCGACAAGTATCAAGTTTGTAAGTCTTTGGTTTCACTTTACTTGGAATTGAACTCCAGACTTTCAGCACGGGAAGCCTGCGCTCTACTGACTAGGCCACCGCCTCCGGTCCTAGCTCTTGTATCGAACACTATCTTAGAACAAGCCCAGCGGAAACGCTTTTCTGTCTCTTTCATTTTGGTGTTGAATTTAATCGCGACAATAGAATACCTATCTCACGCCAGTTTGGAGATGAATGGAGTCATGCCTCAGTGGATGAAAGCTAGGCGTGTGAGTGTTGTGTGCAGGTTCAAACCTTCCCAGGGGTAGGTGATGTAAGGAGAGATGGGGATGGGGGAGGACGGAGGGGGTGAGGGTGGGGGGTTCGGGAGAGTGGAAGGAGGGGGAAGTGGGGAGGGAAGAGGGAGTGTCAAGACAGACAATCCTGACAAGACAATCCAGAAAACATCGATGCACACCCACTATATCCGTAGATTCCACTTACCCATGTTGTGAATTGCAATGCGCGTCATGCGATATGTGACTTGCGTCATCCGCAAGCGATGTGCGTTTGTTTGATTTCATAGACTCATAGCATTGCGGTTCTATTCTTCTTCTCATGTTGTAAAATGCTGAAGACACTGTCATATAGTCGATCCTGATTCGACCGCAGACGTTCCTAGGGCGTAAAACTACCCATTCACCCACGCTCCCTACGCACAGTCTGGCCGCTTTTTTTTGGACTGCCGCTTCACCCCATCCCCTGTCTGACGTCATATAGCGAGATTTCCCATCCAAATTGATGACCGGACACGGTGGCCGAAGCCGCAGAGCGCGGCCTCGCGTGTGCGAGATTGGGAGGTCGGTTCTCGGTCGAGTCAAACCAATGCCTTATAAAATTGATGTTTCTCGCTTCCTAGCTTTGTGCTTGGCATTATTAGGATAGGGCAAGCACTGGTTGGCTCAATGTCAGGATAATTTGACTGAGTGGGATATCAAGTCATGGTGCTGACATCCTGCTCTCTCACTGGGGAAGTATTATGAAGTCACCATGAGTGCGCACTGTTACAAATGAGTACCTGCCATGATATGGCTTTAGATGTTGTCAGGACGTAAAACTCCAACAACCAACCAATCATGTATGAAAACCCACTGATTGCTCCGGGACTACACAGCCATGACGCCACATTCAAATTGCACAACCTTGTTTGATTGCCTGTATCTTAAACAAGTGTTTAGGGTATAAACACAAAGCTAAGTATTGCATTGTCCGCGCTTCGTAAACATGTTCAGGATATCGCCATATATGTGTGTGCTGCAAAATGTATTATTGGAATATAAACATACAACCCCCATGTCTAGATATAGCACAGTACCCCTTGGATAAAGGATTCATCCGATACTTGCAGTACACGCGTGAACGACAACGTAGTATTAATACGGGCGAAAATAGATTTAGATTGGGACAGGACCTAGAAACTGTGGTTCCAGGATCAAATGGTTACATATATAGGCAAAGAGTTGGTGATATGGGAGAGAATGCAAAAAGACAAGAGGGCGGCCATAGAACGCCATCGATTTCACTTTTAAATCTTATTAAACCAGATGTTTTATTATATTTTTCAACTCAAAGGTAGCGGGGAAATATGAAGACATATACAAAGAGGATATATCGAGCCATGTTTATGCCTGCTTTATTGACTATGAGAAGGCCTTCGACCGAGTCAATCATGAACTGTTAATCAAATGTTTACAAGATATTGGTGTCAATGGCAAAGACATTAAACTAATTGTGAACTTATACTGGACACAACGTGCATTTATAAAAATGGAGCAGGGCCTATCGGATGAAGTTATGATTAAACGAGGAGTTCGACAGGGGTGTGTATTGTTACCATGTCTATTTAACCTGTACACAGAGATGATTTTCAGACACATTGAAGATTGCAAGGGAGTGACAATAGGTGGCATGAACATCAACAATCTTAGATATGCCGATGACAGTGTAATACTAGCAGACAGTGAGAAAAACCTACAAGATATAGTGAATAGAATCAATAAAGCTGGAATACTATTCAACAGGAAGATGAATGCCAGGAAGACCAAAACAATGGTTATAAGTAAAAAGACAGATAAACCAAATGTCAACATAACCATAGATGGCACAAACATAGAACAAGTATCCGAATTCATATATCTCGGACAAAAGATTACAAATGATGGGAGATGTGAGGAAGAAATTAAAAGAAGGATAACAATAGCCCGAACAACATTCTCCAAAATGTATAGAGTGCTAACATCAAGTAAGATATTAATACAAACAAGGAAGCGCATTCTTCAGTGTTATGTGTGGTCTACTCTAATGTATGGGGCAGAGACATGGACAATCTCTAAGAAAATGTACAAACGTTTAGCAGCATTTGAGATGTGGACTTATCAAAGGATGATTAAAATATCATGGACAAAGAAGATCACCAACAAAGAAGTTCTCAGAAAAATTAAAAATAAGAAAAGCTTGTTTGCCACTATACAGACAAAGAAACTTATTTATTTTGGGTACATCATTCGTCAGAGTTCAATATACCGTACATTGTTGGAAGGGAAGGTGAATGGCAGCAGAGGGAGAGGGAGACCAAGAACATCATGGTTTACAAATATTTCACAGTGGACAGGCTTGAATTATTCACAGTCTATCAGAACAGCACAACATCGGGACAAGTGGAGAACCATTGCATCCAACCCTCGACTAGAGGATGGAACTATTGATTGATTGATTGATACAAAGAATAAAGGTTCCTTCTTAGATTGTGAAATTAGGCTCTCATAAAGACTCATTTCAGTAGCCCGATTTTTCTACCGTTTTTATATAAGGCTGGTCTTCACTCATGTACTACAAGTACCGGGTGAATGTTTTATCTAAGTACCCCCATACTGAGTTAACCATTCCTTCTCTTAGCACCCTAGCAATGCTGAGGACCAAGCAAATTGGGATGGAGAGTCATATAGCATGGGGACCAGACGGGATGGCCGAATGAGTTAGAGCACCCTTCTCCCGTGCTGGTAGATCGTGCGGTCGAGTCAAACTAATGACTTAAAAATTGATACTTGTCACTTCCTAGCTTGGTGATTGGCATTATTAGGATAGGACAAGGACTGGTTAGCTCAGTGTCAGGATAATGTGACTGAGTGGGATATCGGGTCATGTGCCGGTGGCCTCATTTCCCATTGGGACAGCACTATAAAGTCACCATGAGTGCGCACTGTCACAAGTCGGTACCCGTCCTGATATGACCTTAGATGTTGCTAGTACGTAAAACAACAAACAAATGTATACGTGCCATGAGTAAAGTTTTACACACACAAATTAAAAAATAGGAAGAGATTACAATATGCTGAGCCTGTGCTTTGAGTCAGTGGTGGATTATTAGTGAAATGCACTGTAAGTTTGAGGTTAACTGCTCCCCTACCACGCACCACCACTCACCACTACCAAGCCACTCATAGGCATAACTCCTTGGTGCTGACATTGCATAACGATTCCACTTCCAGCGTGCAGCTGTAGAGATTGTAGCTCACAGTCCAACCGGACGCAGTGGCCGAATCGGTAGAGCGCAGCATTTCCATGCAGAAGGTCGGAAGTTCGAATTCTGGCCGAGTCAAACCAGTGACTTACACAATTGGTGCTTGTCGCTACCTAGCCTGGGCCTCGTCATTATTAGGATCGGGCAAGGACTGGTTAGCTCAATATCAGGATAATGTGACTGAGTGGGATATGGATCATATTGGGTGCTAGTGGGGCACCACTATAACATCGCAATTAATGCACACTGTCACAAGTCGGTACGCATCCTAATGTGACCATAGATGTTGCTATGATGTAAAACCCCAACAACGTCCATCGGGAGATACAGGGTATACAGGGAATACAGCCTTGAGAGGTGTCTTGCCATGCTAATCAAACCAATCAAGACTAGCTAAAGTTAAGATTCCTTACACGCGGTATGCGGCATGTGGCATGTGGCATGCGGTATGCGGTATGCAAATGTGAGGATTCCTTCTATGCGGTATGCGAACCCGTAACCCCACCACCACCACTACCATATGTTTCCCCTCTGCACCCTTGTGTATGACCGTTCCATAATGCTCAGTCGCCTCTCCTCGTCTAAAACTAATGGACAAGTGCGACTGACATTTCTATTCGCATACCGCGTGCCGCATGCCGCACCGATCGCTACAGGGACCGATCGAGTTGCCGCATTCGCATTCGGACGTAAGGAATCAGCCCCATTGACTTAGATGCTTTCCGATTTTTTGCCACATTCGCATTCGCATACCGCATACCACATACCGCGTGTAAGGCATCTTAGCTTTAGTCCTATTCCACTTACAGCGTGGGTGATGGGTCGGGTGATTGTTGGAGTTTTTATGTCCTGGCTACATCTAAGGTCATATCAGGACGGGGTCCGACTTGTGACAGTGCACACTCATGGCGACTTTATGGTGCTGTCCCACTGGGAATTCAGGTCATGGGCACCATGACCTGATATCCCACTCAGTCACATTATCCTGACACTGAGCTAATCATTCCTTGCCATATCCTATTAATGCCAAGCGCCTGGCTAGGAATAGACAAGTATCAATTTTATAAGTCATTGGTTTGACTCGACTGGGAACCAAACTCCCGATCTCCCGGACATGTGCGTCAAGGTGGGTTTTCATGGCCAGTAACGACGGAATGTAGTATAAAAGCAGGCCCGCGCTGCGTGGGCCATCTTCCGGTATGTCGGGCTGCCCTTTAGTGGGTGGCGCTCCTAGCGGGGCCCAGCGGGAGCACTGCCTACAGACTATTGGCATTACCATCGTTTTGTTGTGGTTTATTTTTGCTTCCTGGCTGTTTTTCTGCGCATAATACCTGATTCGAAGGCATGCAGTGCTACATATAGAAACAACATCGTGATTTTCATATTTCGCAAGTAAAACCCAAAATTTAATATGTATATATATATTAAATATATAATATATGAAGGATATAACCGCAAATTTAATATCTATATATATATGCATAATTTACATATTTATTATATGTATATACACAGATATATATATATAACATTAAGGTTATACCGATATTATTTAGAAACATAGTATTGTGATGGCATTTAGTTTGTACTTTTATTTAACAAATAAAAATATGGTAAATATAATATTTATTGTTCTGGACTAAGTCTTTTCAGTTTCAATGCAGAGACCCTAGTCTTGGAACTATTGTTGCTACAGTTATTTCACCTACTTTGTTTGTAATGATTAACAAGAAAATGGTTGCGTGGAATAAAGAACGAACACAAATTATGAACGTAATGATTTCTTATACATATGCTGAGTTAGCCATACAGTAGGGTTAGTCATGAGCCATTAGATTCGAGAGGTATGTTTAGAAACGTGATTTTATAGAGTAATTATCCACATAATTATACGAATTCAATCGGGTTCATAGGGTCATGAGATGAAATGTTAGTACCACATATTCTCGTACTACCCATCACTTCACCGGACGCAGTGGCTGAGTCGGTAGACCGCAGACTTCCAGTGCGGAAGATCGGGAGTTCGATTCTCGGTTGAGTCAAACCAATGACTTAGACAATTCATACTTGTGCTTGCTAGCCTGGTGCTCGGCGTAAGGCAAGGACTGATCAGTTCAGTGTCAGGATAATGTGGCTGAGTGGAATATCAGGCCATGGTGCTAGCAGCCTGGTCTCCCATTGGGGCAGCACTATAAATCTGGCGCACTGTCACAAGTCGGTACCCATCCTGATATGACCATAGATGTTGCCAGGACGTAAAATTCCAACAAACATTTCCTCACAAACCTTACCTTTTAAAAAAAAGTTTTAATAAATAAAGTGTTTTGTTGAATCGAGTCAGAGATTTCACTGAAAGAAGATATTTGTCTGGTTGTGCCGTCTTGTAGAATCTAATGCTCCGATCTGTGGCTGTGTATGTAGGCTATGAGGAAAAGAAGACAGACAAAGAGAAAGAAAGAGAGCAAAGAATAATAGGAGAGAAGAGAGAGTCTCGGCCTCTGGTTTATTGCTTATATAGTTACATGGGTTCATTGTAGAGTATCACCCCACCTCCTTCCCCTAATGGGAATTGAGCATTCTTGGCCCTACCAATAGGGATCCAGCATTCCTGGTATCCATGGATACCAGTGGTCTGCCCACCACCAGTAGCATATAGATGCGCCTGGTCACGTACACCGATCAGTAATAGAACATTTGCATCCCCCCTTGCCAAATATCGGAATATTGTACAGTATGTTGTGTAGCAACAGTAAAATAATATGAATCTTTGTCTTTTCAAACTCGCACCATAGCGCCCTATGTTATGCATTAGCGTAATGAGTAAGCAGGTGCAAGCTATTTTTGCCACACAGTTGGTCTGAACTTTCGTTTACATTATTCTCACCACATGAGTACTGCCGCTATGATGCATGTGCATGGTTATTACCCATGCACGCCCAGCAGTTACAGTTAGCTGAGGTTTTGTTTCCTTTGTTTTCTTTGTTTTAGCTTTACATCCTAGAAACATCTAACATTATATCACCACGGTACCTACATCAGACCGGAGTTGGTGGCCGAATCGGTAGAGCACGGGCCTCGCATGGGGGAGATCGGGAGTTTGCTTCCCGGTCAAGTCAAACCAATGACTTATCAAATTAATAATTGTAGCTTCCTAGCTTGGTGATCAGAATTAATAGGATAGGGCTAGCACTGGTTGACTCAGTGTCAGGATAATGTGACTGAGTGGGATATCAGGTCATGGTGCTGGCAGCCTGGTTTCCCAGTGGGGCATCACTATGAAGTCGCTACGAGTGCACACTGTCATAAGTCGGTACCCGTCCTGATATAACCTTAGATGTTGCAAAGATGTAAAACTCTAACAACTTGAACCTTTAGTTTTACATCCCAGCAACATCGAAAGTTATATTACCACAATTGTTCAAATGATATGCTATTAAGACCATACCACCAATACCATGACCTTAATAACCTACTGAGTCACATTATCCTGATACTGAGCTAACCATCCCTTGCCTTATCCTATTGACGCCATGCATCCTGCTAGGCAGCGACAAGTATAAATTGTTTAAGCCATTTGGTTTGGCTCAGCCAGGATTCAAACCCCACAACCTCCTCCAGCCAGTGCTTTTACTGATTCCATCACCCAGCTGTAAAATATGGTTCAAAGCACATGCATGTGTGAATGCTACAGACACTGCCACAACCATCCTAGGGTAATTGCTTTATTGACTTCTTTTTTCTGTGCGTGGGTATGCCAATTACATTGGTGTGGGCCATTCTCTCTATTGCATCCATGCTATGGACAAGCACATAATTTGATATGATTCAAATAACACCCCTGCCTGAATGTTAATTGCACAGTAGTAATCATTCCCGAAGAATACATTTCATAGACATTTCTTCTCCCTGTGTGTATGCAAATCAGAGACTTAAAACTCATTGTCCCCGTGGCCTAATGATGTTTCCCTATTAAGATTAATTATGTGCGTTCAATAACACTTGTGCTGTATGTTGAGCACAAGGGGTCGAGGAATTAAGATTCCATACGTACAGGAAACCTCTCTAACCGAGGACCTCCACAGAGCGACCACTCCCCTATATCGATCACTTTATTTGGGTCCCAAACTGTTGCCCGTACAATACAATTATAACAATATAAAAAACTCCTTAAACCAACTAACCTCCCTAAATGGACCATTTAATGTCGGTCCCATTGGCAGTCGATTTAAAGTGGTTTTACTGTTTATGCATACATGCATACATACACACATACAGAGATACATGGACTGGAATGAATGTAGGATTCTCATTAGTCAGGTAGCCTGGGATAGGGGTTGAATTACAATAATTCTTTGCCCTAAAATAAATGTGTCTCCTGTTGCAGGCAAGCAAACAATTAAAGTAGATAGGGGTATTTAACAAAAGAAATAGCCAGCGATCCCTTAACCGTGATGTAATTTGATTATTATTTCTAATGATTAAATGATTTCATCAGAAAAAACTAAAATACAGTCGGAAATTATTTGCATGGTAAGTCATGCCAACGGAAACATAAGATTTTTCTGAGTAGGCCTTGCATTATTTAGCGCATTCTTTAGCTAATATCTAAGGTGGGGGAATGGCAGTTGTGTCTGGGTGGGTGAAGGTGATGTTTATAATTTGCTCATCATGAACCAGGTGCTGATTGGTTCAAAGTATGGTGTCCTATACTGAACGAGAGGGTAGGAAGGAACAACTGGGTGTGGAAACACGCCAGGTCTCAGCTTCCATCCACCCTCGGGGACTGGCAGACATGCTTTATATGTATATATATGTGGCTCTATCATTTGGCGAATGGTGGATATGAATATTAAACAATAAATATATGCAATGTCAGCATAAATATAAAATGGTTCATGTTAGCATAACATGGGTAATTTGCGATGGGGCGGAGGGTAGGGCGCTCAGCCAACTCTCAAGACTGACACACCACCTATCGATTTGATACTGAATTAAACCACCCCCCGCCATAATGTTAATATCAGTACCAGCCTTACTCTATGATGCTGCCACCTATACTTGACTTTCGGAACTAAATTACACCACCTATGCTGCCACCTAGCGGTTTCACCCACACGGGCGGTGACATCACGGACAGCATTGAACCGCTCACTCGCCGCCCGGACACAAACCTGCGAAGACCAACCGACCACCAATTTGCCGCCCCCACCCCTCAACTATCAAACAGGCTACATAGCGGTAGGGTTGAGAGTGACGAGATTGATTACCTGTTGTTCGATTGATTACCCATCGTTCGATTGATTACCTATTGTTCGATGACATTGATTATTTCTGATTGAATAAAGGCAAAATTATATCACTTCCATCTCATCGTTAATTTTAACAAAATTAATGGTAATATAAGAAACTATATTAGTATATATATACAGGATATTTATACAAATTTTAAATATTATCTGGCCAATCATAATGATGATAGAAATAAGTATAAATATATATCTATGTATATGGTAATTTGATCAAATTTGAAACCTAAGTCACTACATCATTTGGCTACATTTTAAAATTAATTGAAACACATAGATATAGCATATAGATGCCGGGTAACTTAATCAAAACTGACAGTTTTATTCCCTAGCGTATATACCTATTCCTATTACAGCATAATACTATATAACGTGTTATTTGGATAGGGGGGTTCTGTGCTGCCATCTAATGGATGACTCAAACTTGTCCCATAGCTTTCTCCATTCCATTGATATTCTCTCTGTAGGGCATTTTCTTTATTACTTCTATGTTAAGCCTAGGTCAAACCTACCCGGATCAGAGGCCGGACGAGCACCGACCGGTGATCCGGCATGGTCAGTGGCGATCGATGGTGATCCGTTGCTCATCTGTGGCTCATCCGTGGCTGGTCCTTGGTGATCCTTGGCTGGTCCGGAGTCGGCCCTGGATGTTTTAAAATGTTTAAAACATCCGGGGCGATCCGGGGAATATTGCAATCCGGGCTCAATCTGGCATCATCCGGGTGTAATCCAGGGGTGGTCTGGGTAGTCCGGTAGTGTTCTGGGGTGGTCCGTGTCCCGTCCGGGACAGTCCGGGTCATTTTTAAACCGGTAGAGCCACGTTTTAGCCATGGTTTAGCCCAGACTAGCCCCAACAGAGCCAGGGACCACTCCCGGACTGCCTGGATAAGACCCAGACAGGCCGGATGACCACAGATTAACCACAGATCACCAAGGATAGCCAAGGATGACCATGTATTACTCACGGACTACGTATTACGCACAGACTACCCCAGGATGAGTCCCGCATTTCAGGCTATCATCTGGGGCTCATCCGGGGGTTGTCCGGGGCTCATCCCGGTTGTCGGGGGCTCATCCGCGGTGATCTGGGCTTGTAGTATGTGGCTCGTCCTGGTAGGTGTGAGAGCAAAGCAAAAATAGCGATTTTATCCGGGGATGTCCGGAACAGTCCGGGGGAGTGGTCCTGGGGTGGTCCGGCTAAAAATCCGGGGCTCGTCCGGGTAGGTGTGACTTGGGCGGACATACACCGTACCCGTAATAGCAGCACAGTTTTCGCAGTGACGCACCATCTCAGCCTGAACTGAACTTATTATAGCTAACCCACTAACACACTAACCTCCTTCATAATATATTAATATGTCCTCCCTAAGTACTTGCTGATCTACCTATTTACAATGTAATGTAAACGGCTGGAAGACCAGTGCCTCAGTGCTAAAAAATGTATGTTCTAATGAATCAACTATTTTACAATAACAAAAAAGGACAAACAACACAGTTCTGCCAGCACTCTTGAGCACGGACAACTACCGGTTCTGTTCGGTGTAATGATACTCACACACTTAAGTGCATATCCGAAAAATAGACAGGCGTAATCAATATCACAAAAGGGGGCTTTGGGGTGGGGGGTGAGGGGAGGTGAGAGGGGGGGGGTTGAGCCCACGGGGAAAACCTGCCATGGAAGAAGACTGGAGTGATTTGTGGAGCATCCCTATAATAAACATGTGGTGAATTACAGAACAGCTACACACCGAACACTCATGATCAGA
Source organism: Branchipolynoe longqiensis (assembly GCA_030323885.1). Classification (NCBI taxonomy): domain Eukaryota; kingdom Metazoa; phylum Annelida; class Polychaeta; order Phyllodocida; family Polynoidae; genus Branchipolynoe; species Branchipolynoe longqiensis. The sequence goes on from CM059188.1 coordinate 73,190,948, forward strand.
TCCTTCACTGTGCGCAGACTCTGTATTGATCACGCACATACCGGAAGTGAGCAGTTGGATTTCCGGCGGCACTTCTAGGCCGCCATTTTAGGGTTAAGTAAAGGGATGGACAAAGGGTTAATCTGTTGCGATCCTTTTCATTAACATTGAGAAACATGGTGAAGTTAGTCACCCAAAATTGCCCTTGTTTCAAGCCATCAAATTTAGCTTTTTATGATATATATACATATATACAGTTTTTATATATTTAGAATGTTATTGTATGGACGATCATTTGGTACCCAAATAAAGTGGTCGATATAGGGGAGTGTTTGATACGTAGAGGTCGTAGGTTAGAGAAGTTTTAAAGTGTATATATATACTTATATATATATATATATATAAGTTCAGGTATGTAGGTTTAATTCCAAATAGCAATAGGTGGTGTTATAGGACACCATACTTTGAACCAATAAGTACCTGATTCATGATGAGCAGACTTAAAAAGGTTCTACTTCTAGCCAGACATGATTTTAGTTGACATTAAAATGAAATTGTGCTAACAAATGTTGTACATCAGATAAAATACCACATTGAAATGAAATTGTGCTAGTAAATCTTCTTCATGAGATAACATACCATTTTGAAATGAAATTGTGCTAACAAAATTTAATATTCTACATTAGATAAAATACCACATTGAAATGAAATTGTGCTCACAAATATTGTACATTAGATACAATACCACTTCCTCTGTGTGTATATGTGTATATGTAGGTGTGTATGTGTCAATTACCAACCCCCACCTTAGCTTTGGCAGATCATGGGATTTGAACCCACGGTTCCGAACCCTGGTTGAGTCAAACCACTGACTCAGCATTATTAGGATAGGGCAAGGACTGGTTAGCTCAGTGTCAGGATAATGTGACAGTGGGATATCAGGTCATGGCTGGTGCCATTGTATCCCATTGGGGCAGCACTATTACGTTGTCATGAGTGTGTATTGGTACATGTCGGTGCCGGTCCTGATGCGACCTTAGATGTTGCCAGGACGTAAAACTCCAACAAGCGACCAACCCTCTGTCAGCTGGTGACATCCACGCCCTGACCTAATTAGTAACCACCGATGCCTGCTGCCCGACTAGTGCACCACACATACACACTAGCTACTTGGTGCATGTAATCATTATGACTAGATATCGACAAGGACCATGCATCAGTTTCCTTTGTGGATGTACCATGTTTCACCTCCATCATAGCAGGACATAGCTGTCAACCCCAACCAATGAAACCAGACTCGGTGGCCGAATCGGTAGAGCGCAGGCTTCCCATGAGGAAGGCCGGAAGTTCAACTCCTGTTCGAGTCAAACAAGTGACTTATAAAATGGATACTTGTTGCTTCCTAGCCAGGCACTCCGCATTATTAGGATATGTCAAGGAATGGTTCGCTCGATTTCAAGATAATGTGACAGATATCAGGTCATGGTGCTGGTGGGCTGGTCTCCCAGTGGGGCAGCACTATGAAATTGCAATGAGGGTGCAGTCATAAGTTAGTACCCTTCCTTATATGCCCTTAGATGTTGCCAGGACATAAAACTCCAACAACCAACTAAAGAATGAAAACAGCAGTCACAGATTCCCACCACCATCAAATTCTCTGCCATAAATTCAGCCTAAATACCAATCCTTGCAGGATCACTATTTTCGAGTTATAAAATATATTGGTCCTGAGCAACGACCTTAATTCAAGCATTCGTGTATAGGTGGAAATATAGGAAATTTCCTGACAAAGCGTTGGTGTTTTAAATATCCCGAAAACTATATGTTTTTTCAAGGTATGTTATTAATAAAGCCAGTGTGTTTTGGTTGGTAAAATATGCTGAAAACAGCTAGTTATGAAGGCAAAGTGTTTTTTTAATGTTAAAATATCCAGAAAACTATGTTTTGGCAGATATGTTATTAATAATTCCAGTGTTCTTTGGTGGTTAAAATATCCTCAAAACTGTATGTTTTTCAGCTAGATTAATAATAAAGGCATGGTGTTTACGGCCAAAACGTAGTACTTGACATATATGCAGCTTTAAGTAAAAGTGAACGTAGCCTACTCAAAAATGTTCGTGTACATACATGCATACCTGCATGCACCCATGATTCGAAGGAAAACAGAATTTTTAACAGCATCGATGATATATAATGTTTTACGATTGATTGACTGCTGATGGTTTAATGTCATGTTAGCCACCAATGCCATATTCATGCCAAAAGGTTTGTGATATGTATTCTGTCAGTTTTGTTCATCACATGTATGGGCCTACATTTAGATTCACACATAAATCTGTAATGGTAAGATTTGTGTCAAATAACAGCAAACATGATCTAAAGGGGCTGCCACATTACGACGCATCGCACCAACGTACGCCGACGTATGTGATTTTTGCCAGCTATGTCGGGATACGTCATTATGTATTATGTGTGCATTAGGCACTTGTTGGTATACGTCAATGTACGTCAACATTTGTCGAGATATGGCATCGCGTGTCAGGGGTCAGCAAAGTTTTGTGCATGCACAAAACTTTTGACATATGACAAAGTTTGACAATGTGTGGATTTTACGTTGGCCGTATGTTATCTATACATTAGATGTACGTCGATGTACATTAGCCATACGTTAGACAAACATTGTTCACTATGTTGACCTACATTAAAGGGAGTGGGAACATACAGTCCGCGTACTGACAACGTATGGATAACGTATGTCTAACATATGTATTGCATTTCTCCAGCGTGTCTTGACGGATGTAACGTATGAGGCGTAGTTCTGGCGATTGAATAACGTTTATAACGTTCACCAGCATTCTGCAAACATACTGTGAGCGTAATTCGAGCGTTTTTCACCCAGAAGCACATTTGTCATACGTTGGCCATACAGTATGTATACGGTATGCATACATCCAACTTTTCCCCCTACACGAAAAAGTTAAAAATAAAAGCCCATCCAATAACATCTGCTCCATAAGCACGCTACCAAAGCAGTGCATTTCGTTTACCCCACTCGCCCCTTATAAGCACCAGCTAGTACACTGATTGCGAATACCCCATTTCTCTAATTGACTGCGCAAGCGCCACCAGTCTGAGTGGTGTGGGGGGGCTTCCGATTGTCATGAGCGGCAACCCAGACAGTTCCATGTTGTGTTAAAGTTGCACAGTGCGATGGTTTTGAGTTTCTGTAATTTTTATGATATTAATATATTAATTTGATTGGTATAATCTGCCTTATTTTAGGTTGAAATAACTTTTATTTTAAATGGCTAACTTTTGAGATATTTGAAGTGTAATCATGTCCCAACAGGATTAGTTTTGGCAAGGACACCAAATTAGTTTAGGAAGGCGCGCCAAATCTCTGACACCATAGGCTTCTTCAGTAACAGGTTCTATTAAATTGACTCAGTATTCCTTTCTATGTGGTCGCAAATGCTTAATATGTGCATCAGTATCTAAGTTAGATATGTAGAATGAAATTGAAATAATCATTTAGATTTTTTTCAATTTGATGCTTCATCGGACTATGCAGCTTTAAGCCATTACAGTTGAGGCTTGCAGGTGATTGCATGGAACCAACCGGACTTGGATGTTTCCCTCGTTTCACTTCAGAGATGGAGGCTCTACATCCAGTTATTTTACTCCTCCCAACTTCCAAGCTTGGACTGCCTCTGCCCCCCCCCCCCCCCCCCCCCCCCCCCCCACCAGCTAGTCGGCATGGGAATATTGGACCTTTGTTTACGATATACCAACCTCTGAGGTCATCATACGGGATGACCGAATGAATTGAGCACCCGCCTCTCGTTTTTGTAGATCGTAGGATTCGAACCCGTGGTTTCGAAACCTGGTCGAGTCAAACCAATGACTTAAGAATTGATACTTGTCGCTTCCTACCCAAGCTCTCGGCATTATTAGGATAGAACAAGGACTGGTTAGTTCAGTGTCAGGAAAATGTGACTGAGTGGGACATCAGCTCACAGTGCGGGCGGTCTGGTATCCGGGGATGTCACAAGTTGGTACCTGTCCGGATATGACCGTGGATGTTGCCAGGATGTAAAACTCCAACAAACTACCACACCCACCCACCAAAACCACTGCACCCACCGCACCACTCACATCCACCACACCCACCACACCCACCATATCCACCACACCATATCCACCATATCCACCCTCACTTTCACCCTCAACCCAGCCAACCTCAACTCCTATCCACCTCGTGCCTTCTGGAACGCTACCTCTCATACCTAATCATGTGCAGTCTTCCCTGAAGACCCTGTTCTGCTACACTGCTCTTCCCACGCTTTTGTTGCTGGCCTGCCCATCGTCCCCGCCCAGTCGGCTGTTCGCAAAGGCTGCAATGCGCATTACGTCATGTAGATGATAACTCACGGATAACCTGCACATCCAAGCGAAATAGCGAAATAGCGAATGGTAGACAGGAAGTGTGAACACTTATTTGTCTCTCATTTTTGCTTGAGTGCAAGTAAATATGCAACACAAGGAATAATTAGTAGCATGTGGTGAATAAGGGGTCAACTTTCCCTGGATCATCAGCCCATGCTTTTTCTAATCTGTTCTTGAATGAATTTATTGACTCGGCATCAATAACATTTTGTGGGAGACTGTTCCATATATTTATGATCCTGTTTGAGAAACTGTGTTGCCTTAACTTTGAAATGGCTCTGGGTTTTACTAGTTTGAGAGTATGGCCCTCGACTGCCTTCTCTTTTATTCAAGGTGAAAAATTGGTTCATATCTATTTTATCAAAACCTTACATAATTTTAAATACTTCAATTATGTCACTTCTTGTTCTTCTGTAGGAAAGGGTAGGAAGTTTCAATTCTCTAAGCCGTTGTTCATAGGGTAAGTCCTTTATATCTGCAACTAATTTCGTTGCAAGGTTTTAGGTCAGCAGTCATCTCGAAGTATTCCGTACAAGAATAGTTATGGCATGGTTATTGTTGTCGAGCACAAACTTAATGTTCATCCTGACACTAACTTGAGAGTTACCTGTAAAAACTCCATGCCCACTTCCGACTTTAATATATATAGAATATAGAATATATATAATGTATTATCTATAATATATTATATAATATATAGTATATACATAGTATATGTAATATATATTATATATAGTGTATGTGTTATATATGTTATATATATTATATTATTATATATATTATATATTATATATATGTTATATATGTTATATATATTATATATATTATATATATATATTATATATTTATATATATAATGTACATGTTATATATTACATATGTTATATATATTACATACGTTATATATGTTGTATATATTATATATACTATTTATATTGTATATATATTATGTATATATAGTCAGGCAATAATTTGTGTTTCGGCTCATATTTCGCCATTTCCCACACTATTTAATGTTCCTTCGTTCAAGCCGGCTCTGCCCTCTTCATGCCTACCCACACAATGGATACAATCAATTAACGCAAGTCGGTCTACAGCTGTAAACTCCTCACGGACACTTATGTCTCACAGTACCAAACAGTAAACTGGTCAATTAAGGGACATCCCCATAATGTTACACCAGTGTACACTAGACCAGACGGGATGGCCGAATGAGTTGAGCGTCCGTCTCCCGTGTTGGTAGATCGGGGGATATTCAAACCCTGGTCGAATCAGACCAATAACTTAACAATTTGTACCTATCGCTTCCTGCAGCTCCTTGGAATGATTAAAACAGGGCAAGGACTGGTTGGTTCAGTGTCAGGATAATGTGGATGAGTGGGGTATCAGGTTATGGTGCTGGTGGCCTGGTCTTCCTGCAGGGGCCATTATAAAGTTGCCATGTTTGTTTGTTGTCGTTTTACGTCCTAGCAACATCTAAGGTCATATCAGGACGGGTACCGACTTGTGACAGTGCGCACTCATGGCGACTTTCTTAGTGCTGCCCCACTGGGAGACCAGGCCACCAGCACCAAGACCTGATATCCCACTCAGTCACATTATCCTGACACTAAGCCAAGCAGTCCTTGCCCTATCCTAATAATGACAAGCGCCTGGCTAGGAAGCGACAAGTATACATGTTTAAGTCATTGGTTTGACTTGACCAGGGTTCGAACCCACGATCCCATGGTCTACCAACAAGGGAGACGGACGCTCTAACTCATTCGGCCATCCCGTCTGGTTAAAGTTGCCATAAGTACGCACTGTGACAAGTTGGTAGCCATCCTGATATGACCTTATATGTTGCCAGGATGTAAACCTCCAACAACCAATCAACCATACCTTCTACATTACACAAAATGGATCAAAGTTCCTTAGCTATAAGTTACGAATTGTCGGTATGACATAGCAAAAAAACTGAAAACAAAATATACTGAGAATATGTACAATTTCAAATTTGATAGGGTAAATGCGTGACTCACTGTACTAAAGGCCCGGTCACATACACATTAGTGGATGTAGTTGAATGTAGTGGAGGCTAATACGCCTGTCACACTACGACGTAACGCAGTAGCGTAAGCCGACTTGGGTGAAATTTGGCCATTACGTTGAGATTTTCTTGAATATTGTTATGCTGCCTATTATGGATAAGTCTGAATAGACTTGTTTTCACCATTAGACAGTTTGTCGATAGAAAGCCCGAGCCTACACTTTTACCAACCCAAGGGATTTTTAACTTCCCACACCACATAGACATGGTATGAGAGCATCTGGCCTTTGATGACGCTGTAAGTTATACACAGTGGTGGAAATCCTAATTGGCAGAGGTGGGAGGGCACAGGGAATCGAACCACTGACCTTCAGATTAGGAGTCCGACCTAGAAAAAAATTCAGGCACTCTAACCACTCTGTCACAGAGAACACCACGCCGAGATACGTCGAAATATGCCGAGATATGTCGAGATATGTCGAGATACATTACTTATTCATTAAGCCTACATCGAGATACATCGAGTTACATCCAGATATGGTGACACACGTCAAGGTTTTGGACATACCCAAAACTTTTGACGTAGCTCAACATAAGGCCATTAGGTTGGGTTACATTGGGCCTACGTTGCACTCACATTGGGCTTACGTTGAGATGCGTTAGACGTTCATTAGAGCTACATCAGTCTATGTTGAGCTACATCGACTTACGGTAGACTGACAGAGAGCTTGGAGGAACATGCAGCCCACTTGCTGACATCATGGTGTTAACATATCTCAAAGTAGGTCTACTGTGTCTCTGATGTGTGTCTAACATTAGTCTAGCATAAGTCCAACATGTCTTGACGTATTGGACGTAGTTGATGAATGGCTGGCGCGCACGTAGTGTATGTAACGTGTGCCCACGTTCTTCGAACGTAAGCAAACGTGCTGTAAACATGATGTGAACATGGTGTGAACGTTTTGCCTTCGAGTATATGAAGGCATCCGTTATGCTCATGTAAAGCACATTGAGTGCTCACTCTCCTTACGCTGAGGACACTGGACTGTCGTTTGACTGACGCTGCTCACTCACAGGCCTAATGTTGACTCACATTACAAATTATGTCAGAGTCACCCGTAGCTATGTTAGGGCAGGCGTAATTATGCGAGTCCTATGCTAAGCCAACACTAGGGTTTCACGAGGCTGACACCCCACGCGCTGGAGGCTCATTAGCCTTATGTTGAGCCATTTTTGTTGTTGACGTTCTAACTTGTTGAGACACATTACATCTCCGTTGGACTGATCTTTCGCCAACATCCACTATGTTGCACTGATGTCCAATTTTGCCCTGAAATGCCAACAATTTTGACGTATCTCGACTTAAAAAAGTGTGCTCTGGAATACTCCAGAGTAGTTGGATAAAGCCCTGGTCACAAATTCGCTAGTTAGTATGTTGTGGAGGCTAACATAGTGGAACGTAGGTGAACGTAGTTGAACGTACCAGCATCTGTAGCGTAACGTATTTATCTGAACCGTAACGTATTTATCCGTAGCATAACGTATTTATCCATACCAAAACCTGGCCTGCCTTAACGTATTTCAACGTAGTTTAACGTACTTACACCACATTTGACCCACGTTAATCTATCATACGTTCAACTACGTTCACCTACGTTCACGAACGTGTATGCGACAAGGGCTTAAATGTATTACAAATGTGCAGAGTAAAGGTGGCATTCCTTACACGCGTAATGCGTTATCCGAATGCCATCATTCCTTACATGCGTTATGCGTTATGCAGTGAAGTATATAAAAAGTACATGTGGCTATCTATCATTCATTCTTTCAATGGACTACACCATACCTTTCCCGTAACCGTATGTCTCCCGATTGGGACGGTCCTAACATCCTAAACTGAGCCATGTTAGGACCGTCCTTTTTGGTCACACGACTGGCTATATTCAACAAATAAAAATAAACAATTATACTCCTTACTGCACTGTATATGACCAAATATTGCATTTATATGTATGTACCTTTTCGTACGTCACATGGGGGTTCCTACCTTTATTATAGCCAAATTATAGATAAGTATTCATATGTCTGTGCATATGGTAGCATTTTTAGCTTTCCCATAACCGGTCAACAACATCTGAGACGGTCCTAACATCCCTCGGAGCAAGCTAAACTGAGCCATGTTAGGACCGTCCCATATTATGAGTGTAGCTTTCTACTCACCGAAGTAGAGATGAATACTACTATTTCTGTGTATCTTATAGCATTATTACATGTACCAAAACCGTCGGATATCATCATCATCATCATGCTGTCGGTCGCGATGCGACAAAGACTGCTTTCATTACTTGACTGCCGCTCTCCATTTAGCTCTCTGCTGTGAGAGTTGCGTCCATGAGTCGGTCTTAATGTCTCTCAGCTTCAGGTTTCTCTTGATGGTATCTTTGAACCGGAGACGGGGGCGCCCTCTCTTTCTGTAGCCAGAAGACAGTTGAGAATAGAGGATCTGCTTTGGTAGCCTGTCTGATGACATCCTCATGAGGTGTCCAGTCCACCGGAGATTCTTTTTGATCAGAAGATCTTCCATAGAGGGCAGCCCCATCCGTTTGAGTATTTCCTTATTCGTCACTTTGTCCTTCCAGGTTAGCCTCATGATTGAACGCAGATGTCGCATCATGAAGGCATGCAGCTTTTTCACCTGCTGTCTGTACACTGTCCAGGCCTCGGCTCCGTATAGTAGGGACATTTCATGAAAGCTGCCTGCAAAAGTGTTGAAGTGCTGCTGGCTTTTGCAAGTTACCAGCGGCACTCTCTCGGGGAGCAAATAGAGGTTTCACACCGGCAAGAACATGTCAAGACAGGCGCAAAACTATTTGTCCCTGCAGTGGCTGGTCGGGAGATGTTGGGAGTTCCATACATCAACCGCCCTTAATGCTGCCACAGTGACATGGTTTTCTGTTTAGGGTTTGCTCCCTTAGCCTTCGGTTCTGTCAAGGACCTGTACCACAAGGCAGTGGTTTAGAACTCTGCAAGGCAGGGGCGTCAAACTCCCTGAGGTATTGCTATACCCGCATACCGAATATAGATATAGATATAGATATAGTTTTGTGTTGTGTGTTACTGGAAGAAAAAACCAAATAAAGGATATAGATATAGATATAGTTGTGTGGTGTGTGTTACCTGTTTTCCTCCACATACATATCCAGGAAATTTAGGACGCCCAGATATTTCCACTTCTGTCGCCTCCTCCAGGCTTATATCAATGGACAAATGTGACTGATGCTTTTCTATTCGCACCACCTTGTCCCGGCTGTCCGTAATTATCAGTTGCCTCCTCCAGCCTTATATCAATGGACAATGCGACTGATGATTTTCTATTCGCACCACCTTGTCCCGGCTGTTTGTAATTACCAGTCGCCTCCTCCAGCCTTATATCAATGGACAAATGCGACTGATGATTTTCTATTCGCACCACCTTGTCCTGGCTGTCCGTAATTATCAGTCGCCTCCTCCAGCCTTATATCAATGGACAAATGCGACTGATGATTTTCTATTCGCACCACCTTGACGCATTACGCATTACGCACCGATCGCTACATGGACCGATCGGGAAAATGGATTTGCATTCGCATTCGCATTACGTGTGTAAGGAATGTAGCTCATAGGTTTCAAGGCGTTTCGAATTTTTGTCGCATTCACATTTGCATTCGCATTACGCATTACACGTGTAAGGAATGCGACCTTTATCTGGTAAATGGTTGGCCAACGATATAAATGTATAGAATATAATACACAGTCTTTATTTCCATCCGGCAAATATCAGTTTTGAATGTGATAAGGCAAATATATGGGACACAACTATATCCTTTGAAACTATACCCCCTTGTGAATCAATGAGATATCACCGGCCTTAGCCAGCTCGATAAATACAAAAGAAATGTCCCCTTTCCTCTCCCTCAATATGGAAATGCAGTCCATTATGCTGAGATCGCATGCTAGACTCTGAAGAGAGTAATCCAAACTCCATAACAAACTTGTCCTCGCTTTCAGCCATAATCAGCCATAATCATAAATTCACTGCTGCCGTCATTTTCTAAATATTAGTTCAATGCATATGGAATATATATATATATATATGTGCATATATATATATATATATATATATATACATATATATATGTATGTATAATTATGCGTATATATACATACTATATATATGGCTGTATATGGATATATACGCTGTATATACCCATCGTGATATGGCCTTAGATGTTGCTAGTACGTACATCAACAAAAACCAACTATGCAGATATATATGTTTGCAAATCTATATAATCCAAGCCATATCTGCATAGATATATATTGGGATGACCTACAGGTTAGTACATATATATATATATTATATATATATATATATATAAGTATTGACCTATTCATTATAATCTGACTGTAATCTAGGTATACTTCTCTTAATACTGGCTTAGTTATCATTCCATTACACCTTATTATATAGGCAATGCATAGCCGGAAAAAAGAACCTTGCACTAGTGCTGACACAGGACTATTGGGAACAATAAATATTTACTGAAAAACAAAGGAGAAACAAAAGCCTGTCTTCATTAAATTAAAACCGAGAGCTCCTTTGGTGTCGCTGTTGCGGTATAAAGTGGCGACTTAATTGTGCTTTATTTATTGGAAGGAATATCCGAGACTTGCTGAAGATTCGAGGACACGCACTACAAAACCAGTAGTATCCTTGTGGTGGGTGATGGTTCTGTGCATGCAGTGAGCATGTCAGTAATGTCGCTCGTGGTGAGTGGATTTTAGCGTAGCGCTTCATTAGAGAATGTGAGAGATTGTACCGCCACTTCATGCACATAATGGATGCACACTCAAGCACATATTCTGTACCTCACTCCTTTACATCACCCTACCTTATTTCACCCACCACCACAAACACTCCACCAATACCCCACCTCCACCACCATCCCATATCTTACTGGGTCTGGTGGCCGAATGGGTAGAGCGCGGGCCTCGTGTGTGGGAGATCGGGAGTTCCGGTCCCAGTCGAGTCAAACCAACAATTTAATAAATTCATACTTGTCGCTTCCTAGCCTGGCGCTTGGCATTAATAGGATAGGGCAAGGACTAGTTAGCTCAGGGTCAGGATAATGTAACTGAGTGGGATATCATGGTGCCTGCGGACCGATTTCTCAGTGGGGCAGCACTAAAAAGTCACCATGACTGTGCACTGTCACCAGTCGGTACCCGTCCTGATATGACCTTAGATGTTGCGAGGACGTAAAACTCCAATAACCAACCCCACCGATATCCCACCTCCACCACCATATCCCATTTCCACCAACACGACACTCCACCAACACCACCGTCCCATTCTACTCACCCCGTGCTGCTATTACCTTAGCGGTTGCGAAGACGTAAAACAACAAACCCACCATTCTACTCAGCACTCTACCCAGTTCCAGCGTCTCCAAATATAGGCATGTGACATCTACATTATGGCAGACACAGCTTATTTACAATACATGAATAACCTATAAGTTATATATGTTGTTGTGTAATTTGCCCTCCAAATTGTTGTTTCATTTTATTTTATTTAGACATTGCGTATCAGTGATTTGTTTGTGAAACTCACTGTATGCGTGTCAGGGAAGCCTCTGTCATGCGTTATTGAATTTATTTGGGCATTGTGTATTAGTGATTTGTTTGTAAATGTCAGTGTATGCGTGTCAGGTAAGCCTCTGTTGCTCAGAATCCCACTTGTGTTCTTTCATTACGGTATAAATGTGTGGTTGTTTAATGAACAAAAATGCTGCATGTTGCTATATTAACCGGTCTCTGAAGGCTTGTTTTGTTGTTACAATCATTGATTAATCGATGACAATTTAAAAATATGAATAGTTGGTTTTCTTCATTCCACTGCCCCATGTAGTGATGTGTGCCGTGCTAAGTACCAGCAGCATATTAATTAGTAATTGATCGGTTTGACTTGGCCGGGTTGATACTCCCACATATTATCACACAAGAAGCCCGTATTCGATTATGACGATCCGGACCATTCAGATCATCCGAGTCGTCAGAATATCAAATAGAACACCCCGAGGTGAACCTAAAAATACATATGGTAAGTCCTTTAATGATAATACTAGTTTGGTCATCCTTCTTTGTTTGCTTGCTCGAAGTGTCTCCTCCTTCTTGTAGACTGGAGTTAATCCTTAGTGTAAATATTTCAGTTGTGGCCGAACTAACAATATGGAAAGTTGTGATATTGTGAATTCTAAGTTTCTTTGTCACTGCACTACATGCACTGTTAAACTACTTCAGTGCCGTGAGCAACTAACTGCATGTATGCTTCTACATATGCAAACTAGACTTAAACTGCTGTTTTCAATTTCATTAGCCAAGTTTGTGATCCAAGCCATTCAAAACACTTCCCCGAGGATGAGTGTAATACTAGTAGTCTGCGCTGACCTCTCGGAGAAGGTGGCACAACGACAGGTAGGCGTGATTACATGGTTAAACCTAATTAATGTTATGGTTTGCACACTAGCCTCGGAATGGCACAAATTGTAGGTTCGAACCCCGCTGCGGGCACAATATTTGCCATTTTCATCATCCATAAGACGTGTATCCATAATTAAATACAAATAGTAACGACCACAACAGTACTTGCAAACCAAGAGGCATGGGTCCCATGTGCGTGACCTCCTTGATGGATTAAGTCAATAGTGTCCAGGAAACTCAAACAGGACTGGCAAATCAATAAATATAAGCCAGCTGTAGCATATTATACAGCTACATACTGCCTTCCTTACACCTCAATCAACTCCAACACATCAGCCACACACTTTCCGATATATCAACAGAGCAACTAACTGCATGTATGTTTCTACATAAGCAAACTAGACTTAAACTGCTGTTTTCAATTTCATTAGCCAAGTTTGTGATCCAAGCCATTCAAAACACTTCCACGAGGATGAGTGTAATACTAGTAGTCTGCGCTGACCTCTCGGGGAAGGTGGCACAACGACAGGTAGGTGTGGATAGCGTGATTACATGCACACTTTCCGATATATCAACAGAGCCAAGCCGATATATCAACAGAGCCAAGGTGCCCCCAGCTCTGCCAATTTGGATTGCTCTCATACCATGTCTATGTGGTGTGGGAGGTTAAAAATCCCTTGGGTCGGTAAAAGTGTAGGCTCGGGCTTTCTATCGACCAGCAGTGGAGTGGGGAAGACCAGTCGTCTGTGACTGGGATTTACCCTGCTTGGGACAACTAGTGTACCAAAAAAAAATTAAGAAAGAGAGACAAATAAGTGTTCACACTACCTGTCTACCATTCGCTATATCGCTATAGAGTCACTCTGCTGGCAAAATCTGTAAACATTCATCCGCCAACTCACCCTTTTTGAGGTAGCCGATTCTCATTACCTTATTGCACCACTCCGCGCTGACATTCCTTTCAAATTCAAGTTGTATCGGCTGATGCTTTTGAATTTGTGCCATTCTTTTAGAAAATACATACAGTGGTCCCCCTCTTAAACGACGACCCAGAACAACGACCACCTGCCATATACGGTCAGAAGTCCAATTCAACAACATATTTTAACTACAAATGACCCATCACCAATGACCAGCTGCCTCATGTGACTAGCCAGACCCCCTTTCCCCCTTTATGATACAATTATTTTAAAACCAATAAATATAATTATGATATTTAAATGTATATTTTTAAACCAGTGTGAATATGTGATGTTTCAGTTATTTAATGTGTTATTTTAGAACTAACAAGTATGATTATATGATATTAAATGTATCACTCCCTCTCACCTTAACCCTAATCCTCTCACCAGCCACCCCCTCCCTTATGCCACCACATTCTCTTTGCCAGAAGGGTGGTCATTTAAGAGGGTGACTGTTTTAATATATCGTACTTTACTTTGAAGGAACGTTGATTAGAAATGGCTATTTTTGAGAAATTTGATTTTAAAATATACTGCATTAATTAATGGTGGTAGTCAAGAGTCAGATTCTAATTATGCTGGGCAGATCAAACCTGACCTATCACTTTCAAAACCAAAACTAATATCTAGATTTAACCTGCATATCTAACTTAAATACTGATTCACTTATTACGCATTTGCTGTCACATAGAAGGGAATATTGAGCAATTTAATAGAATATGTTACTGCCGAAGGCTATGGTATCAGAGTTTTGGTATTCTTGGCTAAATTAATGTGGCATGTTTGCACTTCAAATATCTAGACCTTAAAAATAAAAGTTGCTTCAAACTAAAGTAAGGTAGATTATATCCATCGACCTAATAATTTATATCTATCTCAGTAAAGGACAGACACTCAAAACAATCGGACTGTCCAACTTTAAGATCAGTTGAGTATTCTGTAAGGAGTACATTTGAAAACCACAGGACCGGATCTTTAAATAAGAGTGAACAATAAAGAACTTTGAATCCCTGGCTGGCATTGAAATAGATGAGGAATGTTGCGTGGTACTGATAGATGGAAGAGAATGCCTGTTGACAAAGCCTAGACAGTAAGGGAAAACCCAGCAACCGCATCTCAGAGCCGGCCCAAAATCAACAGAAGCAATATTGGGAGTTTAGCTCGCCGCTGCAGAAGATAAACAGCATAAGTATTTATTTGCCGGGGTGTTTTATTATGGTGGTTGGTTTGCTGTGACGCCCTTCTCATATCTTTGTGCACTGTGTAGCCGCCTGATGGGTCTGAGCTACTATTGACACTGGCTACCCAGACCGGAAGTGTAGGGGACGCCGGGTCTGATGAATGTAGGTTCTGCATTACACTGTCGGCGTGACCGGGTACCGGACGTGCCCGCTACGGGCGACCACTGGAGAGGCCGGGCACTAGAGACAACTAGCGGCAGTTAACTACCCGGAAGAGCAAATAGAGGAGGTACTAGAGGGGACAATCAGAGGAACACTCCCGGAGAGCATTGCTGGCAGTGTTGATGTAGCAGCAGCTAGGGTTGGTTAGCAACGAGGACCTGGGAACCAGGATGTATATTTTGTAGATCTGTGAAAGGTGACACTTGATTGGTTGGTTGGTTCTTGAGTTTTACGTCCTGGCAACATCTAAGGTCATATCAGGATGGGTACAGACTTGCGAGAATCCACACTCAAGGTGACTTTAAAGTACTTCCCCACTGGGAGATCAGGCCATCAGCACCATAACCTGATATCACATTCAGTCACATTATCCTGACACTGAGCCAACCAGTCCTTGCCCTATCCAATTAATACCGAGTGCCTGGCTAGGGAGCAACAAGCATCAATGTTTACTTCATTGGTTTGACTCGACCAGGGTTCAAACCCAAAACAGGAGACGGACGCTCAACTCATTCGGCCATCCTGTATGTAACTAGAACCTGTGGACAAGGACGAATATTTGGTAGATTTGGGAAAGGTGGCACTTGACAACGATAGGTCTATGATGGTCTGCCAGTGCAATACTGTTTTGTTGGGGTTTTAACTCCAAGCAAAACATTTATGGTCATAATATGACGGGTATCGAGTTGTGACAGTGTGCGCTCAGGGATACTTTATATTGCTACCACACTGGGATACTGTACTACCAGCACCATGACCTGATGCCCCACTTAATCTACTTATCCTGATATTGAATAAACCGGTCATTGTCATATTTTCTTAAAGCAGAGCACCAGGATAGATAATGACAAGTATCAATTTTTATGGTCATCGATTTGACTCGGTCACGCTTCAAACTAACAAGCTCCTGCAGGAGAAGCCAGCCAGCTTTCTTACCCATTCGACCATCCCGTCCTGTCGAAGTATAATATGATGCCTTCCTATTTGACAGGCAATTATAGCAAGTGGAGTAAATGCTCTGAAGGCTGGAAACCAGGCACGGTCGCCGAATCGGTAGTCCGCAGGCGTGGCATGCGGTAGATCGGCATTTGACCAGACGGGATGGCCGAATGAGTTAGAGCGTCCGTCTCCCGTGTTGGTAGATCGTGGGGTCGTGAGTTCGATCCCTGGTCGAGTTAAACCAATGACTTAAAAATTGATACTTGTTTCTTCCGAGCCTGGTGCTCGACGTTATTAGGATAGGGCAAGGACTGAGTGGGATATCAGGTCATGGTGCTGGTGGCTTGGTTTTACAGTGGGGCAGCACTATAAAGTCACCATTAGTCCGCACTGTCACAACACTTGCTATCCGGACCGCACTTTCTCCACACCTCTCTCTATCTCCACTCCGCTGGCCTTGCTCCTTGATATTGTCTGAAAACAGTTCCAGGGGGGAGAGCCCGCCAGCATTTCACTTTCTACTCTTACTCTGTCGGTGTCTTTGGCTCAACGGCTGGTCGACATAGAGCAAATAGACACGGTTCTCCTCATTTCTCTTTCCTACTCTCTATCCTTTTTTTTTCTCCCAGGCCAAGGGAGTTGTGTGCTTGGATGGGGCCCTTTACCTTTATGTTTCTCTTGCTTTGTTCTTGTTGCTGGAACCGCTAGACCCATCTTTACCCTCTCTACCTCGGAAACCCTTACTGCTCTCTGCTGGATACAAGTGCTGTGCTACTGCCGAACCAGAGTGATTCTAGACTGCCCCAACGACTTGTATTTTAATCGTTGTAAAGACATCCCCCAGTTTCTACAAACGTCCCACCAGAAGATTATTCTTCAACCAAAGATTGGGCCGATTTATCGGAGCTTCTCTATAATGTTGCAGTTCTGCAACCGGTAACCATCATAAGGTTACAAACACCCCAGTATCTATCTATCTATCTATCATTGTATCAGACCGGATGGCCGAATGCGTTAGAGCATCCGTCTCCCGTGTTGGTAGATCGTGGGTTCGAACCGTGGTCGAGTCAAACCAATGACTTTAAAATTGATACTTGTTGCTTTCTAGCCTGGCGCTTGCCATTATTAGGATAGGACAAGGACTGGTTGGCTCAGTGTCAGGATACTGTGACTCCATGGGATATCAGGGCATGGTGATGGCGGCCTGGTATTCCAGTGGGGCTGCACTATAAAGTCGCCATGAGTGCGCACTGTAACAAGTTGGTCCTGATATGACCTTAGATGTTGCTAGGACGTAAATCAACAACAAACAAGCAACAAGATCTATCATTGTCATAAGTCGATACCCGTCCTGATATGACCTTAGATATTGCTAGGACGTAAAACTCCAACAATCAACCAACCATCGTTGCTACCAAACCCGAGCTGCTCCAATATCAACACTGCCAGCAATGCTCTAGGAGTGTTCCACTGATTGTGCCTTACTGAAAAAAGGTATATACCGATGAGTTTAGGTTTATCAACAATAACAAGTTTTTTTTTTAAACAAACAAAAACTAGAACTAGGTCAGCCTGACATGTGCGGCAGTGGCCATATGAAACTGTTGACATCCGCCTAGCCTGCATTCAATAACACCCAGCAGTATTCAGACCATTGTGACACTTAAAGTTGCATACTCCTGTGGTTTTCAGTTTCTGACGTTTTCTGAGATCAATATATTTGGTTGATCCTTATAATCTACCTTAGCTTGAAGTAACTTTTATGTTAAATGATTAACTTTTGAGATATTAGAAGTGCAACCATGCAAAATAAATTTGGGAAAGCACGGCAAAACTCTGACACCGTACAGTAACATATTCTATTAAATTGCCTCAGTATTCCCTTATAAGTGGCCACACATATTTATTAAGGTCACCATTATCTAAGTTAGATATATAGAATCAAATCTAGATAATCACTTAGGTTTTGAAAATTTGATGTTTTCATCGGACTATGCAACTTTAGCCCTTCTCCTGAAGGAAGACCTGAGTATGTATGACCATGCTGGTGAGGGTGGCCCGCGAGGTTTGAAAGCGAGGTGGGTAGACAGGTGGGCCGGCGGGTGACACCACCGTAGTCACGTGGTACACTGCCGCGTGCCTAGCCGGAACCGGAAGTGTCAGCGCTCGAAGAGTCCACAGTACGTGACACATTGCTCAAGTGACACGCATACTTTTTCCTTTATAGAGCCACCCTTTCCTTTGCAATCAATGCACACGCTCATTATATTTATAGACACACACCCCTCCCCCCCCCCCCACACACACCATAGAATGCACCTCATCGTCCTTCCTTTCCTGCTTCTCCCTTCACTTGATGTGACATGACTCAGTAATTCAGTCGGAAAGTTGAGATTCAAGCCGCGTTGGTTGTGCCAAATAAAATGCTGTGGACTCCAGAATTAGCCCCCTTTATTTAGAATAATTACTGAGTCTTAAAAAAAGGTTATATATAGCCAGCTTGTTCTTTCAATGGCTGACACCGCAGGTACTTTCTGGTAAATATATATCTGTTCTGATTAACATGAGCAGTGATCTGCTACTAGGGACATTAGTTCTTGCCAGTGCCACCAGAGGTCAGGGTGGTGGTGGAAATCCTATATAGTAAGAGCTGTTTTACACAGGATGCTGTATAGTGGCCGAACCGGTAGAGCGCGTGCGGGAGATCGGGAGTTTGGTTCCTGGTCGAGTCAAACCAATGTCAATGACTTATAAAATTGATACTTGCCGCTTCCTACCTAGGCACTCAACATTAGTAGCATAGGGCAAGAATTGGCTAGCTCAGTGTAGGATAATGTGACTGAGGGAGATATCGGTTCATGGTGCCAGCAGCCTGATTTCTCAGTGGGGCAGCACTATAAAGGCACCATGAGTGTGTACTGTCACAAGTCGGTACCTTTCCTGATATGACCTGAGATGTTGCCAAGACGTAAAACTCCAACAACCAACCACACCACACCACGCTGTACCATATCACATCAGCTGTCATCATTTCACATCAAAATGAAACATATCTCTACCTAGGTCCCTTAATGGATCCAACCTCCTCCTTCATATCCTACCTGTCTGTGTCTGGGCCTGTGTGTGTGTGTTTGTGACTGTGCCAGTGTATGTGCCTGTGTATGTGTTTGTGCATGTGCCTGTGTCCGTGCCTCTGTCTGTGCCTGTGCCAGTGTATGTGCCTGTGCCTGTACCTGCACGTGTGTCTGTACTTGTGCCAGTGGTCGTGCCTGTGCCAGTGGCTGTGCCTGTGCCAGTGGTGGTGCCTGTCTATGTGTCCTCCGGCAGCCTATATCGGATCTCTCTCTATAACGGCATCTTGCTCCAGTCACATGGGTTTCAGTTAGAGACAGACTAGACTGTACTGTCTGTAGTTTATTTCAAAGCTCCCCTTCCACTAATCTTGTACATGTCCAATCTGCAGCTGTTTTCAGCCACCCCACTCACACCCACACACGCACAGCCACTTCACACCTATTAAGCCTTTCACTATTGATGTATCCTCATGGCGTGAAGCCTACCCAGGAGATACAGCGATAAGGAGCAACATTTGCCAGTGCCCTTACTGTGAGTAGGAATCATAGTGTGTATAAAGCCATGAGTTCACACTGTCACAAATCTGTAACCATCCTGATATGCTGTTAGATGTTGCAAGGACGTAAAACCCCAACAAACAAATATAATGTGTATTATTATTCCCTACCTGCACTATTTTGAACGACTTACCTATGGTCGTGAAGGGTAGTTGTTCCAAGCTGTGCTGGCCCTCTGGGTGCCAGCTCACAACTGATCTGTTTCGGGCTGGCCAGTGCTATTTATCACCTCTCTCGAGAGTGCTGGTTTCCGGTGTTCGGAGGATGAGGTAAGAACTCACTATGAGCTTTCTTGTTGGACGAAGTAAAATAACGGATTTCAACCAGCATCCTGCCTTTGGCAATTATTGATATCATGGGGTAGCGGCTCATTGTTCAGGTTCATGGAAAAGGTCTACATCGCTGACACAGCAGTTTTTTCTTAGTTGTTGTCCATATGTTTAAGATGTGACATTGTCTGAAATCGCAAAATGGACGCTCACATGTAGAACCAATGGTCAACCGCTGACCGCACGTGTTTGCCGAATCGGTAGAACGCAGGCTTCCTGTGCGGAAGGTCGGGAGGTCGAATCCCAACCAAATAAAACCCATGACTTATGAAATTGATACTTAGTGCTACCTAGCCTGGCATCTGACATTAATAGGATAGCAAAAGGACTGGTTAGCTCAGTGTCAGGGTATTGTGACTGAATGGGAAATTGGGTCATGTTACTGGTCGCTCAGTGTCCTAGTAGCCCAGCATTATTTAGTTGCCATGAGTGTGCAACGAATGTATACGCATATTTATATGTATATATATATATATATATATATAATTATATATATATTCCGTCATACCATCCCACCCTGGATACAAAATGTGACTAAGAGACTACATGACACAAGAAATGTCAATAAAAAATCTTCAAGGGCATGGTGCTACCCTATTTTGACTATGGAGATGTAAACTACATGGGTGCAAAGAAAGAACTTCTAAAAAAACTGCAAACACTACAGAACAGAGCCCTGAAAATCTGCCTCAGAGTAGACAAGCTGCACCCCACCTATGACATACACAAAAGAACCAAAGTAAAATTGCTAGAAAATAGGAGAATAATTCATCTGAAAACATTAGCATACAGCTATAGTCAAGACAATAAACTCCTAACAAAACCACAAAGGGCAACTAGAGCAAATAATGCGCCACTACTAAAGCAGACCAGAAGCCAAATAAAAGCTCACGAGAGAAGCACGCTAGAAATGGCTGCCAAGGTGTGGAATGCCCAAACAGTAAAGGAACGACAAATTCCTGACCTAAAAACATACAAAAAATATCTGTGCAAAATAAGGCTAGGAACCCCCAACTAAGCTGCACCGCAAAGGGGCAGGTGATACATGTCACGGCCCACCAGCGAGACGCCCAATGGAAGGTAACCATACCAAAAGCACCCAGATAACACACCTCACAGCTGCGTACAAGCCTATGATATGTAAATAGGAGTAGGCTAGTCTAGAAATAAGAGTAGACAAATAAAGCACATATATGCCAAGAAAATGCAAAAAAATTAACATAGACTACTATAGTACTAACCAGACCAACCAACTATCTATCTGCTACTGAAATACAGGCAATCAAATACCTTATCAGCAGCTACTGTGTGATAAGACAACACCAACACTACAGCTGGCCAGCATTGAAAACAAGCCTGAATACCCAGGCTTATATGCTATGGACAGTATAAATACAGCCTCAATAAAAAAAATATATAAAAAAAAATAAAAAGACACTGCGCCAATTATCTTGACAAGGTCCATAGGGCGCATGCTTGGATGTGTTAGGAGTTGACAGTAATTTGTTATGCAATGTCGACGTTGTGGTGGTACTGACCTGGGACAAACGGTTCACTAGCCCAAATTTGTCAACAGGTCACGTGACTGTAAAATTGAAAACTGGCCTCTGAGAGGGATTCGTGAAAATGACATTCTTTGTAGTTCTAAATAAATCCTAGGTCGAAATCCTGGGGCCATATGCATGGAGCAGTGTTAGCGGCGTGTGGTGTTAAGCCTCTAACACTGGGTAGCTAACACCGGTTATCGGCGGTGTCGAGAACTATGTCAAGCCATATGCATGGGTGCTTAAACGGTGAGTGTTAGCTAAACGTGAATGTATTTATAGATTTGGGAAATCCCTCTGCGTTTGTAGCCATATATTAGGCTCAAATCTATTCAATGCGACCATATTTAACAGAATTACATATGCAATAAGTGAAATTTTATCAATTTAACCCTAAATTCGAAGCGTTATTAAGGCTACCGCCGCATTGGCGGCGATATTAATAGTTATATTTTCGAATCGACGAATGTAAAGTAAACAAATCGACGCAGCCGCCGCATCGACGTCGCTTTCCATACTGGCGGCGGTGGCAGTTTGTTTACTGTACGTTCGTCGATTCGAAAATATAACTATTAATATCGCTGCCAATGTAGCGGTAGCCTTAATAACGCTTCAAATCTAGGGTTAAATTGATAAAATTTCACTTATTGCGTATGTAATTCTGTTAAATATGGTCGCATTGAATAGATTTGGGCTCCATCCTGACACTAACCTAACACTAACACCGCTGTAATCCAGCTATGAGCAGAGTTAGAATTTCTGAGTTTAAATGCGTGGTGTTAGGCCTAACACTGCTCCATGCATACCAACTTTTCGGCGCTAAACCAGAAATCCCGCCCTAGGTGAAATTGCTTTAAGCTGTGCAATTATGGACAGTAGCAATTTTGTATTATTCGTTTTTGTTTTGTTTTGTTTCTTTGTTACAGGCATTGGTTCTTTGTTTGCTCGTTTGGTTGAGTTTTACATCCCGACAACAGCTAAGGTCATATCAGGACAGCACAGTCATTGATAAAGTAAGGGAAGTTTTAGTCGGGTATTCTGTGTTCCGCGCGTCTTTCAGAAAGGACTGAAGCTGCGACACAACATGCTAAATAACTTACAAAATTGGTACGTGTTGCTTCCTAGCCTGGCCCTGGGAATTACTAAGATAGGGACAGGACTGGTTAGCTCAGTGCCAGGATAATGTGATTGGGTGGGAACTTGAGTCATGGTGCCGGTGGCCAGATTCCCAGTGGGTCAGCACTATAAAATCACCATAAGTGTGCACTGTCACAAGTAGGTACCCATACTGATATGACTTTAGATGTTGCCAAGGTGTAAAACTCCAACGACCAACCAACCACATTTGTTTAAGCTTTACATTGGAAAATATTCCCGCATGCTATTTACAATAAAACAGTTTTGATTCAAGGCCATGAAATCTACGCATTCATGCAGAATGTGGTTTAGCGTTATTGGGTTGCTGTGTTGGAAGAACATGCGTTGAAGACATGTGTGATTGTATAAGGTTAATTGTAGCTATGTAGTTATATAGATTGGTTGGTTGTTGGAGTTTTACATCCTGGCAACATCTAAGGTCATATCAGGACGGGTGCCGACTTGTGACAGTGCACACTCATGGCAACCTTATAGGAGAATCAGCCTGCTGGCGCCATAACTCAGTCATATTATCCTGACACTGAGGTATCCAGTTCTTGCCGTATCCTATTAATGCCGAGTGCCTAGCTAGGAAGCGACAAGTCATCGGTTTGACTCAACTGAGAACCGAACTCCCGACCTTCCACACGCGAGCCCCACGCTCTACCGATTCCACCACCACACCAGGTGTAGTGGTATATATGTAGGTGTATATGTGATGGATGAGAATTATGCAAGTATAAAAGCGCGAAAGGGAATGTTCCTTATATCATCACCCATATGTTGCGTACCGCTTTAGGGGTGACCCATTTTCACAGTTGGGCCAGGTGGTGCCAACACCCCCAACCCTACCAGTGGCCCGAAATAATGTCACTCGTCCTTTCATCCTCTTTCCTCTGCAGCCATAATTGGAGAAATCCGGCTGTAGACATGCGCACTGGGTACTGACACTGCTCTGCGAGGTGTGCGTGTAGAACCAGTTCCTTACTGGTGGACACCATCGCTCTGATTACAGATGTGTGTTTAATACAGTGTGCTCTATGATGGCGCCAGCTAAATACATTCACACCCGATCACCCACCCACCCTACGGCAACCACCTCCAGCAGGACAAATGTGATTTGTTCCCTTTCAACGCAGTCACCCCAATGCAAGACCTTGAATGCGCATGCTCTTCTTTGTTCCCGTCGGCGGAGTTGGGTAGTGCAAATTGGGAGACATCAGGGACAGCGTTTGTCCCCCTCAATGCGAGAGAGAAACCAGTGCTTGTGTATCCAGTTATGTGTTTATTGCATTCACATGGGGATTAGCTGTATACTGGAGTCGCTTTGTGGGTGGTGTTTGTGGGGGGAGTGTGACGTGTTTGTTTATGAAGCATGTGTGTGGGTTCGGAGAGATGTTTGTTTCTGTGTGTGGGTTTTAGATCCCGGCAACATCTAAGGTTATCTTACGACTTGTGACAGTACTCGCTGATGGCAACTTTATTAGAATGCTCTACTTGGAGAACAACCTGCTGGCACCATGACCTGATTTCCCACTTAGTCACATTATCATGACACTCAGATAACCAGTCCTTGCCCTATCCTAGTAATGGCTACCGCCTGGCTAGGAAGAGAGAACTATCATGTTTTATGCCGTGGGTTCGAATCCCACGATCTCCCAAAACGGGAGACGGACGCTCAACTCATTCGGCCATCCCGTCTGGCGCAGTCGTAGTCTGGACTGACCTCACAGGCAAGTAGCCACAGGCATGGATGGTATGATTGGATGAGTGACGTTATGTGGCTGTCACACTACGACGACAAGCGGCGACGACAGCCCAGCGACTTGGATTTTGTGAAAACCCGACGACATATGCAAATTCGGGCCAAGTTGGACGACAAGCGGACGACAGCGCGGCGACAGCGTAGCGACAGCCGAGCGACACAACAGCAGTCTCCATATGATATATGAAGAAATGGGACGGTACAAACATGCGTGTTAGACTATGCGGCGGACCTGTGAGGAAGCAGTCTCCATATTCATATTTCTTATGAAGACTGCTTCCTAACAGGTCCGCCGCATACATATACCTACATGTTTGCACCGTCCCATTTTTCATATTTCTTATGAAGACTGCTTCCTAACAGGTCCGCCGCATACATATACCTACATGTTTGCACCGTCCCATTTTTCATATTTCTTATGAAGACTGCTTCCTAACAGGTCCGCCGCATACATATACCTACATGTTTGCACCGTCCCATTCTTCATATTTCTCATGAAGACTGCTTCCTCACAGGTCCGCCGCATACATATACCTACATGTTTGCACCGTCCCATTCTTCATATTTCTCATGAAGACTGCTTCGTGTGTGTCTCTGTGTGTGTATCTCTGTGTCTGTGTGTGTATCTGTGTCTGTGTGTGTCTCTGAGTCTGTGTGTGTGTATCTGTGTCTGTGTGTGTGTCTCTTTGTCTGTGTGTGTGTCTGTCTGTGTGTGTGTGTCTATGTGTGTGTCTGTGTCTATGTGTGTGTGTCTCTGTGTCTGTGTCTCTGTGTGTGCCTCACTCTCACTCTCACTCTGTTTCTGACTCTCAGTCTGACTCTCACTCTCAGTCTGACTCTGACTCTCAGTCTGGCTCTCACTCTCAGTGTGACTCTCACTCTCGCTATCAGTGTGACTCTCACTCTCAGTGTGACTCTCACTCTCACTCTGACTCACTATCACACTCACTATCACACTCATACTCACCCTCACTATCACACTCACTATCACACTCATACTCACTATCACGACAGCGTAGCGACAGCCGAACGACACACACACAGAGACACACACACAGAGACACACACACAGAGACACACACACAGAGACACACACACAGACACACACAGAGACACAACAGCAGTCTCCATATGATATATGAAGAAATGGGACGGTAAAAACATGCGTGTTAGACTATGCGGCGGACCTGTGAGGTGGTATGGTATGGGGTGTTCGTAACCTTACGACGGTTACCGGTTGCAGAACTGCAACATTGCTGTGAGGTGGTGGTATGGTATGGGGTGTTCGTAACCTTACGACGGTTACCGGTTGCAGAACTGCAACATTTATAGAGAGGCTCCGATAAATCGGCCCAGTCTTTGGTTAAGACATGTCTTCTGCGGGTGAAGTGGTCTCAGAGGAAGTGTTGTGAAGGCTGGGACATCCTTCAAGACGTAGTGGCGGCGGGGCGCCGGGTGGCAGCGGGTCTCTCCGTGCCGTCTGTTTGTAGTAAAGCTGTATGGTCTCTGTAGTGTAGCACTTGCATCCGGTCAGCAGGGGTTCGAGGAAGGCGGGCAAAGGTGGGAGCAGCGGTCGTTCCAGCAACAAGAACCAGACAGAGAAATGGTAAAAGGTCAAGAGCCCCACCCAAGAACACAACAACCCTGGTTAGGGGAAGAAGTGAGCCTGGGAGAAATCGAATGGGCAGATCTAGGAAAGAGAAATGAGGAGAGTTGAGTCAAAGGCCCGTGCCTATCTGCCCTATGGTGACCAACCGGCGAGCCATAGACACGGACAGAGTAAGGGTAGAAAGTGAAAATGCCGGCAGGCACCCCCTCCTGGAACTCTTTTCAGACATATCAAGGAGGTGTCCGGCCGGCGGAGAGGTGATAGAGAGAGGTGTGGACGAGGTGCGGTCCGGATAGCAAGTGAGGAAGCAGTCTCCATATGATATATGAAGAAATGGGACGGTACAAACATGCATGTTAGACTATGCGGCGGACCTGTGAGGAAGCAGTCTCCGTATGATATATGCGGCGGACCTGTTAGGAAGCAGTCTTCATATTTGGGATGGTCCTAACATCCCTCAAAGCAAGCTAAACTGAGCCATGTTTGGACCGTCCCATTCTTGTGTTTCTGCGACGACAGCTTAACGACAAAGATGACACCGTAGCGACACCGTAGCGACATCGACGACAGCTTAACGACAAAGACGACACCGTAACGACACCGTAGCGACACCGTAGCGACAGCCGAACGACATCGTCTGTCTCCGTGTGTCGTCGAGATTTTTCAACATGGCCAAAAACCCGACGACAACCCGGTGACAGTGGAGAAACTGGAGATGTCGCGGAGGTGTCGCGGCGACACCCGAATGACAACATAACGACACCGTAGCGACAGCCGACGACAGAGCAAAACGACAAGTCGTTGGGCTGTCGTCGGCCTTGTCGTCGTAGTGTGACTGCTACATTAGAGAGTAATCGTTAGGACACCAGCTCTAGAATGGTAGAAACGTGGGTTAATACTTCCTAATTGGTTCAAAGGTCACTTTGTTTGCATCACCATCGTGACACTAATGTGCGCGTGGGGGCGGAGGAGGGGGGTCGGTTAAGTGCTTTGTGTTTGACGAAGGGGTGGGTGAAACAGAGTGGGATATCAGGTCATGATGCTGGTGGTCTGGTCTCCAAGTGGGGCAGCATGATAAAGTAACCATGAGGGTGCACTATAAAAAGTTGGTACCCAACCTGATATGACCTTAGATGTTGTCAGGATGTAAACCTCCAACAAACAAAACTCTACCAAACAACATCAGTCCTGCAGCGCCATCTTAGAGGATGCCGCCTAAAGGTCACCCTACTGTATAATATGGCAAACAAGAATTCAAATCATATCAAGTAAAAAGACTTATTATATAACGGATGGTTACTACATATACATACAAAGGGACCGGACGCGGTGGCAGGCTTCCTGTGTAGAAGGTCGAGAGTTCAGTTCCCTGTCAAGTCAATCCAATGACTTACACAATTGGTACTTGTCGCTTCCTAGTCAGGCACTTGGCATGATTAGCATAGGGCAAGGACTGGCTAGCACATTATTAGGATAATGTCACTGAGTCGGATGTCGGAGTGGTGGTCATGGTGCTGGCGGCCTGTTTTATCAGTGGGGCAGCACTACAAACTCACCATGAGTGTGCACTGCCACAAGTCGGTACCCATCCTGATATGACCTTAGATGTTGCCAGGACATAAAAAACTCCAACAGCGAACTAACCTTAGGGGTGCCAACTAAGTCCATCATCATCATCATCATCATCATGCTGTCGGTCACGATGCGACAAAGACTGCTTTCATTACTTGACTGCCGCTCTCCATTTAGCTCTCTGCTGTGAGAGTTGCGTCCATGAGTCGGTCTTAATGTCTCTCAGCTTCAGGTTTCTCTTGATGGTATCTTTGAACCGGAGACGGGGGCGCCCTCTCTTTCTGTAGCCAGAAGACAGTTGAGAATAGAGGATCTGCTTCGGTAGCCTGTCTGATGACATCCTCATGAGGTGTCCAGTCCACCGAAGATTCTTTTTGATCAGAAGATCTTCCATAGAGGGCAGCCCCATCCATTCGAGTATTTCCTTATTCGTCACTTTGTCCTTCCAGGTTAGCCTCATGATTGAACGCAACTAAGTCCACCCTACTGTATATTAACAGTAATTCAAATCATATCTATTTGAAAGGAGATACTATGTAATGGATCGTTACAACATATACATACAGTAGATATTGATATTGGTCATGGATACTACATATATAATGATTGCTTAGAATATAGAATACATGTATATATAGCTATTGATCGAATAAGTTCGTTGCAGATAGAAATCTAACACCTATTTATATTAGGTCTACTATGTCTAGGAATATACGATCTTGAAGGTTTTTCCAGGAGCTAACAAATAGGTGCTCGTTGGTAAGTGATTAATGGCACTTAATGGTCCTGTCATGAATATGCGTTTTTATTGCTGACATAGAACTCTATCACTTTGCATTAAGCACTTTCTTTTAGTGACTGAAGAGCGGAAAAAGAGACAAGAACAGTGGAGTGTCGGTAGAGATTCATATTCCACCTGAGCGCTTGTATGCTATTCATGAACTGGGAGTGGGATGTAGCTCAGGCGGTAGGTAGTGTGTCCACCTGTGAAGCTGTTGGTCATCTGATCGATCCTGCTCAGTGGATGCATTTGAGGCTTGGGCTATTTTCCGTTCCAACCAATGGTCCACAACTGGTTCATCAACGACTGTTATGTGCTGTCTTGGCTGTCGGAAGGTGCATATAGAACCCCCTTTGCTGCTATCGGAAAAAGTGGCGACAGTGGGTTTCCTCCAAAGAAATTTGTCAGAATGACCATACCGTATTTGTCCCAATAGAATCACGCTACCCAATAGAAGCACACCACATTTCAAGAATGAAAGCACGCACAAATTCACGAGCATATTGAGACTGAATGCACATAAAATAAGACAATCCCACTTTATTTCAGAGGAATGACAAAAACAAATCTATGAAATTCTTTAACTTTGATTCGATGTGCATCCATGTATCTGCACTCCCACAGTGCGCATGTATTGGGACATAATACAGCATATACATCCTTGATGTCCAATAGTCCACGATATGAAAATCAATGCGCTCTAGACGGCATCGTTAAATAAAAAAAAGCTTTAATTGTTGCTAGTCATGAACTGATCCGATGCGGACCAGACAGGATGGACTAATGAGTTAGAGCGTCCGTCTCCCGTGCTGGTAGATCGTCGGGTCGTGGGTTCGAACCCTGGTCGAG
This sequence comes from Branchipolynoe longqiensis, assembly GCA_030323885.1. Lineage (NCBI taxonomy): Eukaryota > Metazoa > Annelida > Polychaeta > Phyllodocida > Polynoidae > Branchipolynoe > Branchipolynoe longqiensis. Next base: position 73,220,446 of record CM059188.1, read on the forward strand.
GCAAACCAATGACTTAATAATTTATACTTGTCGCTTCCTAGCCAGGCGCTCGGCATTATTAGGGCAGGGAAAGGACTGGTGTGCTCAGTGTCAGGATAATGTGATTGAGTGGGATACCAGGTCATGGTGCCGGCGGGCTGGTTTCCCACTGGGACATCACTATAAAGTCACTTTGAGTGCGCACTGTCACAAGTCGGTACCCATCCTGATATGACCTTAGATGTTGCTAGGACGTAAATACACAACAAGCAAACTGATCCGAGGCATGTGTTGTCGGCTATTAAATATCGTCATAGTTGAAAGGGCTGGTCACTTGTATTGTAGTCATTCAAGTGTGACCAGTCGCCTATGCTCGCACTCACCTGCAATAGTCAGGGCCCGTATGCAGGAGTCAGTGCTAGCGTGGCAAAACGGTGTTTGGCGGGAATTCCCGTATAGCGGCAAAAAATGGCATGCACGAGTCAGTGATAGCCCTAACACCAGAAGCTTAAACTAGGTTAAGGTAAACCAGAAATTTAGCTAGTTTACAGCGGTGTAAGGTATCAAATCTATTCAATCGTGTCATATTTAACAAAGTTACATAGTCAAATCGTGAAATTTTATTAAATTAACCCTAAAATCGAAGTGAGATTAATGCTACCGCCGCAACGGTGGCGATATTAATATTTATATTTTCGAATCAACGAACGTAAAGTAAACAAATCGCTGCCGCTGCATCGACGTCGCTTTTATCCGCCAGTATGGAAAGCGACGTCGATGCGGCGGTGGCGGCGGCAATTTATTAGGCCCAAATCTATTCAATGCTGTCATATTTAACAGAATTACATACGCAATAAGTGAAATCTTATCAATTTAACCCTAAATTCAAACTGATATTAACGCCGACGCCGCATTGCCGGCGTTATTCATATTGTCGACTCGAGGGAATTCCCAAATCTATAAATAACTTCACGTTTAACTATAATGTAAGTGTTACACACTCCTGCACACCACTTGACACAATTCCCGACGTCGGTGTTATCTAAACGGTAACAGGCTGTAAGACCAAACGCCACTAACACTGCCTCCTGCATACGGGCCCAGGGGAGTGCTGGCAGAATGTTTGCGAATGCAGCATCGCAGCTGTCTCAGCGTATATATGTACAGTATGGTGCAGTGATTTCATAGCCACTGCCCGCAGCAATGGTGACCTTAGCTGGATTTCAATTTGGAAGGAAGTGGGGCCTCCACCACAGCTGCAATCACAAGGCGTTAATTAGTGTTGACCAATCCGTGAGCACAGAATGTTGATTAATGAACAGTCCGAACACAACCCTAGGATTTTGTGATGAGGATTGGAGATTATTCTACACTACACATACCAAAAGCGAGTTTGAACTGTCTTCTTCCTTCCTTCCCTTCTTCCTTCATACCTGTGACAACGTCATCTCATACGTGGTCGCTGTAACAGCAATAATGTCCGGGAGAATGATTTTCTGTCTCTGCCATGCTGTCTCTGCCATGCTGGTTGGTTGGTTGGTTGTTGGAGTTTTATGTCCTGGCAACATCTAAGGTCAGATCAGGACGGGTACCGTCTTTTGACAGTGCACACTCATGAGAAATCAGGTCGCCAGCACCATGACCTGATATCCATCCCACTCAGTCACATTATCATGGCACTGAGTTCACCAGTCCTTGCCCTATCCTATTAATTGTGAGTGACAAGCTAGGAAGCGACAAGTATCAAAGTTGTAAGTCATTGGTTTGACTCAACCGGGAATTGAACTCTCGATCTTCCGCAGGGGAGGCCTGCGCTCTACCGACTAGGCCACTGCGCCCGGTATCTAAGCCATGCTGCTGTTTTAATACCCCTATAGTTTCCAATGGTAGCCTACATGTGAGCATTGCGGTTCCACGTCCTCCTACCACACTCCCCTGGGCCCGTGTGCATGAACAAGTTTATATCGGCTCCGGTGTTAAGAGCCGCCGCTGGGGTATCTAACACCGGTGTTCTGAAATGGGTCATGGCCAAAGCGTGGTGGCTTTAGCTAACATATCAGTTATTTGTAGATTTGGGGAAACCCTCTGAACCTGTTCCCGGCGAGCACAGCTAGTTTGTTATAGTCCGTTGGAACCAGCCGGCTTGCTCAGGTGTGTGTATAGTTTACGCCGCCGCCGCATCCGCAGCGATTTGTTTTGTTTGCATTCAACAATATGAATAACGCCACCGATGTAGTGGCGGCGTTAATATCGCTTCGATTTTGGGGTTAATTTGACCAAATTTCACTTTTTGAGTATGTTATTCTGTTAAATATGATAGCATTGAATAGATTTGGGCCTAATCGGTACCTAACACCCCCATAAACTTGCTACGGAGTGGAGTTAGCGTACCTGACCTTAAACTTGCTGTGTTTGCGTAACACCACTCCGTGCATGGTGACTTTTCGCCGCTAAACTAGAAATCCCGTCGAAATCCCATCCAAAACTAGTTTTGGCTCGCTAACACCATCCCATGCATACGGGCCCTGGGGCGTAATCAATTAACCAACTCAGGTCACCCGAGGCACTTTTTGACGCATGCGCACATCCTACAGATTCGGGTTGAATAATCGAATATCCTTCTCCATGCTTGGCGTTGAAAAAATGGTGGCTTAATCCAAAACCTTTTTTTTTTTTAATAACCGATATAACTGCAGAAAAATAGGGGTCAAAGTATTTTATGATGGAAGAGTGTAGTTATATTTCCATTTCATTAATCTAGAATATTACAAAAAATAACATGTATGACTGGTACTGGTAGCTGTTATCCTGCATGACGGTACTAACGTAAATGTGACGTCATTGTTCCTAGCCACCCCAAGCTAAGCGGGTCGGGTCATTTTGCACATGGCACGTGTATTTGTGGACTCGACTCGCAGTGTTCGATTTGAAATTCTGACGACTCGAGTGAGCCAAGTCGTCTGGGTCGTGTTAATCGACTACGGCCCTGGTTATCGCAGCTGAGTGTTACCATAGGAGACTGGTCAGATATGTATACCAGATCACATCCGAACGACCACTGATCAGGTGACCAGCACTCTCTATATCACACAGTATTTAATAGTCCACAACACATGCCTCGTGGTCAGTTCATGGCTAGCATACAAGCTCTCAGGAAGAATGTTAATCTGTACCAACACTCCAATGTACATGTCATTATTTTCTTCTTCAGTCCCTAGGTATGTGGGTATATATTAGATAAAGGATTCACCCGGTACTCGCAGTACACAGGTGAATACCAACCCTATATAAAAATGGTTGAAAATGCGGGTTAATGAAATGAGAGCCTAATTTCACAATCTAAGAAGCAACAATTATTCTTTACATATGTCTTGTTATTTGCCCGCTACCTTTGAGTTGCAAAATATAATAAAATAGCTAGTTTAATATGATTTAAAAGTGAAATCGATGGCGTTCTATGGCCGCCATCTTGTATTTTTGCATTCTCTCCCATTTCACCAAATCTGTGCCAATATATGTAGCCATCTGATCATGGAACCACAGTTTCTACTTCCTGTTCCATACTAAAGCTATTTTCGCCCGTATTTACACTACGTTGTCCTTCACCCGTGTACTACAAGTACAGGGTGAATCTTTTATCTAGGTATATATATGCCTGTGGAACTAGCAACCTGCACTTCGATGTATATATTTGCAATCCAAGGGTCTTTCCCACATCCAGTTTAGAGCTGCGATGAAAACATCAAATTTTCAAAATCAATATAATGATCTAGATTAGATTCTACATATCTAACTTAGATATTTGTACACGATTAAGCTATATTTATCTCAGAAAATGACAGAAATTCAAAACCATCGGACTATCTAACTTTTACTTCAGTATCTTACAATAGTGACTCTGAGCATGACATTCAATGACATCTGATTGCTATCAGTACGTAACTACGCTGTGAAGCGTATGAATATATCGTGTATGTATGTATATATATGTACATTGACTATACATGACTGCTGGTAGGCGCTATCCCTGCAATTTGTGGGGATGCGGAGGGGGGGGGGGGGGCTAGCCCTGCCTACTATATAACAGTCAGAGTTGAGCATACCAGGATATCTACTGTACGAAACACTCCAGGGAAGGTGATATTAAGCTGTTACCCGGTGGCGCTATCCGCTTATGTTCATGGAGCTATGAATATCGCCCCCGAAATCCGACTGCGTCTGTCATGTATTGACTAAGTGATGTAGATGCATGTAATTCCATATGAATCTCTCTTTTATTTTGCGGGGTGTTGTCAACAATTAATTGTATTTGCGCACACATAGCACCTGCTATTTTGGCTGTTGTTGTTATAAATTTGTTCGTGTTTGCCTATGACAATAAGTAAAACTGAATGATGTTTCAATGCCAAGCAAAGTTTGTTGATATGTGTGATGCATAAGGTGTCATTGTGGAACACCACTGTCTAGTTACATATGAAAAACCTGCTGACTAGTTCTTTGTGGGGGATTTCTGCCCCTCATTTGACTCTTCTGGGAACTGTATGCACGGATGCAAAGGTTGTTAACCACAGGCAGGGGGTCTAAGCACACGTGGCTATGGACCCGGAAGGGAAAGGAGATCTAACACAACGTGTATCATAATACCAAATGGGAATCTCCGTGCGAATTGCTGGGTGGCTGCTGTTTGATCACACGAGGTGTGTGTGCAGATGTGGTAATGTAGATAAATATTTGATTTATTTATTATAATTCCTCTAACCATGGAAGTACACCAGACACGGAGGCTGAATGGGTAGTGCGCAGGCTTCCCGTGCGGAAGGTCGGGAGTTTGAATCTCGTCAAACCGATGACTTAGATAGTAATAGTTGTCACTACCTAGCTTGGCGCTCGGCATGACTAGGATAGGGCAACCACTGGTTAACTCAGTATCTGGATAAGGTAAATAAGTCGGAAATCAGGTCATGGTGCGGGTGGCCTGGTCTCCCATTGGGGCAACACTATATAGTTGTCAAGTGTACACACTGTCACAAGTCGGTATCTGTCTTGATGTGACCTTAGATGTTCAACTCCAAAAAACTAACAAACCCACTCCTCACCTGGTTATGTCTCATATAAATACCTATAACCTATTTCATTACCTAGATTTGTACTGTTCCAATAATGAAAAGCCTCTCTCAGCTAATTTTACTTAATTTTACGTCCTTACAACATCTAAGGTCATATCAGGATGGGTACTGACTTGTGACAGTGCACACTCATGGCGAGTTTATAGTGATGCCCCACTGGGAAATCAGGCCACTGGAACCATGACATGATATCCCAATCAGTCACATTATCCTGGCACTGAGCTAACCAGTCCTTGCCCTATCCTATGAATGCCGAGTGCTAGGCTAGGAAGCATCAAGTATCAATTTTGTAAGTCATTAGTTTGACTTCAGCGGGAATCGAACTCCCGATCTCCCGCACGCGAGGTCCGCGCTATACCGATTCGGCTACCGCGCCCGATATTCTCCTAGTAGTGAAAGGCAACTAACCCGGGCCCCTTCAGCTCATATTGCTGATACAGTTATGCCATTTGAAACAGCCAAATGGAGGTTTAAATGTTTACAAATGAAAAATTACTGTCCATAGGAAATGCCGCTCGCGGTCACGTGACATCTGGCATGCCATGCCGCATCTCTGCGGTCACGTGTGGTAGTGGCAGCCGCCCCCACCAGATGCCTCTGTCACTGACAGTAATCCGCGCCTCTAGCATATTCCAATAAAGTTGTTGACTGAAATGAATGTCAAACCGCAGCTCTTGGGGGCATTCCGTGGCTGGCACGGTCTGTTGGTCTGTCGGTGCTGGGTCCAATCTAATGTATTAACTCATGCCCGCACGCTCCTCCGCAGCCGTACCCACGCCCACACCCACACCCACACCCATACGCACACTCCCACCCGCACCCACACCCGCACCCGCACGCACAGAAGCACCTACATCCATCCCAGCATCAACATACCTACCCACACCCGCACCCAAATCCGCGCCCACGCCCACACCCGCACCCATAACCACACCCACACCCACACCCACAACCACGCCCACGCCCACACCCACGTCCACACCCGCACCCACAACCACACGCACATCCACAACCACGCCCACACCCGCACCCACAATCACACCCACACCCGCACCCACACCCTAAGCACAACCGCACCCACATTTGTACCCACACCTGCACCTGCACCCACCCCGACAACCATACTCACGCCATCACTTCTGGTAACACAAACTAACACATCCTCACCCGCACCCTCACCCGCACCAACTCACACCTACATCCAAATCCAAACCCGCAACCGCAGCCGCACGCCCCCCCCCCCCCCCCGCACACACACATACCCGCTGTCCTCAACAATCGAGGGTGGGTGGAGGTGGGTGGGGTGGGTGAGGGTGGGTGAGGCTGGGTGAGGCTGGGTGGTTTGGGTGGTTTGTGTGGGGGTGCTGGGCCCTCTACCGGTCTAGTGGCTGCGAGGAAATATGATCAATGCGGGTGGGTATTCCGAGTTGTGCCCTCTTAAGGACCTGTCACACCGCACCGGATTGGGGGAAATGGACAGAAACCAAACAAAGTCTGTTTTGTGTCCATACAAGTTTTGAACATGCACAAAACTAGGAACGGATGCCGCTGGACTGACATCTATGGTTCTTGCCCGGTTTGAGTTTGTTTCGTCCATTGGCTATCCATTCATGTCCGTTTCATGTCCGTTTCATGTCCGTTTCATGTTGTCTTGTTGTGTTTACGATGTCTAAGGTATATCATGTCTGTTTCATGTCCCTTCGTCCATCAGCCATTGACTCGATGGCGCAACATTTTGACACATTTTAATATATTTTGATACTTATCACCACCGGACTAGACAATTCTGTCCGTTGCTCAATCCGGCGAGGTGTGACAGCCGCTTTAGGAAGGACTGAAGCTGACAGTCAGTACGCCGCGTCACAGCTAAAGTTATATATGTGGAGAGCAGATGGGATGGCCGAATGAGTTGAGCATCTCTATCCAGTTTTGGTAGATTGTGGGATTCGAACCTAACGGTTCGAACATTTGTCGAGTCAAACCAATCACTTAACAATATATACTTGTCGCTTCCTATCCAGGCGCTCGGCATTATTAGGATAGATTGGAGCAACACGCTTCAATTTTTAAGTCATTGGTTTGACTCGACCAGTGTCCATACCCATGGTTTCGAATTCCACCATCTACCAAAACGGAGACGGACGCTCAACTCATTCGGCCATCCCATCTGGTGTGTGTGTGACCTTATATCTTACTAGGCGCCATTAAATACACAAACAAACCTGAGTTCCCTTTACTCCACAACACCGAGCCTCAGGGCTAGACGGCGCCCTAGGATGGGCTTGTCCACATGTCTCCGCCTCCATCTGGCCAACCAGCGCCTAAATCAATACGTTGTAGATTACACGCGACACAGTTGTAGTTTCCCAGTGTATGCCTTATCCGGGCAGGCAGTCTTATAGATTCAAGTCACTCGTCGCCTACTCGTTTTACAGATCCCATTGCCAAGTACCGGCTACCCACATTCTGCCTGTCTCACTACTGTGCTGACTGACTTTGCATCCTGGTCCACGATTCCCTTTCAAGTAGGGTGGCGTCCCTACTTCTCATCCACCCGCCCACTCACCCACCACACCACCCCCCCCACCCACACCCTGCCCACCACCACCCCACCCACTCCCCCCCCACTACCCACCCACCCTCCCCCTCACCACCCCCCACACTCCCCCCCCCCCCACACCCCCCACACCCCCCCATCACCACCCCACACAATGTCCCCTCACCACCCCACACAGTGTCCCCTCACCACCCCACACATTGTCCCCTCACCACCCCACGCACTCTCCCCTCACCACCCCACCACCCCCCCACCTCCCCCACCCACCCCACACACCCCCCCTCCCCACACCCACCCACACCCCCCCCACCCCCCCACACCACGTCCCCTCACCACCCCACCACTGCCCCCTCACCACCCCACACACCCCCCTCCACCACCCCACCACCACCCCCCTCACCCCCCACCCACCCACCCCCACCACCCACCCTCCCCCACCACACCCACACTCCCCCCCACCCACCCCCACCCCCACCACCGCCACCACCCCCCCCCCACCCCACCCCACCTCCCCCCCCACCCACCCCACACACCCCCTCCCCCCCCACCACCCCCCCACCCCCCCACCACCCCCCCCCACCCCCCCCCCCCACCCCACCCCCACCCTCCCCCCACCCCCCCACACCCCTCCCCCCACCCACCCCACACCACCCCCCTCCCCACCCCCCCAACCCCCACCCCCCCACCCCCACCACCCCCCCTCCCACCCCACACCCCCCCCCTCCCCCCCACACCCCCCCACCCACCCCCCCACCACCCCACCCCCCACCCCCCCCACCCCCCCACCCCCACCCCCCCCACCCCCCCCACCACCCCCCCCCACCCCCCCCCCACCCCCACCCCACCCCCCCACCCACCCCCACACCCCCCACCCCCCCACCCCCCCCACCCACCCACACCCCCCACCCCCCACACCCCACCACGCCCCCACCCCACCACCACCCCCCCCACACCCCCCCCACCCCACCCCCCACCCCCCCACCCACCCCCCCCCACCACCACCCCACCCCCCCCCCCACCCCCCCCACCCCCACCCCACCCCCCCCCACCCCCCCACACCCCCCCCCCCCCCCCCACACCCACCCCCCCCCCCCCCCCCCCCCACCACCCCCCACCCCCACCCCCCCACCCCCCACCCACCCCCACCCCCCCCCCCCACCCCCCCCACCCACCCCCCCACCCCCCCCCCCCCCACCCCCCCACCCCCCCACACCCCCCCCCCCACCCACCCCCCCCCACCCCCCCACCCACCCCCCCCCCACCCCCCCACACCCCCCCCCACCCCCCCCCCCACCCCCCCCCCCCCACCCCCCCCCCCACGCCCCCCCACCCCCCCACCCCCACCCCCCCCACCACCCCCTCCCCCCCACCCCACCCACCACCCCCCCCCACCCCCACCCCCACCCCACCCCCTCCCCCACCCCCCCCACCCCCACCACCCCACCCACCCCCCCCACCCCCCCCCCCCACACCCCCCCCACCCCCCCCACCCACCACCACCCCCCACCCCCCCCACCCCCCCCCACCCCCCCCCACCACCCCCCCCCACCACCCCCACCCCCCACCACCCAGCCGCCCGCCCCCCACCCGCCCGCCCCCCCACCCGCAAGCCCCCCCACCCCCCCACACCCCCCCACACCCCACCCACCGCCCCCCCACCACACCACCCCCACCCCCCCACCCCCCCCACACCCCCCCCCCCACCCCCCCCACCCCACCCCCCCACCCCACACCCCCCACCCCCCCCCCCCCCCACCCCCCACCCACACCCCCCCCCCCCCCCCACCCCCCACCCCCCCCCCACCCCCCCCCACCCACCCCCCACCCCCCCCACCCCCCACCCCCACCCCCCCCCCCCACACCACCCCCACCCCCCCCCCCACCCCCCCACCCCCCACCCACCCCCCCCCCACACCCCACACCCCCCCCCCACCCCACACCCCCCCACCCCCCCCACCTCCCCCACCAATCCCCACCACTGTCCCCTCACCCACCCACACCTGTCCCCTCACCACCTCACACACTCTCCCTTCACCACCCCACACACTGTCCCCTCACCACCCCACACAATGTCCCCTCACCACCCCACACACTGTCCCCTCACCACCCACACACACTGTCCCATCACCACCCCACACACTGTCCCCTCACCACCACCACACACTGTCCCCTACACCTTACCCCCTCACCAACCCACTCGTCCCCATCACCACACCACACACTGGCCCCTCACCACCCCACACCACTTTCCCCCTCACCACCCCACACACTGTCCCCTCACCACCCCACACACTGTCTCTCACCACCCCACACACTGTCGCACACCACCCCACACACTGTCACACACCACCCCACTCACTGTTCCCTCACCACACCACACACCCTCCCCTCACCACCCCACACACTGTCTCTCACCACCCCACACACTGTCCCACACCACCCCACTCACTGCTTCCTTACCACACCGCACACCCTCCCCTCACCACCACACACACTGTCCCCTTACCACTCTATACCATGTTCCCTCACCAGACCAACTACTGTCCCCCTTCACCACACCACACACTGGCCCCTGATCACCCCACGCACTGTCCACTTACTACCCCACACACTGCCTGCACAGTTGTGTGGGACCGAGTATTATTCCGGATATATCTTGTACTACGTAGCACGACAGGCAATTAGCGGGAAATAATCACTTAACCGACTATTATTTGCGAAATACCAAGTCATCCTCTCCCCAAGAAGACATAATGGTGTGTGCAGGGAACATTACACAGTTAATCATGATAATGTTACTGAGCAAATCAGTCCTTGCCTTGTCCTATTAATGTAAAGCTCCAGGCTAGGTTGGTTGGTTGGTTGTTGGCGTCTTACGTCCTGGCAACATCTAAGGTTCTATCAGGACGGGTAGCGACTTGTGACAATGTGCTCTCATGTCGACTTAAAAGTGCTCCCAACACCATAACCTGCGACAAATATCAAGGTTGCAAGGCATTGGTTTGAGTTAACCGGGAATTGAACTGCTGACCTTCCGCACGGGAAGCCTCTGCTCTACCGATTCGGCCACCGCGGACGGTTCCAGTTCTGTCAGTCATTGGTTTGATTCCGCCACGATGTGAGCACCCGACCTTCCAAATGGGCCGCCAGCGATCTTCTACCCCGATTGCTTGCGACCATTTCGTGACTACTTTGTAACCACCAACAAGGGGTGGTTGCAAAGTGGTCGGGCGATTGGTCGGCGATTGGTTGGCGATCGTGCGATGATCAGTCGGCGACCTCCGGTGACCAATTTGATCGCAAGGATCTTGCACGTGCTGCACCAAAAACATCCTTGCAACCAAAACGGTCGCCAACCAGTGTCCGGCCGATTGCTGACCATTGATTTTCCCATCTGTTTTTGCTTTGGTCACAAGAAGGTTGTTGGCTTTTTATCACAAGGTGGTCGCAAAGTGGTTGCAAGCGGTCGCAAGCCTTAGTGTGGCTGGGGCTAGCGATTCAGCCACCATGTCCGGTTTAACGATGCTAGATGTTTGCATTGCGCTTCTTTGATCATATGACCAGATGGGATGGCCGAATGAGTTAGAGCATCCGTCTCCCGTGTTGGTAGATCGTGGGGTCGTGGGTTCGAACCCTGGTCGAGTCAAACCAATGAATTAAATATTGATAGTTGTTGCTTCCTAGCCTGGCACTCGGCATTATTAGGATAGGGCAAGGACTAGTTGGCTCAGTGTCAGGATACTGTGACTGAGTTGGATATCATGTCATGGTGCTGGCGGCCTGGTCTTCCAGTGGGGCAGTACTATAAAGTCGCCATGAGTGTGCACTGTCACAAGTCGGTACCCGACCTGATATGACCTTACATGTTGCTAGGACGTAAAACAACAACAAACAAATCTTTGATCATATATGTACATGTGTTGATTTTCCATCATGGACTATGGGGATTCCGTCTGCTGTTCCAATATTTGTATTCATATCTGTTTCAACATTTACAGACCATGAACCTAACCCCACAGAGACTTCTCTGATTGCGCTCTTACCGACTCGACCCGCATTCCGGTTGGGAATTCCAAGGGTAACATCCTAACCATTCGACTGTCTAGGCTTCCACGACAAAAACTCACAAGGCAAAATCTCACAAGACAAAAGTTCACAAGATAACAACTTACACCATTAATGAAAAAATAGACCAAAGCTCACAAGGTTTAATCAGAGGTGTTTCCAGCGTCAGTTGTTATTACACCTATCACACCTCATTTCACACCTCCCGAATCTCACATATTACATTATGTATGTGACAAAACAAACTTTAATTCATGTAATTGTATTATAACTGGTAGCATTGGACATATTTGTTGTTGTTTGTTTGTTGGAGCTTTACGTCCTGGCAACAATTATGGTCATATCAGGATGCATAATGACTTGTGAGAATGTGCACTCATGGGAACATTTATAGTGCTGCCCCTTGGGGAGAATAGCCCGCCAGCACCTAGATACAAGATTCACCCCATACTGCTGCAGTAGCCACAGGAGGGGTGCATACCAACCTTATGTAAAAGCTGGCGAAAAAACGGGTCAAAGAATTGAGAGCCTAATTTCACAAACTAAGAAGCAACAATTATTCTTTACATCTGTTTTATTATTAGCCCGCTACTTTTGAGTTGAAAAATATAATATAATATCTAGTTTAATAAGATTTAAAAGTGAAATCGACGGCGTTCTGCGGCCGCCATCTTGTCTTTTTGCATTCTCTCCCATTTCACCAAATCTGTGCCTACATGGGTAGCCATTTGATACTGGAGCCACAGTTTCTAGGTGATGTTCCATACTAACGCTATTTTCGCCCGTATTTATATAAGGCTGATCTTCACCCATGTACTACAAGTACCGGGTGAATCTTTTATCTAGCCAGTACCATGACCCACTATCTCACTTAGTAACATTATCTTCACACTGAGCTAAGCAGTCCTTGCCCTATCTTATTATTGCCGAGCGCCAGGCTAGGAATCAACAACTATCAATTTTATAAGTCATTGGTTTGACTTGACAGGATTCGAACTCCATGCCTTCTCTTCGGGAAGGCTGCGCTTAAAGATTCGGTCAGTGTGTCAGGTTCCATTGGGAAAAGCTTTGAATTACTATTACAGTTTTTTGTTGTTGAAATTTTGAATCTAGGACAACTTTGAAGAAAGCTATGTCATTTTGAAAGATAACAATAGGGGTGAGTTTTGATCCTTTGTTTTAATAGAAAAAAAGAGCACCTGTGATCAGTTCGCTAGGAGATACATTTAAAACCAGTCCAACTTATTATACCTGTGACATGTATATGAACAGTTCAGGCGCAAACCCATGTAAATGCCAATCCAAAAATGTAGTTTAATTGACAGATTTTTACTTGGAAATATTTGTAATTCTCACTATTTCTACTTTTCATATGATCACATAGTTATGGAGCAATGAACAAAAGAGTAGGAATATAAAAAAAACTAATGTTTTGAGGGTTTATTTCCAATGTTTATCTCCATTTTTGGATTCCCGTTTACGTGGTTTTGCGCGTCAACTCTTCATATGTATATGTATATAATAAAAGAATTTAAATATTGTGAGCTTTTGTTTCATTTTTCATTAACGGTGTGAGCTTTTGTCTTGTGACATTTTGTCTTGTGACATTTTGTTTTGTGACTTTTTGTATGTGTACCCTACGATCCTTGTTGAATCATGTGGGTTAACTGGAGTGGGGTGGTTTCTTAACCCCTCGAGGGCAGGTGGATCTTCTTTGTTCCCATCCATAATATATATCATATAATTGGAGCGATAATGTAATAATTAAGATGGTTTGTCATTGCCCTTGGCGAAACTAAGGCTAGATGACCCTACACATTTAAGTACCAACACTGAACTTAGCGGAAGAGATTGCCACTCATTCAGGAATGGGGGACCTCCGACTTTTTAGTTCAAATTCCTGCCGTTCGCGTCTCCACTGAACGAGTGGGCCTATTCGGCACACTGTCACACTGCAAACCCAATGGCTATGAGCAATCTTCATACAGAAGAAGTCAAATATCTTTAAAACCACAACACCTACAGACAAACCGCTTGGTATACATATAGAAAACATACAACAAATAGATAATATTAATTTTATAAGGTTAGAGTTCTGTATTTCTATTAATTTTGAATAAAGTAAACGTTTTGCACTGGGCGTACCGCCAAACTCAGTGCATTGTCAATGGCCGTGAGCAATCTTCATACAGAAGAAGTCAAATATCTCTAAAACCACAACACCTACAGACAAATCGCTTGGTATACATATAGAAAACATACAACGAATAGATTATATTAAATTTATAAGGTTAGGGTTCTGTATTTCTATTAATTTTGAATAAAGTAAACGTTTTGCACTGGGCGTACCGCCAAACTCAGTGCATTGTCAATGGCCGTGAACAAACTTCATACAGAAGAAGTCAAATATCTCTAAAGCCACAACACCTAGAGACAAACCGCTTGGTATACATATAGAAAACATACAACGAATAGATTATATTAAATTTATAAGGTTAGGGTTCTGTATTTCTATTAATTTTGAATAAAGTAAACGTTTTGCACTCTCGCGTACCGGCGAACTCAGTGCATTGTCAATGGGTGTTTAGGACCACTGGTACCGATGCGCCATCTAGTGTCAACAAATGAACTACCCCGGATGTCCCCCATTGGGAGCGGGGCGTAGCTCTGGTGGTAGAATTTCCCCCTATGAATCTATTGGTCATTGTATTGGTCCTTCTCAGTAGATCAATTTGCAGTTTGGGATAATTTCCGTTCCAACCAGTGGTCCACAACTGGTTCATCAAAGGATGTGGTATGTGCTCCCCTGTCTGTGGGAAAGTGCATATAAAAGACCTCTTGCTGCATATCGGGAAGAATACAGTATGTGGGGGCAGCAGGTTTGCTCGAAAGAACTATATCAGAATGTGGAATATAAAACGGCCAGAAGAGCAGTACCACGGCACTGGAGGAGAATGATTCCGAAAAATAGATTATTTACTCAAATATATGGCACACCTTCCAGTAATGGACCAGACGGGATTGCCGAATGAGTTCAGCGTCCGTCTCCCGTTTTGGTAGATCATGGTATTCGAACTCACGGGTTCGAACACTGGTCAAGTCAAACCTATGACTTAAATCTTGATACTTGTCACTTCCCAGGTAGCCGATCGACATTATTAGGATAGGGCAAGGACTGGTTGGCACAGTATCCGGATCATGTGACTCAGTGGGATATCAGGTACATGGGGGCCTGGTCTCACAGTGCCATACATAGCATTGTAAAGTCCCCATGATTGCACACTGCCGCAAATCGTTACCCATCCTGATATGACCTTAGATGTTTCCAGCACATAAAACTCCAACAACCAACCAACATTCACTGACCCTGAGGCATGTGTTATGGGCTATTAAATACCCTGCCTTAGTCACAAGTCGGTACTTATGGCAAGTCGGTACTATGACCTTAGATGTTGCCAGGACTTAGAACCTTCCAGTAATCTAACTCGATGGTTGAAATCCAAAACAGTTATGAGACAAACCGGCTGGAACAAGTTCTGCTCTGCAGATCCGGTATTGCCTATTCATAGCGGGGACGTGTGTTTTCCTGAAGGGAGAGATTCAAGACATGAATACATTAGATGTTGAATGCCTCTTGACCCTCAAATATTTACCATATCGATTTGCTGAGATTGTGGTGCCCATCCAACTGTTTTATTTTGGTTTTCTTTTAGCAATGTAGCGAATCTACATGAGCATTGCGTGATTGTGTAGGGAGTTTTAATTTTAGTTCAGTTTTGAAAATAAGTATAATTCATAATTATATTACCCGTCCTGATATGACCTTAGATGTTAATACTGTAAAATATTTATATTGTAGGCGCGCAGATCGGATCAGTATGACTGATCATATGACCAACATGTAAACGTGACGCGTGTGCAATAAAATAATCACTTGTGTTACACACTTGGCTAAGTTAACATCTTGCTTACATTACAAATACGACGTAACACGACAATAAACAAATAATTATATTACTTTCATATTGATTGTGTTTGACATTGAAACTCTGATGCTTTGCATGTTTGTTAATGCTTTGGAAGTTTTCGATAGAATTGTGTTCACATACACACACCCTGAGTTCTTCCCTGTATTTCCACAGAGTCCTTCCCCGCTTCCCAAATATGCTAGGTATTGTTTGTTGCTTGTTATTGTTTTGCATCCTAGCAACATCTAAGGTCATATCAGGATGGGTACCGACTTGTGACAATGTGCATTTATTGCACCCCACTGGGAGGCCAGGTCTCAAGCACCATGACCCGATATCCCAGACAGTCACATTATCCTGATACTGTACAAACCAGTCCTTATCCTATCCTATTAATGTTGAGTGCCTGGCTAGGTAGCAGAATATGGATTGAGCTATTCGTTGGACAAGTTAACATTTTGGGCTGAAAACATGTATTTCGTGATTTTGTTTTCTTTCACTGCTATATATATACACATAGATATATATATATATATAAACACATGAATTTTCACTTTTCTGCAGTTGGCATCTGCATATATATATATATATATATATATATATTTATATATGCAGATGCCAACTGCAGAAAAGTGAAAATTCATGTGGACAAGTAAAAATCATACCAGACTTATCCTATGGACAAGTGAAAATTGTTGCTCATTTCTATCACTGCCTACATATCCAATATATATGCGCCTCATCGTACTCCATTAACTGGTTAACATAGGAGCTATGAGAGTTGACTATCCGGAGCCCCCGGCTATGCACACAATAGAGTCTGTGTTAACTGCCGTGCAATCCCCTTTAAGCCTCAGTCCGATGCCTTGATATCCATCATCCCTTCATAGTGCTAGCTACAGTTATACTTTTACCAGACTTCTGCTTAAGCCATGTTCACTAATTATGTTGGGGTTGGTCGGTGGGTGGGTGGGTGGGGCTGTAGGTGGGGGGGATTGGGGGGTTAGGAGGCGTGAAACCTGATCACAATTAGTGTAGAGCTCAATACGATTGTGGGGGTGATTAAATGTGAAGTTCTGTGTTGAGAACGGTGTGCCTATAAAGCATACAGGAATAACTCGGAGATTATGATATCCAGTAAAGCCTCTCTGAGCGACCACCTCCACAGATCGACCACTCCTCGATTGCTTTATTTGGGTCCCAAACGATCACCCATACAATACCAGTGTAATGATAACAAAAACTCCCTAAACCGAGGAGATCCCTAAATGGACCATTTACAAATTAAAGTCGGCCCCATGGTCGGTCACTTTAGAGAGGTTTTCCTGGATAAATTATCCGATATATATAATATATATGTACATATTTCAGAGGGTGGAGATGCTATATGTTCATCCTATGTTCATCCTATGTTCATCCTATCAAAATGCTGGCCATGGCAGGAGTCATGTACACACACAAAGTCTCAGATATACCCTACATCCTAAAAAAGAGATGGATCAGATATACCCTCCTGCCTCCCCTCCCCACAGAAAAAAAATATGTCGGTAAATGTGATAGGAATTTAATGGCAGGAATGGGACACACATATATTCATATATACAATATGTATGTGTAAATGCATATATGTATACATGTGTATATGTATGTATGTTTCATATGTATATATGTGTACATGTGTATATGTATATATGTATACATGTGTATATGTATATATGTATCTATGCTGTGTAAGCCATTTTACAAGTATGATAGGGCCGGCAGATTCCATCTCTCCCCAGCCTCCTCAGTCAACTAGATGCGGTGACTTGCCGTGCGGAAGGTCGGGCGTTCTAATCCCAGTTGAGTCAAACCAATGACTTATCAAATTGATACGTGTCTCCAGCTAGCCTAGCATTCGGTAATAGTAACATAGGCCAAGGACTTTTTAGCTCAGTATAAGGATAATTGAAAACAGAACGAGACAGTAGTATAAAGTGGCAATTTTAATTCTTTCTATCTTAGCTTGTTACATTACTCTTTCATGATGAGATGACCTTAGATATTTCAAGGATTACAGGCACTTAACCCTATCGATACATCATATTAGTTGGGTGGGTGGGACGGCAAATCTGGGCGGCAGAAGTACGTCCTCTCGGTTTGAAAAGTCTGGTCGAAGTGAATATCTCCAGTGCCACGTCATCGGCTTTGACTGGAAATCACTATAGGTGGCGCGTCAATCGGCGGCCATTTTAGTTCTAAAAGTGAATATAGATGTCGCCACCAGTCTGATTTTAATCTAACTGCGTAGTTCAAGAAGTATCATGTAGATGGCGCGTCGATCAGCGGCCAAAGTTATTAGTTCTAAGAATAGAATATAGTCGGCGCCATGGTGCCCTAATCTACTGAGATTCACAGTCTCGTTCATTCAATTACCCATGTTGCGCACATCATGGACAATTGAAAACAGAACGAGACAGTAGTATAAAGTGGCAATTTTAATTCTTTCTATCTTAGCTTGTTACATTACTCTTTCATGACGAGATGACCTTAGATATTGATGTGGACAGTAGGGCGATCCAGTTATCGCCGGAACGAGAAATGTCTCTTGGAGACGATGACTTGTATTGTTTTTGATTACCGGACTCGGACATTGATGCCCACTGCGGTTAGCCTCAAATCCTTGGCCCGAAGATAGTGGCCAGGGTCAGAGCTGCCAAATTTAGGAAAGGTTAGTCTGTCGGAGAAGTGTGCGATGATAGTAGCTAGCACCAGTAGTATTCCCTTGCCTGGGCTACCTTATTCCTCCAGGTCCCAATCGCCAGCCCCGCCTTAATGGCATCAAGAAGCCGCTGATGGTGACGTTGTGAGTAACCTGGGGAGAGAAGGCAACAAATTTAAATATCGATCCCAGGTTACAGGTTAGGGGTCAAAGCATTGTCATGTGTCACAATCACCGATTCCAGGCTGGCCTCAGCAACAAGTCTCTGGCTAGACTCCTTGCACGCAAGTCGAAACACCTACGACTTAGAGCATCAGGAGAATGATGTCCTTTCCTGGTTTGTGTCGGACAAGAATGTCGGTACTCCTTCGTGCCAGATCTCCCGGGCACAGGCACAGATGACAGGGTCGCAACCTGCCCCGGAACTGAGCACTTGCTGTGAGGTTGCATTGTCTGTGTTTATTGCGATGGTGTATTTGTGCGCTTGATGTGGAGAGAGATGTTTGAGGGCGACAACCAGATTTATCGCCTCGAGCTGTGGGTTTTTGAGATGGTCTCCAGACAAATTCAGCTTTCGTGTAGGATGTCGCTATACTCGTGACTCTAGAGTGGCTATGTATACTTAAGCCTGTGTCACTTGTTCTGCGAGTACATCAACAGTGTACGGGGAGCCGTTTCCATGCAGGGTCATTAGACATTTTTATGTGATTCTTATCACGCATTGTAGGCCTTTTCGTCTCAGATTGTGATTTGTTAGCTTCTGACATGGTCTGCAAACAAATTTGTGTAGGAAGTTGCCATACTCGTGACTTCAGTGTGGCTATGTATACTTAAGCCTGGGTCACTTGTTCTACGAGTGCATCAAAGCGTGCGGGGACCGGTTATTTCAATGCAATGTCATTATAATGTGGGTTGTCAGCTTTGTCCATCAAGCAATGCCTAAGTGCGCCATGTTGATAAGGCTTGGTATCCCATTAAGCTTATGAGATAAAAGAATATCTTGTTATATCGTGTGCCTAGTGAGGTTGCACTTTTTGAAGAATGCTTTGCGGTTTCATGTATTACTCAAATCCTATGCACTGCCTGACCTCCAGGTCGTGGTGATGTCGGCACTCCCTGAGACTTTGCGTCTGCGACAATGTCTAGACGGTCGCCATCACAGCAGCCAGACAAGATCTGGGTGTAGTTTGCATGCACTCTGTGTACTGATAACTTTTGTCTGGCCAAGTGCGAGATCTGGGTCAGCGTCTGGTTCATGGCGCTTATGTACAGGTCAGTGTCATTAGAATGTGGAGTGTCAGCTTTTGTTACTTGACTTATTGTGTGTCGGATCGGTTGTTTATATCCAGTGTCATTGAGGAGATATTTTATGTGTGTGCACCTATGGTTGTTGGATGGAGCCATCTTGAGTATTAGCGTGTTCTGTGGTTAGGTAATGTCCGAATGATTTGCAGTCTAGTGGGGGAAGGAAATGTCTCCAGCTTATGCATGTTAAATAGTTTTTAATATCAATCCGCTGCGACACAAGGTTCGTTGACTGCATCCCCCGTTCGTCGTCGCGCCCATTGCTCAGACAAACTGCATTGCAGATAACATGTCCTCCCCCTCCGGCACACATCCGACGCTCCCCACCATCGAAGACATAAGATTTAAACTCACGGTTTCCACGTGTTCGTCGTTCACGCCGGGGGCCACCATCAAAGGAGATCACAGCCGATTGTACTGAGAAGGAGCGATGGCGTATCGGTTCAAACGATCACCTCCATAACAATCCATCGAGCATACTGTCATGGCCGCCTCCTCGTGCCATGATGTCAGCACGCCACCAGCTCGGAGAAACTGCGTCCTCCCCTGCCGGCACAGGTCCGATGCTCCTCGCCATTGAAGGAAAGAGATTCGAACCCACTGTTTGTATGAGTTTGTCGTTCATTCCGGTGGGCACCATCAAAAGAAATCACATCCGATTGTAGCAAGAAGGAGCGATGGCTCAAACGGTCGCCTCCATAGCGATCCGTCGAGCATGCTGTCATGGCCGCCTCCTCGTGGCGTGACGTCAACACACCGCCGTTGCGGTGTAATGGACCTACATTTTTGTCGTTCCGCATTTCCCTGCGGTTTGTGATGCGTACATTAATACCAAGTTTGACATCGGTGATGTGGTTTCTGTAATGTAGCCAGAGCCACGGTTAATCCCACGTCCGCAGGCTTCTTTGACGCGTCAATTTTTTGTTGTTGTTGTTGTTTCATCTCGCCGTGCCTCACCCCGATCCTGTGTTCGAGTTGAACAAGACTGTCTTATCGAGATATATTATATGATAGAGCCACTGACTTCAACCTAGTTTTCGGTTTCTTCCTCCTGTCGACCAGGCTTGTTGATCCAAAGTATCTGCCCTGGATCCCTTCGTGGGTTTGAAGCCATCATTCCCACTCCAGTTTTAATCCAAATCTGGGCGGCAGAAGTACGTCCTCTCGGTTTGAAAAGTCTGGTCGAAGTGAATATCTCCAGTGCCACGTCATCGGCTTTGACTGGAAATCACTATAGGTGGCGCGTCAATCGGCGGCCATTTTAGTTCTAAAAGTGAATATAGATGTCGCCACCAGTCTGATTTTAATCTAACTGCGTAGTTCAAGAAGTATCATGTAGATGGCGCGTCGATCAGCGGCCAAAGTTATTAGTTCTAAGAATAGAATATAGTCGGCGCCATGGTGCCCTAATCTACTGAGATTCACAGTCTCGTTCATTCAATTACCCATGTTGCGCACATCATGGACAATTGAACATTTGCATTCCCCCTATGCCATATATGGGAATATTGTACACATGGATTCGAATAACATGACCTACCAAACAGGAAGTAAGTGCTCAAATCATGGAGCCATCCTGTCTGGTCATTAATTATAGGAATAGTTTATACATTGGTATGCAGGTATTGCAGGTATAGCAATACCTCAGGGAGTTTGACGCCCCTGCCTTGCAGAGTTGTAAACCACTGCCTTGTGGTACAGGTTCTTGACAGAACCGAAGGCTAAGGGAGCAAACCCTAAGCAGAAAACCATGTCACTGTGGCAGCATTAAGGGTGGTTGATGTATGGAACTCCCAACATCTCCTGACCAGCCACTGCAGGGACAAATAGTTGTATGCCTGTCTTGACATGTTCTTGCCAGTGTGAAACCTCTATTTGCTCCCTGAGAGAGTGCCACTGGTAACTTGCAAAAGCCAGTAGCACTTCAACACTTTTGCAGGCAGCTTTCATGAAATGTGGTTCAGGGATACCATCAAGAGAAACCTGAAGCTGAGAGACATTAAGACTGACTCATGGATGCAACTCTCACAGCAGAGAGCTAAATGGAGAGCGGCAGTCAAGTAATGAAAGCAGTCTTTGTCGCATCGCGACCGACAGCATGATGATGATGATGATGATGAGTTTATACTGTAGTTCAGAATTGTATTTGTGTTATAATTGACTAACCTAAGAGATATTTGCAGGGCAATCCTGCAACATAATTGATACATACACACCTGTTGAAGTGCAATACACCATTGCTATGGTAATTCGGTCAGGTTGAAACAGCAAATTAAAAATGTCCTCATCGGGGTGCGGAAGACTCCGAAAAGAATAATGAATCAGTTCACATATTATAACTCGGGTATATATGATTGCTTGTTTGTTGTTGGTTTACGTCCTAGCAACATCTAAGGTCATATCAGGACAGGTACCCACCTGTGACAGTGCACACTCATGGCAACTTTATAGTACTGCCCCACTGGGAGACCAGACCACTAGCACCATGACCAGATATCCTACTCAGTCACATTATCCTGACACTGAGCCAACCAGTCCTTGCCCTATCATACTAATGCCGAGCACCTGCTAGGAAGCGACAGGTATACATTTTTAAGTCATCGGTTTGACTTTACCAGGGTTCAAACCCACAAATCCATGTCTTCGGATCCCCCGATCTCCAAAAACAGGAGAAGGACATTCAACTCATTCGGCCATTCCGTCTGGTAGTATATATAAGATCAAATCGAAGTAGATCTTTTGATTTTTTAAATATGATTTCGTCAGACATTATCCAACTTGAACATTGCGCATTCATTGACCTGTTTCCAATATGTTTAATTTAGCCTTTTGATCTCATCGGCAAAATTATCGCCGACATCAATTTATTTCATTTCGGCAAGATGATTAGGATTAATTCAGTACCATTTCATTAATTTGCCTTAAATCCTTTTGACCGATATCACTCAAGGAACATGACAATGGAAAATGGAAAATCGGCCTAACCCCAAAATAATGTAATTGCAGGGTTTTAAATGACGCCGCTGCAGCTTTGTTTGAAATCCTTTGAATCGCTTAAAGAAGGTCAATTAATATTGATCGCGGCAAGAATTGCACAAATTTGCCATAATAAAATTGCAAAACACAAACTAGATTTAACGGTCACTTATTTAAAGTTGTCGTTCTTTTTGTTTGGTAAATAACATGTCTCATTCCCATAATATTATTAAGCAGGTTGTAAATAGGTCATACTCTATTTTCCTTGTACAACTGTAATGGTTCTCATTGCTTTCACCAGCAGAGAAAACGAGAAAGCAGTCGTAGGAAGGACATCCCTTTATTCCCCTGATAGGCAAGAGCATCAGTGCATCAGATTTAAATTCAGCGAGGATGTGTTTTATCAATAAGATTAAAGTTGCATAGTCCGATGAAATATCAAATTTTGAAAAACAAACCAATTATCTAGATTGGATTTTACATATCTAACTTAGATACTGATGCACTTATTAAGCATTTGTTTCTGCGTAGAACGCAATACTGAGTCAATTTAACAGAACCTGTTACTACAGAAGTCTATGGTGTCCGAGTTTTGGCAAACTTGCCAAAACTAATTTTCCATGTTTGCGCTCAAAATATCTAAAAGATTTACCATTTAAATTAAAAGTAACTTTGAACTAATGTAAAGTAGATACTAGTGATCGATCGAATATATTTATCTCAGAAAAAATACCGAAATTCAAAACCATCGGACTATGCAACATTAAGAAGGACTGAAACCGATACAAATGTATGCATGGGTGGTATGTAGACGATAATACGCACTATGACATTGTTTTATCAATAATACAAGGTATACAATAACATCTAATTAAATAATGCCCTATTGTTGTTCAGCTCAACAGGGCATGACCTCTTGTTTAATTAGTTGGCTTTCTTAATTGATTGATGTGTTGTTACACCCAAGCCAGTGGAGGCAAGGGTGGGTAGAGAAGAGGAGTTTGTGTGAATGTGGTCAGTGGTCGAGTGAATACTGTGAGGCTTTCGTGGATGAGGAAGAGTGGTAGACTGAAGTGTCTTGTGAGTGGTTGTTGGAGTTAGAGGCCTGTTAATCAGATCGGGTAACTAGGCCAGCAGTGATTGGTTGAAATCCTGGGAGGTGTGCATGTTTCGACATGAATATACACGAATCGACATGTATAGACATGAATATACATGAATAGCCATGAATAACCATGATTATATATAAATCAACATGAATATACATTAATAGCCATGAATAACCATCGATATATATGAATCAACATGAATAGACATGAATATACATTAATAGCCATGCATAGCCATGACTATATATGAATCAACATGAATATGCATGAATAGTCATGCGTATATATGAATTCATATATGAATATCCCTGTTATTCCTTTCCAAGGTCATGAGCAAGGGACAACGCCTACACACCCACCCTGCCCTGCTCGCCGATTGATTAACTCACATGAATAAACATGACTCGACATGAATAGATTAGATTAGAGTGTTTGAGTTATATGAATATATATGAATTCATATATAAATATCCTTGTATTCCCCAAGGTCATCCACAATGGACAGCCAAACACTGTACTGCGCAAACACCAACCCACCCACAAACCCACCCAGCCCTATCTGCCGACTGACTGATACTAACCTGGCGTTCCGCTTGTGCCCCCACAGGTGACGATGGAGTGCGGCGGAGTGCTGATGCCCAACAGCAACCACAATAACACGACGGTACCAGCGGACGACGCGCTGAACACGACGGGTGACCGGGAGCTGTACGAGAGCGTCTACCACATCGCCTATGGCTACGGGCTGCCGACCGTCTGCATCTGCGGTTTCCTTGGCAACGTCATGAACCTCATCATCCTGGCCGGCAAGCAGGCCCGGCACCAGCTGCGCAAGACGGAACAGTCCGCCAACGTCGGGCTACTCGCACTGGCCGTCGCCGATCTCCTCTTCTGCGTCACCGCCTTTCCGTCGACCTTCCTCCCGAAGGACATGACCTTCGCCGGCCGGACTTTCTTCACCTACTACGGCTCTTACTGCGCCGCCATCATCAACATCTTCATCATGACGAGCACCTGGTTGACGGTCACCATGGCGACGGAGCGCTACCTGGCCATCTGCCACCCGCTCAAATCGCGGAAGGTTCTCACGCTGCGCCGTACAAAAGTGGCCATCGTCATGGTCTACGTGTTCAGCGCTGTATTCAACCTGCCCGTCTTCTGGCGCTATGAAATCGCACCGGCGGTGGGGGCGAGGGTTGGGGCGGGGTGCGGGGTGGGCAACGCCACCGAGGCGCTGGTCGTCGTTCCCCGGGTCGTCTACAACAACCAGTTCGATCACGCCTACCGCGCCATGTGGGCCGTGCTCGGCAACTTCATTCCGCTCTTCCTGCTGCTGCTCTTCAACATCGCGCTCATGCGCGAGATCCACCGGTCATACGCGATGCGCAGGCGAATGAACGGCAACTGGGGCGTGCATACGCACCATGCAAACAACGACACAGAGGCGAGCAATCGCATCACCATAACGCTCGTGTCGATCGTCGTCATGTTCTTTGTGCTGGTGGCGCCCTCTGAGATCCTCAAGCATGTCGCCTATCTGTTCGGAGCCGACCTGACGCGCAACTACACCTATCAGACGATCGAAATCGTCACCAACCTCATGCAGACCATCAACTTCTCGGCCAACTTTGTCCTGTACTGCGTCATCAACCCGTCCTTCCGGCGGACGATGCGCGAGATGTTCTGCTTCCGGTACCGGAAGTTGAAGGCGGACGGCATGGACGCCTCCATCATGGAACACCAGATGCGCGACCGCTACAGCAGCGTCCGGCTCAGCCAGCACGGTGGCAACAGCCCCAAGATGGCCACCGTCGTGGCGGTGCGCGCCATTAGGTGATCACGTGATCGCGCCGACACAGCAACTTCCGGCTTCCGGCCCGTAGCTATTGCACTCATTTCCGGTTGCTGGAAGCTCGCCTCAGAGTTAAACTCCTGTGCTCCTTTCTTCTTCGTCAGTGACTGCGAAGATGGGGAGCGGTTGGGTGTGGAGGGATGGGGAGGGGGAGATTCTATTTATGGTTGAGCACTTCTTCAAGCACATATAAGGTTGGGAGTGTTTTATTTTTTATTTTATTACGAGGAAATTCAGTGGTGGTGGTCTTAATTTTCTTTTCTTTAAATCAAACAGCACTTTATTTTATGTCTTGCTTCAGTGTAAATAGACCAACATGTGTTCCCATGCTAATGATACTTTAATTTGGAAGAATATTTGTGGATGCGGATATTATTCTATTCATTTTTGTATTGGTTGTTTGCATTGCTTGATTGCCAATACATCCACATGTTCTGCGACAATAATCTTCTTTTCTTCCCTTCTTCTTCTTTATCACTTTTTTATTTTCTTCTCTTTTTCCTTAGTTTTTTTCTTCATTCATTAATTGATGCCAAGTATCTTATTGATGCTTCATTTTCATCTTTCGTTTGTTCTATTCCAGCAATGCATGTTCATTGCTCAAGTGGAACTATTACGACAGTCAACAAGCAGGAACAAGCTCAGCCCGCCGTCTGGGTGACAGTTGAACGCCACTGACAACAAACCTTTGTCGCCGCTGTCACTGTCTCTGTCAGTATCACTGTCACTATGGCTGTCACTGTGGCTGTCAGTGTCGCTGTCACTATGGCTGTCACTGTCGCTGTCACTGTCGCTGTCACAATGGCTGTCACTGTCGCTGTCACTGTCGCTGTCACTATGGCTGTCACTGTGGCTGTCAGTGTCACTGTCACTATGGCTTTCACTGTGGCTGTCAGCGTCGCTGTCACTGTGGCTGTTACTGTGGCTGTCAGTGTCGCTGTCACTATGGCTGTCACTGTCGCTGTCAGTGTCGCTGTCACTATGGCTGTCACTGTCGCTGTCACTATGGCTGTTAATGGGCTGTCATCGGTTGTGTAACCAAGCAGTGTGTGTGCAGAGACAAAAACTAAGGGACAAAATTCAATGCATGGAATTTGAGGTTAGCATACTGAAGCCGCTAATATAACCGGCTAATTTGCAGTCGGCATTTTCATAGGTAGAATTGAGGTAATCTGCTAATGATTATCTTAGAAAAAATAACAGAAAGTCAATTTCTGATTAACAAAGGTCCATCTGTGCTATTACTTTCACATCCATTGTTATAGATCGATGTGTTTAGTTTGTTCATATATAATATATATATGTGTGTATATACATACATATATAAACGTATGTATATATGCATATATACATATCTACTGTATATATATCTAGATAAGGCTGACGATTGCAGACAATTTCGTCCATGTCATGCATTTTCGAGTAGACTATCTTTTTTTTTAAAGAAACCATATAATTATATACATGTTATTCATGCTGCTGTTGTAAATATGCATTTCGCAGTCAGCAGGTTCTATGGTGTCTGTATGCGTAGCGGAACACCGCAAAATAACGTAACAATAATTACTTACTTGTAAGCCCCATGTTTCAGATTCGGTGTTAAAAAACTACATTGTGCGTATGATATCTATCGCTAAATCGGTACCTGGCCTGTTTCTTTTTGGGGATATTACGGTATATATATATATATATATATATATATTTGTATGTATGCGCATATATATGTATATATATCTATTTGCATATATATCCATGTATATGCATATCTATACATATATATATATACACATGTATATATACATGTATATATAACTACATATAGGTTGTGTTTATGAATATATACGTGTATTACAAACACAGATCTGTAGGTGTGTAGATATATACAGGGTACAACTATATATGTATAGAGGTTATCTATCTCGATAATCTATCTCTCTATTTATTAGCACTGGCACTAAATATCAGTGGGCTCATCTATATCCGCTATCTATCTCTGTATTGACTAATATTGGGCTCATGGTTCACAGTAAAAGTATGAAATGGGCATCCAATGTCATTAATTAAAGCTGCATAGTCTGATGAAATCATAAAATTTTCAAAACCAAAACAATGATCTAAATTTGGTTCTACATATCTAGCTTAGATACTGATGCACTTATTAAGCATTTGTCGCCACACAGACGGGAATAGTGAGGCAATTGAATAGATCATGTTACTGCAGAATGCTATTGTGTCAGAGTTTTGGCAAGCTTGCCAAAATTAATTTTGCAAGGTTGCACTTCAAATATCTCATAACTTAGCCACCTAAAATAAAAGTTAATTCAAGCTAAAGTAAGGTACATTATAACGATCAACCTAATGTATTTATCTCAGAAAATT
Source organism: Branchipolynoe longqiensis (assembly GCA_030323885.1). Classification (NCBI taxonomy): domain Eukaryota; kingdom Metazoa; phylum Annelida; class Polychaeta; order Phyllodocida; family Polynoidae; genus Branchipolynoe; species Branchipolynoe longqiensis. The sequence goes on from CM059188.1 coordinate 73,248,463, forward strand.
TCTGAAACTCAAAACCATCAGACTATGCAACTTTGGTCGTAATGCGAAGCATTACGTTTGATGCGAGGGAAGGGAGAGACCCTCCCCCCCCCCGCGTGTCGCGCTGCCTTCTCACCTCGCCCGACCGCGCTCACTTCCCCCCCTGAGCGACTCACCCCCCCTCCTGCCACGGCTCACCTCCCATCCGCCCCTGAGCGTTCACCCCTGCCTCTGCTCACCTCCCCCCGGGGCCTGTGCGGAACTCACCCCATCAGGCAGCGGGTCCCTCTGCTCACTTCCCCCCTTATAAGGCCGCCCGCCGGCCTCCCTCAGGCACTCAGCCTCCAGCCGCCTTCCAGCTCTCTGCCCCGTCTTCTTCTTTTTTCTGCATTGGACTTTCCACCTCGGACTTTCCACCTCGGACTTTCCACCTCGGACCGCTGCCCAACTCCAACCACAGACAATGCCTCGAGGAAAGGGCCGTGGACGCAAGAGCTCCCGGGCTGCCCCTCGGACACCGGGGCCTGCCGCGACGCCGCGCCGGGAGGAGTCACCGGTCTCCGCCCCGGCGACGCCCGAGGCGCCCTCGGACCGCGGCTCGGGCTCCCAGATCTCAGCCCTACTGGAGGCGATGCAGCGAATACAGCTCGACCAGCGACAGTCCGCAGCCGACGCGCGGCAGTCCGCGGCCGACGCACGCCAGGCCACGGCGGACATCCACGCCCGGATCGACGCCCTCGCCCTCGGGGAAGCTCGCCCCGTGCCAGACCGCCCGACGCCCGCCTCAAGACAGCAAGCAGCCCATACGCCTCGGGCGCGCAGCGCCATCACGGAGCGCCCGCCGCCGCCGCCTCACGCGACCCTGCCCGGGGAGCCCCACCCGGAATACGAGCGCTACCACCACCTCGACTCCCAGGCCCCGCACGCCACCTCCCCGGCCTACCAGGAGGACTTCACCCGGCACAGCCCCTCTTCCGCGGCCGACGCTGTCCGGGAAATACTGGCCTCCGCCGAGGCCCGTCACTCCACGAGGCGACAAGGTATTCCTGCCAACTATGTGTTCCCGTCTGACCTCGTGAAACGGGGGGCAGAGAGGAAGTCGGTGAAACGAGGGGAAGCTACGAGGGAGGAATACGTCTTAGCCATCCTCACCCTCCTGGACCACCCCGACTTCCCCTCCCACTCCACCAAGGGACTCCACCACCACCTCCTCGCGGTCTGCCGCGACAACCTGATTTATCCGTGGGGTACCGTCCGCCGGTACTCAGAGAGTGTCTTTACTGCCATCGCGGACGGGACCCTCCCCCACGGGTGGCACGACCCGGTAGCCATCAACCTCCTTAGGCTAGAGTCCCTGGCCACGCTGCCCGAGGACCACGCCACCGCCGCCCGCCCACTCGACTCCCTCCAGCGAGCCGCACACCTCCCCCGAGCCCACGCCGACCCCCGCACCGCCTACGATAGGGAGATGCACGGGACGCCCTGCACGGCCTGGAACCGCGCCCCCGCCTCCTGCGATCGGGCCCACCTCGGGGAGGCCCACGGGGAGGCGGGAGACAGACGCCGTCACGTCTGCGCGTATTGCGCCAACGTGAGGCGCGTCTTCACCATGCACAGCGAGGCCGACTGCATCACAAAGCAGACCCGGGAGCGCCACACCCCCCCCTCCACCTCGGCGGATTTTTGATTCGCCGGCCGCCCCCCGGCCGGCCCGGGGGGCCCCTCCCGGCGCCCCACCTTCACCACTGCCGACAGCCCCGCACCTCCCCCCGACAACCTCCCAGCGACCACCGATCGCAGCGCCGCCCAGTCTCAGCCGGGGATCACCACCTCGGGCATCACACCTCAGTCCACAGCCCAGCCCAGCCTCACGAGGAACCCTCTGCCAGGACCCCAGCCACCGACCGTACCGACCCCGCCGTCCACCGACATCCTCCCAGCGACCACCGACCGCAGCGCCGCCCAGCCTCACCCGGGGACCATCACCTCGGGCCTCACGCCTCACGCCTCACGCCTCAGGCCACAGCCCAGCCCAGCCTCACCGACGTAGACGTCTCAGTCGTGGACCCCCACGACACCGCCTTCATCGACCCCCCGGACCCGCCCCCGACCGCCACCCCGCCCAGCCCTGAGGACTTCGCTGCCCCCCTCCTCGACACTCGTCGGACCTCCTCACCGGATCTCGCCAAGGAGCGGGCCTCCTCTCTTTTTTGGGCCGCCCGCTCCCTGCCGACACAGGCCACGGACACTCGCCGCCCCCAGAGGGAACCTGACCCCCCGCCTCGGGCGCGCCTCGAGCCCTCTCCTACTTTTGGTGGAGGGCTCCTCGGCACCCCCTCACTCCACTGACATTGACACCACATGAACTCTTATATACCTCTCTGCTACCATTTGACACCATGAACTTTTGACATTACTTTCCTTATTACCTTACGCTGTGCATCTGACTTATTTACTTCATTGATACATTTGCTTATTACCTTACACTGTGCATTTGACTTATTTACTTCATTGATACACCGTTTGCCCTGTATGTCATTGAGGCGTGAATAAAACGTCTCTTTTCCCACCCCCGCCTCTGCTTTCTTCCTTCTCGCGCATCGGTCGTAATGCGAAGCATTACGTTTGATGCGAGGGAAGGGAGAGACCCTCCCCCCCCCCGCGTGTCGCGCTGCCTTCTCACCTCGCCCGACCGCGCTCACTTCCCCCCCTGAGCGACTCAC